>WOXC01002680.1:0-419660 GCA_011680675.1 Gymnobelideus leadbeateri | reverse complement strand
CTTGCATCTTTTTCATTTCTCTTCCCAAATTTTCCCCCACTTCTCTTATCTGCTTCTTATGGTCCTCTATGACCTGAAGGCAGCTTGTATTTTCATTTGGGGCTTTTGGTGCAGGAATTTTCACCTCAATGTCCTCCTCCATGCTTTGAGCCTCTTTGCCCCTAAAATAGGAGTCCAATGTTGAACTTTTCTGTTTATTTTGTTTCATTTGACTAGGCATGTTGCCACTTAATTACTTGATTTTTGGGCTTGTTGCCACAGTAGGACTCTGCCACCAGACAGGGGAGCTTCCGCCCAAACATGGGGTCTTCACAACTTCCACCAGTTGTGTGGCCTCTGTAAAGCCTCCACCCACTCTGGCAAGTTGGATACCCACCCCAAACTTCCCCCCCACACCACAATCCCAATCCAGGCAGTTTAAAGCAAGAGCAATTAACCCCCAGACTGATTGCTGGATCTCCCTACAGTTCGCAGACCAGGAGCTAGAGCCACTACTGATGCTGCAAAATGGCTTCTGTGCAGCTGTTTCTTCAGCAGCTTTTCGCCCCCAGGGGAGGAAGCCAATGCGTTCTCCAAATACTGGTCCCAAAGTCCATAGGGCACTAACCTCTCACTTTGTCCTAGGCATATCTGTGCTGATAATTCTGGAATCACCACAGTTGCTGGTGTTCTGGGGTCCCTCCAGCAGGCTGAAGGTCCGGCCGCCCTGGGGCTAAAACCGAGGACCTGGGCTCAGCTCTGCATGCTGTGCTGTCGGTTCCCAGTGTGCTCTGCTGCCTGCTCTCAGAGCACTGTGCTGGCTGCTCCCTGCAGGGCTGCTGGGCTATCCTCAGCAGGAGGTTAGCTTCTCTGTGCTGTTCTGTGGGTGCTGTGGCTCCAGAAGTTGTTCGGAGCTCCCTTTCACATTGCTTGAAATTTGTGTGGGGCAGAGCACATTGGAAATGCTGTTTCTACTCTGCCATCTTGGCTCCGCCCCCCAACAGTAGGATTTTAATCTGGGAAGAGGTTAATCTATGAATTTGGACAAAGAAAAAAAAATACACCTTAATTTCAGTGTAATTGGTTTCCTTTTAAAACTTAGGTTTTTTTTTTACTTGTGAATCAAAGAAAAATTCAGATGTACAAAAGGATCCATGATATCCTTTATGCTGCTTTTGGTGTGCAATTTTACATATGCTATAACTTATTCAAACCTGTACTACTTTTTTTTTTATTTTAAACAAATACTTTATTAACTTCTGTTTTACATCATTCATTTCCGCCAGATTTTGAGTTACAATCATTTTCCCCCCATTATTCCCCTACCCAACCTCCCAGAATAGCAGTCCCACAAGATATCGCTTTCTCCAATCTGCTCTCTCCCATACCTTCTCCCATACCCCCTTCGACTTTTCCATTGGAGGAAGATGAATCTTGTGTCCCAATGCCTGCACATCTTATCTCCCTATTACAAGCAAAAGAGTATTAATAATAGTATTTATATATATTTGGAACATTTAATGTTATGACCTTGAATTTCAGATCCATTTCCTTCCTCCCTTGTCACCCATTCCCTCTTGGGAGATAAGTAATTCAGTATATGTTGTATATGTCTAGCTATGCAAAACATTATCATAGTAGATATATTGTACAAGGCTGCTTATAATTCCCTCCCACTCATCCCACCCCCCACCTGGTCCATTCCCTACATGATCCTGTCCCTCTTCTATAGTGGGTACTTCCAACCTCCCCTCATCCCAAGGATGCCCTCCCATCCATCATCCCTCCTCTCATCCCCTTCCCCCTATCCTGCTGCAGGCTGAGATATCCCATTTAGTATGTATGTCATTTTCTCCCTGAACCAAATTCAATGTGAATGTGGTTTTGCCTTTTTAGCCTTCCTTATTCTCCCCCTCCTTTGCAACCACTTCCCCTACATGAGACAGTTTACCCTACCATGTCTCTCCCCATCTCCTCTTGCCACTTTCCTCTCTCACCTCATAATTTCATCCCTTGAGTATTCTCCCTTCCCAACAAATTCAACTTATGCCCTCTATCCATATATAACTGTAACCATATACACACATTCACATATGTATTCATATGACCACACCCCTTCTTCCATTATTTTCATAGTGAGAAAGATATCATCAGTCCCAGTTATTGCTTTTCCATATAGGAATGTAAATAGTTCAACTTTGATAAGTTCCTTTTGATTTCTTTTCCCTGATTACCTCTCAGGCATCTCTTACTTCTTGCATCTGGATGTCAAATTTTCTATTCAACTCTGGTTTTTTCCTCAAGAATGCTTGAAAGTCCTCTATTCCACTGAATGACCATATTTTCCCCTGAAACAAAATACTCAGTTTTGCTGGGTAGGTGACCCTGGGGTTCATTCCCAGCTCTTTTGCCCTCTGGAATATCGTATTCCATGCCCTTCAATCCCTCAATGTAGAAGCTGCCAGGTCCTGGGCTATTCTGATTGTGTTTCCACAATATTGAAAATTGTTTCTTCCTGGCTGCTTGTAGTATTTTCTCCTTGATCTGGGGATTCTGGAACCTGGCTATAATATTTCTGGGAGTTTTCTTTTTGGGATCTTTTTCAGGAAGTGATCGGTGGATTCTTTCAACCTCTATTTTGCCCTCTGGATCTAAAACATCAGGGCAGTTTTCCTTGAGAATTTCTTGAAGGGTGATTTCTAGGTTCTTTCCTTGATCATGGCTTTCAGGTAGTCCAATAATTTTTAAAATTGTCTCTCCTGGATCTATTTTCCAGGTCAGTGGTTTTTCCCATGAGATATTTCACATTGCCTTCTAATCTTTCATTTGTTTGGATCTGCTTAATAGCATCTTGATTTCTCATAAAGTCATTAGCTTCCATTTGCTCCAGTCTAACTCTGAAGGAATGAATCTCCTCAGTGAACTTTGAGATTCTTTTTCCATCTGGCAAATTCGACTTTTTAAGGCATTCTTCTCCTCATTGCCCTTTTGGGCCTCCTTTGCCATTTGAGTTAGTCTATTTTTTTAAGGTGTTGTTTTCCTCAGTCAGGCTGTTGACCCTCATTTCATACTTTTCCTGCATCCTTCTCATTTCTCTTTCCAATTTTTCCTCCACTTCTTATTTGATTTTTAAAGTCCTTCTTAAGGTCCTCTATGGCCTGCAACCCACTCATGTTTTTCCCTGGGGCTTTTGGAGCAGGACTTCTGACCTCACAGTCCTTTTCCTGCTCTATGCCCCCAAAATAGGAGTCTAGGGTTGCATTTTTCTGTTTCCTTTGCCTTGGCATGTTGCCACTTAATTACTTGACTTTTGGGCTTGTTGCCACACCATGGCTTTAAGGCCAGCTAGAGGAATTTTCGTCCCGAACGTGTGGGGGGCAACTTCCGTTTCTGGCAAGCTATAAACCCACCCACAACTTCCACCCTAGATCACAATCCAGATCCAGGGAGGCTAAAGCAAGAGCGATTACCCCCCAAGACTGATCGCTGGATCTCCCCACGATTTGTAGGCTGGGAGTCGGAAATGCCTCTGAAAACTACAAAATGGCGTTTGTCCTCAGTGGCTTCTAGCCCCCAGGGGAGGGAGCTGACGCATTCCCCAAATACAGGTCCCAAAGTCCATAGGACACTAACCTCTTACTTTGTCCTAGGCAAGTCTATGTTGATAATTCTGGCGTCTCCACTGTTCCTGGTGTTCTGGGGTTCCTCCAGCCGGCTGCTGGCCCTGCCGCCCTGGGGCTAAAACCTCTGCTCAGGTGGACCTGGGCTCGGCTCGGCTCCTGTGCTCTGCGCGCTGCCGACTCCCAGACCACTGCGCTCGTCCTTCCTGCAGGGTGCTGGGCTGTCCTCAGCGGGAGGTTAGCTTCTCTGTGTCGTTCTGTGGGTGCTGGGGCTCCAGAAGATTTTCAGAGTCCTTTTTTACATAGTTTGTGGAGAATCTGGGGGCAGAGAGGCTTGGACGAGCTGTTTCTATTCCGCCATCTTGGCTCCGCCCCCCACTACTTTTTTTTTTTGCTTCTTGGAGGGCAGTTGGGGTTAAGTAACTCTCCCAAGGTCACACGGCTAGGTTTTTTTGTTTGTGTGTGTGTTAAGTGTCTGAGGCTGGATCTGAACTCAGGTCCTTCTGACTCCAGGGCCAGTACTCTACTCACTGCGCCACCTAGCCGCCCCTGTACTACTTTTTTTTCATTTCTCCAAAGTAACCCCCAACTTCAATTCTTTGGGGATTGTGGCCTGCTTTTACTTTGTTTATTCTATTTATTTATTAAAGTAAAATGAAACTTTGCAGAAACTTTGCAGATTTTTCTTTCACAGAATGAATATAGTTACTCCAAGGAAAATATTTTGTTTACATCTTGATCCAGTCAGAATGCAATGATGTTAATACCATGCAAAGACTAGTTTTTATATTTCTATATTCTCTATATATTTATATATATATATATATTCTAGATATATTTCTATATTCTATATATATATTTCTATTTCTATATTTATTGGAACCTTTCTGAGGTCCTCATTGTATTGATTACAAAGACAAAAACTACAATAAAAGAAATGTAAGCCATTATTAGGGAGGAAAAGGTGATTGTGTTCACTCTGGTCACGCTCTGAAGTGTTGTTTGGCAGAGCATTCTGTCCTGTGCCTCTGAGGTGTGAACTCCTTGCCTTGCATTGTCCTCATTCACTTCTCTCCGTTAGTTGTGACACTACCCATGTGCAAACTTCATACTCAAATTCAGCTTCATACATTTATTAGCTATGTGGCCCAGAGCAAGTCACTACCTGTCTCAGTTTCCTCATCTATAAAATGAAGATGATAATAATATCTACCTCCTAGAGTTGTCATGGAGATAAAATGAGATATGCAAAGTGCTTTTGAACCTTAGAGCAATGCATTATTGTTAATTATTATTATTTTTGCCTTTCAACATGTACCTTTGCCTTCCTAAGCACCACTTCCAAGTGTCCTTTGAAGCGTTATTATATTGAGACTCAAATACATCCAGTAACTTGCTCATGGTCACATATTGAACGAATCTCAGGTACTGGATTCAAAGCAAACCATTCATGCCTCTAACCCTACAGTGTTGTTCACTGTACCATGCCTCTAACCCTACAGTGTTGTTCACTGTACCATACAAGCATGTATTCTCTTGAACATACGGAAAGACTAATCAAATACTGTGTCACTTTCTGCTTTATTGATTTCATTTTTATACTGCATACATTGCAGATTATTCCCACTTCATTAGAAGTCTCTTGTACCAAAGTAAAAGAGTTAAGTAAAACTAATAATATAGTAACTTCATATAAAAATCCACATAACATTTCATAGCTACAGTACCTCCTCACCTCTCTTTTTTAAATGAACAGAAATCTATTTTCTCTCTTTTCTAACCCCATTCCACTGGGAGAAAAAAAAGAAAAGAAAAAGACATATTTCTTGCAGCAAATATGTACACTCAAGCAAAACAAGTTCCCCAAATTGCTCTTCATAAATATGAATGTATATATGTGCACAGTGCATTTTATATTGTGTGCATATATACATATACACATGATTACACATAGATACATGTACACACATATATTTATGTAGATTTTGTACCTGAAATTCTTCACTTCTCCATAATAGATAGCATGTTGGCATTTCTCATCGTTGTCAATTAGAATCAGAGTCCTCACAGCTTTCAAAGTTGTTTGTTTTTATATCATATTGTCATCATATAAATTGTTACCCTGGTTTTAATAATTTCAAGTTTATACATATCTTCAAAATATTTGTTTTTGTAATATTGATATTAGATTATAAAGTATTCTTCTGGTTCTGCTCACTTCACCCTTCCTCAGTTCATACAAGTCTTTCAGTGTCTCTTTGAAATCACTGATTTCCTCATTTCTTACAGCACAATAATATTCCATCTCATCACATACCACAGCTTATTCAGCCATTCCTCAGTTGTTATACATCCTCATATCTTCCTTTTTTTGCCATCACAAAAAGAAGGGCTTTAAATACTTTTTACACATAAAGCTTTTCCTCTTTGATCTCTTTTGGGTGTAGACATAGCACTGGTATTTCTGAATCAAAGGGAGTACTCTGTTTAGTAACTTTTTGTTGTAATTCCCAATTGCTTTCCAGAATGGTTGTAGATTAACATGCTTGTTTTTCCATAGCCCGCCCAGCATTTGTCATTTTCCTTTTTTGACAATATTGCCATTCTGATAAATGTTAGGTGAAATCTCAGAGTTGTTTTAATTTGTATTTTTCTAATTAGTATAGATTTTGAAGAATTTTTAATCATCATCATTGTCATCACTAACATTTATATGGTACTTACTATGTGCCAGGTACTGAGGTAGATGCCATTATTATCCCCATTTTACAGATAAGGAAACTAAGGCCAACAGAGGTTAAATGACTTGCCCACAGTCACACAGGTATTACATGTCTAAGGTCAGATTTGAACTCAGGTCTCTCTGACTCCAAGCCAAGTGCTTTATCCATTGCATCATCAAGATATTCTCATTTTTCATATGATTCTAAATGTTCTAACGAAATTATTGAATATTTAGTAGATTTAGAACAATGTGTTGCCTTCTATAGCTCAGTATTCAGTTTCCTCTATTTCTAGATCCACTTGACTTTCAAACATTTTGTCATCAATGGCATCTTCTTGAGTAACACCCTACTTGAGGGGGCGGAGCCAAGATGGCAGAGTAGAAACAGCATTTCCAATGTGCTCTGCCCCACACAAATTTCAAGCAATGTGAAAGGGAACTCCGAACAACTTCTGGAGCCACAGCACCCACAGAACAGCACAGAGAAGCTAACCTCCTGCTGAGGATAGCCCAGCAGCCCTGCAGGGAGCAGCCAGCACAGTGCTCTGAGAGCAGGCAGCACAGCACGCTGGGAACCGACAGCACAGCCTGCAGAGCCGAGCCCAGGTCCTCGGTTTTAGCCCCAGGGCGGCCGGACCTTCAGCCTGCTGGTGGAACCCCAGAACACCAGCAATTGTGGCGATTCCAGAATTATCAGCACAGATATGCCTAGGACAAAGTGAGAGGTTATTGCCCTATGGACTTTGGGACCAGTATTTGGGGAACACATGGCTTCCTCCCCTGGGGGCAAAAAGCTGCTGAAGAAACAGCTGCACAGAAGCCATTTTGCAGTGTCAGTAGTGGCTCTAGCACCTGGTCTGCGAACTGTAGGAAGATCCAGCAATCAGTCTGGGGGTTAATCACTTTTGCTTTAAACTGCCTGGATCTGGACTGTGGTGTGGGGGGGAAGTTTGGGGTGGGTATCCAACTTGCCAGAGTGGGTGGAGGCTTTACAGAGGCCACCCAGCTGGCGGAAGTTGTGAAGACCCCATGTTTGGGCGGAAGCTCCCCTGTCTGGTGGCAGAGTCCTACTGTGGCAACAAGCCCAAAAATCAAGTAATTAAGTGGCAACATGCCTAGTCAAATGAAACAAACAGAAAAGTTCAACATTGGACTCCTATTTTAGGGGCAAAGAGGCTCAAAGCATGGAGGAGGACTGTGAGGTCAGAACTCCTGCACCAAAAGCCCCAAATGAAAATACAAGCTGGCTACTGGCCATAGAGGACCTTAAGAAGCAGATAAGAGAAGTGGGGGAAAATTTGGGAAGAGAAATGAAAAAGATGCAAGAAAAGTATGAAATGACAGTCAACAGCCTGACTGAGGAAAATAACACCTTAAAAAATAGACTAACTCAAATGGCAAAAGAGGCTCAGAAAGGCAATGAGGAGAAGAATGCCTTAAAAAGTCGAATTTGCCAGATGGAAAAAGAATCTCGAAAGCTCACTGAGGAGATTCATTCCTTTAGAGTTAGACTGGAGCAAATGGAAGCTAGTGACTTTATGAGAAATCAAAATACTATCCAACAGATCCAAACAAATGAAAGAATAGAAGGCAATGTGAAATATCTCATGGGAAAAACCACTGACCTGGAAAATAGATCCAGGAGAGATAATTTAAAAATTATTGGACTACCTGAAAGGCATGATCAAAGAAAGAACCTAGAAATCATCCTTAAAGAAATTCTCAAGGAAAATTGCCCTGATGTTTTAGACCCAGAGGGCAAAATAGAGGTTGAAAGAATCCACAGGTCACCTCCTGAAAAAGATCCCCAAAAGAAAACTCCCAGGAATATTATAGCCAGGTCCCAGAACTCCCAGATCAAGGAGAAAATACTACAAGCAGCCAGGAAGAAACAATTTCAATATTGTGGAAACACAACCAGAATGGCACGGGACCTGGAAGCTTCTACATTGAGGGATAGAAGGGCATGGAATATGATATTCCAGAGGGCAAAAGAGCTGGGAATGAACCCAAGGGTCACCTACCCAGCAAAACTGAGTATCTTGTTTCAGGGGAAAATATGGTCATTCAGTGGAATAGAGGACTTTCAAGCATTCTTGATGAAAAAACCAGAGTTGAATAGAAAATTTGACATTCAGACACAAGAAGCAAGAGATGCTTGAGAAGGTAATCAAGGAAAAGAAATCCAAAGGAACTTATCAAAGTTGGACTATTTACAGTCCTACATGGAAAAACAATAACTGTGTTTGATGAAACCTCTCTCATTATGAAAATAATTGAAGAAGGGTATATGGCATATGTTCACAGGTATACATGGATAGAGGGCACAGGTTGAATTTGATGGGAAGGGATGATTATTATTTTTTTTTTTGGAGGGCATTTGGGGTTGGGTGACTTGCCCGGGGTCACGCGGCTGGGTTTTCGTTTGTGTGTTGGGAGTCTGGGGCTGGATCTGAGCTCTGGTCCTTCTGGCTCCGGGGCTGGCTCTCTGCTCGCTGCACCACCTAGCCGCCCCACCTAGCCGCCCCAAGGAAGGGATGATTCTTAAGGGGTGAAGTCAAGAGGTGAGAGAGGAAAGAGGCAAGAGGAGATGGAGAGAGACAGGGTAGGGCAAACTATCTCATGTAGAAGAGGCAAGGGGAAGTAGTTGCAGGGGAGGGGAAGAACAGGAAGGCAAAAAGGCAAAAGCATATTCTCATTGAAGTTGGCTCAAGGAGAGAATCACATACATACTAAATGGAATATCTTACCCTCACTCACTCTCCTGAGTAGGGGAAAGGGGGATGAGAGGGGGATGATGGAGGGGAGGGCATTCTGGGGAGAGGGGAGGTTAGAAGTACCCACTATCAAAGAGGGACAGGATCAAAGTAGGGAATGGACCAGGTGGGAGGTGAGACAGGTGGGAGGGAAATATAAGCAGTCTTTTACAATATATCTACTATGGTAATGTTTTGCATAGATATACATGTACAACACATACTGAATTGCTTATCTTCTCAGAGGGAGTGGGTGACAAAGGAGAAAGGGAATGGATCTGAAAATCGAAGTTTTAAAATTAAATGTTTCATAAGATATCCAGGCAGTGGGGCTCAGAGATTCACCTTGCCCTAATGGCAAAGTCGAAGGGGGTATGGGAGAAGATATGGGAGAGAGCAGATTGGATGAGGGGATATCTAGTGGGACTGCTATTCTGGGGTGGTGGGTAGGGAAAAAATTGGGGGAAAATGTAACTCATAATCTGGTGGAAATAAACGATGTAAACCAGAAAAAAAAAAACATCCTACTTGATATCTCTATAGCATTTGATAGGTTAACCACTCATACATATATACATATACACATATGTGCATGCATATATGCATGTATACATATATACACATACACATATGTGCATGCATATATGCATGTATACATATATACATATACACATATGTGCATGCATATATGCATGTATACATATACATATATTATTTTTCTTTGACTCTCAAGACACTATATTCATCAATTTTTTCCCTATTACTTTAAATTACTCTTCTGTTTGTTTTGTTGTTATTCCTCCCTGTCTCTGGTCCTCTTTGGTCTCCATATTTTTGTGCCTTAAGATTCTTATCTTTTCAAATGCTTCCAACTGTCACCTCTATAGGAATGATCACAAAATACAGGTAGCTATCTCTGACTTCTCCCAGAGATTCAGTCTTGATTGAAAGCCCTTTTGATTGTGTCTGTCTGACTTTTGAATATGTCTAACTATGAGATCCCCCAAATCAACATATCAATGAAGTTTCTTTTCCCCTGTCCCTCAATCTCTTCCTCCTCCCAATTTCTATTTCTATTAACAGTATTCCTCCTTATCTTTTCCCACTCTCTTATCCAATCAGTCAAGAACTTTTATCTATTCTGCCTCTAAAATGTCTCTGAAGGTGGGGCTAGGTGGTGCAGTGAATAGAGCACCTGCCCTGGAGTCAGGAGGACCTGAGTTCAAATCAGCCTCAGATACTTAACACAAAAACTAGCTGTGTGACCTTGGGCAAGTCACTTAAAGCCAATTGCCCTCCAAACAAAAAATAAAACACTTGAAAAAATAAAATGTCTCTGAGATCTGCTCACTCCTCATTTTCATTACTTGTTGCTGCCATCTTAGCCTATGACTTCATTACCTCTCATTCCTTTTTGCTATTGTAATAGTCTTTTTTTTTTTTTTTCTGATCTATCTATATTCAGTTTCCCTCAGTGCCTGTAAACCACCCGTTATATTGCAAAGTAATTTCCAAGGTGCAGACCTACTCCCATCAGGTCCATGCTCAAACATCAGAAGCATCCATTTCCTCTCATAGCCCTCCACAAACTTCCCCTCATATGCATTATGCTCCAGTAAAACTAGACTATTTGCCATTCTCTGAACATTCCCTTGCCTCTGACATTGATGCACATTTTCCCGTATACCATGACTGTCTCCTCTCCATATCTTTGCCATTTGAAATATTTACCCATCTTTTGAGCCCTAACTTGGATTCCATCTCATTCCCTAATTCCATCAGCTAGAAATAATCTCTTTTCTCATATTTATTATAGTATCTTGTCTAGTCCATTCTTTTTCCTTCTGACAGTTTCCCTTGTATCAACACTCAGAAAACATTTAATAAGTACCTACTATATTTCTGGGGCAGTTTGGTACTAGAGACACAAAAACAAAAGTAAAACTATTCCCCAAAATGTATAAAGGTCAGGGAATGGTAGGGAAAGGTCATGTATCAAGAAACATTTGTTAAGCATCTACTATGTGTTACAAGCTGGCACATGTCATGTAGGAAGAAGAGCAAGGAGAACACTTTCATTGAAGTGTATAGTGGGAAAAGAAGATAACCCTGGAAAGGGTAGTTGGAAAAGGGCTTTAAACACCCAGAAGATATTATGTTTACCCTGGAAGCAACTATAAACTAGTGGAGGTTTTTGAACAGGAGAGTGATATAGTCAGACATGGACTCTAAGAATATTATTTTGGTAATTGTGCAAAAGATGGAATGGAGAAGGGAGGAACTGTAGACAGGTAGACTGTCAGGAGGCTATTCCACTCATCTAAAACGAGAGATGATTTAAATAACTCCTAGAATAAATATTTTGGGGAAGATGTCTTTTTGATCATTTTATTATAAACCATTCCCCACCCCCACCTCCACAATACACACATAGTGATATACACACAAATGATTTGGCATGTGCTCATTTTTCAAATTTATCTCTGTTGTTGCGGCCCGTGATAGTACAAGGGTAATTCTAGTCTTTTGCTCATTTGTTCTAGAGTCATGAGTTCATCTTCAAACCAACTTCACAAATGAAAATTCGTTTGTCTGTTTTTAGTACACAATCTGCCATGACTAGCAGGCTGTGGAAAGGAGACTAATGGCTGAAATAGTGGGGCATTTACAAATGAGAAATAGTCTACATTGGCAAAGGATGCATGTAGCTGTTTTCATTATGTCTAATTCACACCATTCTTCTTTTCCCCTCACTTTTACAATCACAGAGTTTCATTACAAATTCTAAAAGGTAAAAATAAAGAGAAAAAATGGAAGAAAAATTCTGTCAAGTGCTATAGATGGCATTGCAGAATATAATCTGACACTTTGTAAAACAGCATAATGGGAATTTGAAAAATTTCCACTAAAATTGCATTGCATTGACATGTAATTTCAAAAATGTCATTATTTGGGCTTTTACAAAGCTAGCTTATTATAGATGTGCTTTTTTATAAAGCAAATATGTCATTGGTAATTTGTTTTACTTTACAAGCCTCTCTCCTCAGTACCTGAAAGAACAATATGAAAGTACAAAAAAAAAATCAAAATTCAAAAGCGAAACAGAAGTATCTGGATCCCACTGGGAATGAGCTACAGCTGGCATTGTTGTTTTGAACTGCTGGTGCATCTACAAAGGCTTTTCATGCCTTTCTACAAGAACAGGTTGTGAGTGTAAGGGCTCATTGCAGAATTGTATCCTGATTGATGAGAGCTAGCATATAATTAATTTATAGGTACTATCTAATGGTTTAGAATACAGCCCAGTCTGCAGATTTCCAGATAAGGAAGAGGATTAGAGACTGTGAGAGTATAAAAAATATGCAGTACATGATTAGTCAAAATTACATATGTCTCCCCTTTAAAGTATCCACTTCAAAAGGTGTGTATGTGTGTGTGCGCGCACGCTTTAGACTGGGAGAGACAGGAAACCTTTCTCCCTTCAATATTTATATTATACTACTTACTTAAGTTGATGCAAGAATGAGAAAATCATTGTAAATGTTATTATGAGTAATAGTAATACTTTTTTTAAAGTGCTCCTCATTGCAAAAACATTAGTATTATTTATCAAGAGCTGGCTTATACAGAACAACATCCCAGTTGCCTTGGAGAGTATGAGAAGATGTGGCCTAAGTCTTTAAGAAGTTAAAACAATTACTGTTGTACAGTCATTTCATTTGTGTCCAACTCTCCTTGACTCCATATGGAATTTTCCTAGCAAAGACAGTGGAATAGTTTGCCATTTCCTTTTCCATTTCATTTTACAGATGAGGAAGATGAGGTAGACAGGGTTAAGTGACTTGCCCATGGTGATACAGCTAGAAAGTATCTGAAGCCAAATTTGGATTCAGGTCTTTCTGACTCTCGACTTGGTACTTTATCCACTGCCATACCTAGCTGCCCAAAGCAGCTGCAAATACAAGCAAATGAGAATACTTATCCTCAAGATACTTTTATTCTAATAATAGTGTATGATATATAAAGAGTAGCTAGAAAGGGCATAGTATAGGAGAGGGCACCCTCATGTTGCTTGGTAGTTGGCAAGAAGGTAGAGAAATCTGGGTAGTGAATTGAACTGATAGTAAAAATGAGCATGACTTGGGCTCCTCAAGAAGTGGAGGTTTGTTCTAGGGACTCAATTAATCATTAGAGAAGTTCCCAGAATGGAGACATTCTGAGAAGAGCATAGCAACTGGTGAGGAGGTAATACCTGGAGATCATAGGACTAGTTGAAATGTAAGAGAGATATTAATACATCAATATGTTCAGATGTTTAAATTCAAACTGAGTATATGAGTTTTAAGGGAAATTCAGAACAAAAATTTCTCCTTTATTCATAAATTTGTTCATTTAAAATCATAAATAAAGGCATAAATAGAGGCACATAGCTATGGAAGCTTGGTCGATTCTGGACACTACATGCTGAGGATCGTCATAAGGGGAAATCTATCAAGAAGAGAATGTGACCAGAGGGGGAAAAATCTGAAAAAACAAATCCCAATATTGAGGTTAATACTTAATTGTTCTCCATATGTCTTTCTGCATGTGCTAGTAGTGGGCCCATGATTTTTATATATCTAATGATTTCTTCTTTGTTAAAAAATTTTTGTTATTACTTTTTCTGTCCATTCACAGACAACCTTATCTCCTGAATTGGGATGTTGAAATAGATCAACCTCAAAAAGAAAGAAAAATTCAAAGGCTTAATATTTTCTAATCCTTAAATGAATGTCCATTTCTTAAAGTACTGTAAACGTTATTTAAATAATTATATATTCGTAAAGGTAGCCATCAAAATCTGAGGACTCAAAATCTGAATTTTCTTATAATTGTTCACATTGATGAAATTACTCAGTGTCAATTTACAAGTAATACTGCTTCCTAATTCATTTGAGAATAACGAAGATGAATTATCTGATGGTTTTCCATATTCACCTTATACAAATGTTTATATATATTCATATTAAATACATTTCTCTAATATGTGTTTCATGATGAAGCATATATATCTGATATAGAGATCGAGATGAAGATGGAGATAGATATAGACACAGATATAGAGATGATAGAAATAAGCATAGAGATATAGATGTTGGAAGAGAGAGAGAGAAAGAGAGAGAGAGAAAGAGAGAGAGAGAGAGAGAGAGAGAGAGAGAGAGAGAGTGAGTGAGAGAGAGAGTCAGTACTGGTTATTAGCAAGAGAAAAGGATAACCAATAGATAGCCAGTGTGAATTGCTGATAACTCTTGAGTATCTAGAGAATATGAAAATATTTCCAGAATGTGGAGTGACACCAGTATGGTGAATTTATGGATGAAGAATAATGATATGCAAATGTGGCTAATATAGGAATTTGTTCTGCATAATTATGCATATTTGTACAAGACTGTTTTTCTTGCTTCCTCAATGGGTGGAAGAGGCAAAAGTGGGAGGGAGAAAATTTGATACTAAAAATAAAATAAAATTGAATTTTAAAAAAGAATAACAAGAGTTGTACAAAGTGAGTAGGGATGGGTAAGTTGTGCTCTGCATTATTAGAGGGAGTGCCCACATCAATGAGATCACATATATTAGAACATATGTATATATTGTAAACATATATAAATGAACAAACAAGAAAGGTATTTATGAAATACTTATTACTGCAAAGCACCATAAGTGTATATGTGTATATAATATGAAGTCAAAACATATCTATTTAAATACATATTTATAGATGGTCATATACAAACCAAACCTTACCGTGTATACTTTCACATTAGATAATTACATGCTTTGTTCTCAATTGGTGAAAAAGCAATAATTAAGTTGCTACTTGTGGCCAGGTGCTAGGAATATAAAGACAAAAAAATTAAATAATTCCACACACTTTCAAGAAGCTTACATTCTATCAGGGGAAACATCAGGTTTATATAAGTACATACAGAATAAATTCATAGTAAAAAGAATATTTAAATAAAAGGCCATTGGGGCAGGGGCACTAGACATCATAACAAATGTCTCCAAGATGTATTTTGGTTGATAGTATTTTAAGTTCCTGTAAGATGTGTTACTTCTATGCATTTGATAGGCAGCATTCTTGACAGTAGTCAAAAATGTGTATTCTTCATTTGGATTGACTTGCTTTTTCTTTAGGAATGAAATGTGTCTCTCTTGACCTATTCTACATATTTAAACTTCAAATGCTAAAGTGTTAAATAAAAATTTCTTGTATATGTTAACACCCATGCTAGCTATTAGTTATTAATGAAAACATTTCTGTTACATACATTTTTAAAATATTATCTCAGTGCGAAAGGGGCACATAGAAAACCCAGTTATTTAAGATGAAGTGTCATTTAATTCTTGAACTGAAATAAAATTCTCAGTACATTCAAAGATCATGACATTTTGCAAAACTCTGTGATTCATATTCTGTATTATGAATATGTCAAATGCTGTGTTTTCCATAATGTAGCTGGTGGTTGTATATTATTAGAGTTGATCTATAAGCTTTCAAAGGCACTTTATTGTATAGGGGGTTAGATTCAGGTTAGTATTTGTGTCAAAAAGGACCCACGTGATACGAATTTGAAATAAATGCATTGCATTTTCTACAGAGATCCAATACTTTCATTATTATTTTTAGCATTTACTATTTTTAAAGTGTCGGAATGGCCAGCTATGCATGATAAGATATAACAAAGTGTATTTTCCATACATTGGTGATCTAAGATTACCCACACCTTCAGAACAAATGAGCAATATTGACATTACGAATCCTGAGCCCATCATCTTTCTCCCCTGTCCCCAGCATATTTTGCTTTGTTTTACCCATTTCTTTTAATTGTCACTTTTATATGTCCATTTACTCAAACTTGAAAGTTAAAAGTCATTTTTCTGATTCATTCCCCGTTTTCCTTCACAACATCCCATCCAGTCAGTCACCAAGTCTTGTCTATTGATGCTCCTTGTTCAATGTTTATTCTACCTCTCTATTCCAGGTGCTGCCACTCTCCCAGTCCTCATAACTTCTTCCCTGTACATTTGTTGCATCTCCCTAACTGTTCTTCCTGGTCTCTGTCCCTCCTTCCCTGCAAAATGCACCTTGCTACCAAACATCTTTTTTTGTTTGTTTTTTTGAGGGAGGAAGGCAAGGCAATTGGGGTTAAGTGACTTGCCCAAGGTCACTTGTAAGTGTGTCAAGCATCTGAGGCCCAATTTGAACTCACATCCTCCTGACTCCAGAGCTGGTGCTCTTCACTGCACGACCTAGCTGCCCCCCAAACATCTTTTTTAATGTGAATCTAATCATCGTTCTTTGAAACCTTCTGTTGTTGCTAGCAGTAGGGACAGTGAAAACACCTGAGATTCCAACAGGGTAGGGAACTCGTGAGTGAGGAAACTTCCTTATCCTATATAGATGGTAAACTTCTTCTATAATCCCATAGTGTTAGAGAGTTGTCTAGATCACTGAGAAGATAAGTGACTCATTCAGAGTCCCACAGACAGTATATGTCAGAGACAGAATTTGAATCCAGGTCCTCCTGGCTTTCAGTCTTGCTTTCTCACCAGAATGCCCAGCTGTCTCTCTTATGGCTCTTAAAAGTTTATTAAAAATTTCAAACTCTTATTCAAGACCTTCCCCTGCAGGTTCAACATATTCCCCTTCTCTTAGCCTCCCCACTCCATGTCAATCTCTGCTAATTAATTAGCATTTAAGGCTTAAATATAAAGTTTTCCATATAACCTCTCTTGCCCTTTCCAACCAGAAATAATCTTTACCTCATTTGAACCATCACAACTCTCTTTTTGCACCTTTCCTGTGTGTCTCCCTCAGTATAACAAACCATGGATATTCTATAAATGGTTACTAAATTCAACTGAAGTGTTAAATCCCCCCACCCCCCATTGAAAAGAACAAAGGAACAGTGAAAGAACAGGAGAAATGTGTTAGCAATATTTGTATTTGTTTTGTTGATTTTTGTATGAGATTCATAGCATCATTTGGTACTTTTTATTAGCCAGGCAGCTATCTGCAAAGATTATACTGTGTTACAATCTTAATGTAGACATATGAATTCAATTAGTTCTATGCTGCATGCTTATTAGATATAAAACGGGATTTTTTCAGTTTTTTTTTCCAATTAAGCATTTATTTTCACTCCTACCCACAGCTCTTCTGGGGAAAAAAATAAAACTGACATTTATATTGGACAGCTAGGTGGTACAGTGTGGATAGAGTTCCAGACTGAAATCTAGAAGACTCATTTTTCTGAGTTCACAGCTGGCTTCAGTCTCTTACTGTGTTACCCAGGGCAAGTCACTTAACCCTTTTTGCCTCAGTTTCTTCATATGTAAAATGAGCTAGAAAAGGAAATGGCAAACCATTCCAGTATCTTTACCAAGAAAACCCCAAATGTGTTCATGAGGAGTCTGAAATGATATAACAACAAAAGCATTTACATTTTACTTTATAAATATTATCTTATTTTATCCTCATAACAAGCTAAGAAGTAGGTGCTATTATTATTCCCATTTTTGCAAATGAGGAAATGAGGCATAGTGAGCTTAAACTACTTGCCCAGGGTCCCATAGCTAGAAGGAGTTACGTGGTCCAGAAGATAGAGCGGTGTCCCTAGAGTCAGAAAGATCTGAATTAAAATCTAGTCCCAGGGGCGGCTAGGTGGCGCAGTGAGTAGAGCGTCGGCCCTGGAGTCAGAAGGACCTGAGTTCGGATCCAGCCTCAGACACTTAACACACACAAACAAAAACCTAGTCGTGTGACCTTGGGCAAGTTACTTAACCCCAATTGCCCTCCAAAAAGCAAAAAAAAAAAAAAAAAAAAAAAAATCTAGTCCCAGCTGTGACCCTGGGCAAGTCACAACCTCTGAATGCCTCAGTTTCCTCTACAGTAAAATGGGGATAATAAGAGCACCTACCTCAACAGGTTGTTGTGAGAAACAAATAATAATTTGTAATTAGTAATTAGAAAAAATTGTAATTACCAACATGTTTGGTGTGCTGTCATATAAAAATTCTTGTTCCTTTCTCTAGAAAGTATCTGAGGCTGTATTTGAACCCATATCTATCTTACTTCAGGAAGGAAGGAAGGAAGGAAGGAAGGAAGGAAGGAACAGAGAGAGAAAAAAAAGAAAAAGAAAGGAAGAAGGAAGGAAGAAACTAGTTAATGAATATCATTCCCAATTTCCAGGTCTTTGCCACTGGGGGACAAAAGCTATTATATATATGCATGTATTCATTGCCTTGTCCCTTATTCTCTCCCTCCTTACTTTAAATTTCTGGCTTTTCTGAGTTCCTTCAAGATTCAAGTAAAATCTTAACTTTTGTCCCCACTCTACTACTCCCACCTACGCCTTCTCTCTGAAATTATCTACCATTTACTGTTAATACATTTTACAGGTACATAGTGGTTTCCATGTTTTATTCCCCATTACTGTGTGAGACACTGTATGACTGAGTTGGTATTTTTGCCTTTCGTTGTGTCCCCAGAGATTAGCATAGTACCTGTCATAAAGTAAGTACTTAACCAATCATTGTTGATGTTGAAAAACATTACTTCAATATAATTGACCTTAAATGGGCTCTGAATAGAGTATAGATCATAGTTTGTAATTTTAAATGACTGTATTTCTACAGTAGCATTCCGTAAGGAGGATTTGAAATGTAGGATTATATTTTTAAAAATCTATTCTCCTTTGTATTTAAGCACAGACAATCTCTTTTTCATGTCTCATTCTGTTCATCTAACATATTAACTATTTTTTTTGCTTTTTTTTTTTGAGGGGGAAGGCAGGGAAATTGGGGTTAAGTGACTTGCCCAAGGTCACATGACTAGCTTTGTGTTAAGTGTCTGAGGTCAGATTTGAAATCAGGTCCTCCTGACTCCAGGGCTAGTGCTCTATTCACTGCACCACCTAGCTGCCCCCATATTAACTTTTCCTACAAGCTTTGTGTAAACTGCAAATTTGATAAACATGTCATCTGTGCCTTCATCCATGTCATTGGTAAAATTATTTAATACATCAGAGCTAAGAGGACTTTTCTGAAATAGTCCTAGAGACCATTCTCTAGGTTGACCTTAATAATTAATGATTAATCTGTTAATGATTAGACCTCGAGCCCAGGCACAACCAGTTCTGAATCTTTCTGATTGTACCACCTAACATATCTCTCCATATTGTCCATGAGGATGACTGTTTCCTTGTCTTCTTGTTCACTAACTTTTGTTGTCTGCCCTTTCCTTCGCATTTCCACTACCCTTATTTAAGAGAAAGGAACCAGTTGTGCAGAACCAAAGACCTCTTTATATTATTATCTTTATTATGGGTTATCTAGGTACAAAAACCCATTCACCCTGTGACCTACTTAGATATGATGAACCTCTCCATGTTAGTGAACTATACCAGTCTTAGTCCAAATATGCTGTTACAGGCAATTTATTCAAAAGTTTTCCAGCTTGGTGGAATTTAGAAAGTGTTACACTTTATTGTAATAGCTTTCAAATACTGAGGGTCATTTCCATGCCCCAATAAAATATCAAAGTAGGACTTTTGGTTGTTGAGAGGGATAATCTATATAAGTATAAGGCACTTTTTATACATTGTCCTTTATTTTTAATCAATGAAGTGAGCATTTTATTAAATACTTTTTATGTTCCAGGTATTGTGCTAGGCATGGAGATACAAAGAAAAAAAAATGGAAGTCTTGTTCTTCAGTAAATTTACAGATTTATTAGGGGAACCAACACCAACATAAATAAATACATACAAAAATACTTTCAAAATACATGATGTCTTACTTTGGGGGAAAGGATGAGAAGACATTAGTGGTTGAGAGAATCAAGAAAAGCTACTTTCGCTAGACTTAGAAGGAAACTAGAGATTCTAAAAAGTAATGAATTCCTGAAATGAGGCAGAGGGTGGATGGGGGATGATTAGGAACCTCTTGTAATAATACAAGTAGGAAATATGAGACCCTGAAATAGAATGGTGAACTTAAGAGTAGAGAGAAGGAAAGAGATTTGAAAGATGTTATAGGAGTAGAATTTAACAAAATTTGGCAATTGATTTGCATATGCAGATGGGGTATGAAGGAGAATAAGGAGTCAAGAACTCCAAGGTTGGCATCATGGAGGTGTCCTCAGATCTACTTTGTATTTGTTGTATTTAAACGCTATGTAAAAAGGCAAACCTGCCTGCTCCCTCCATCCAGACTTTTCTAATTTTATTGAGAGAATGATCATTCTTCCATTTACCCCACCTTGCAACTTTGGAATCATCCTTAACGCTTCATTCCCCTTCATCCCCTCATATGCAATCAAGTGAAAAGTCTTCTTAGTTCTGTGAAAATACTGCACATCACCTCTCCCTTTTCCTCCCAAAGAGAATGTAAACTCCCTGAGGCAAGAATGGTTTTTAGTTCTGAATGAATGAATGAATGAATGACTTTATTTTAGTTGAAGTAGCTCACTTTCACAATGGCATCTGCAGAAAAAGAAAAAAAAGATGAGAATTTTATGTTAAGCAAAGATTAAAAAGCATTTTTTTTTCAGAAAAAATTGTTCTCAAGTCTATTCACTTCAAAAAATAATAGATATTAACTAATATGTGCAAGGTACAAAGCTGCTGGTGAAACACGATTCAGCACTTTAATCGGAAATTCCGATAGGAATGAAATATTAAATGTTCTGTAAGGAAGATGATTAGACCTCGAGCCCAGGCATTCAACCAGTTCTGAATCATCCTGATTGTACCATCTAATATATCTGTAAGGAAGATACAACCTCCTCCATAGCTTGGTAGACACTCTTTGAGAGTTTCTCTACAAAAAATTAATTAATTAAATTTTTAAAAGATGCGCCTACAGTACATATGTATATACATATACACATGCATGTGTGTCTGTATACATACACACATGTATTTGAGTGTATAAACATATGTCATAACCTTGAAATGACTCAGTGATGAGCCTTTATGAACTTAGTGTACATGGGATCATTACATAAAGGGCCATATATACTTTTCTGCTCTGTAAGAACTCCTAGAGAGTATGTGCTCTTTTTGTATAGCCCTGAATTAGTTTGGGTCCTGTCCATGACAGCATCAACAAGCAGAAAAGGACATTTGAGACTAGAAATGGAAAAATAGAACCAGGCACTGTTTCTTCCCTCAAACACTTTACAGTCTAGTAGGGGAATATATAATGGTTAAAAAAATATCTCTTTTCAAAGTGGGTAACTAGTTAGCACAGTGGATAGAGTGCCTGATCTGGAGTTAGTAAGACCTGAGTTCAAATCTAGCCTTAGATAATTCCTTGCTATGTAACCCTGGGCAAGTCACTTGCCATCTGTTTGCCTCAGTTTCCTCACTTGTAAAATGGAGATAATAGCACCTACCTCTTAGGGTGGTTGTAAGGATCAAATGTGATCATTGTGAAGTGCATAGCAGAGTGCCTGGCATGTAGTATAAATACTACACTGTATAAATACTAAATTTTGCTAGCTATCATTAAGGAGAATCCAATACATATTAAGTACTTACTATTTAGCTTCAAGTCATTATGGAATATAATGAATTTATAAAATGAGGTACAGACTAAGTGCTTATAGAAGGGGCAGAAGGATCACTTTTCAGCATTTCAGAGTGAAAGACTCATGACAGAGTTTAGCATCTTGACTGGTTCTTGAAGGTGGCAAAGAATCTCAGTAGGCTGGTGACTAGTGGTTGGGCTTGGGGGAGAATCTATTCCAGGAATGGAAAATAATGTGAACAGAGGTTGTGAGTCAGAAGAGGGCAAAAACAAGCTGGCAGAATGGTGAAGATCACCCTTTGGAATTTAATGATTGAAAATTTATTGTAGAGGGGTATCTTGGAGTGACATTAAGATTTTGTTTTTAAGCATTGGAAAGCTATTAAAATTTGTGAACAGGAGAGTAATATGATAAGTGAGGTGTGGAGTTTGGATTGGAATTTAAAATCACCAGGAAGCACAAAGTATTGCAATTAAAATATCCTGAGTGCCTCAGTGATGATAGTGAACAAATGGAAATGATGAAAGAAATTTTGTATAGATCAAAGCCACAGAACTGGCAATTTGATTGGATATTGAAGGTGAGGCGGAGATGAACTAAAGATCTAAATATAAATAATAAAGTAATAATAGCCAATATCTATATAGTTTTAGGCTTTCAAAGTACTTTACCTTTACTATCTGATGTAGTGGGGGAAATGGTGGTTCATTTGAATGTTACATCATTCAGTACTCTAGTAGGTGTATACTCCCATCAGTATCCGTACTCCTCTCTATGGTGCATATTGTGACCCATATACCTTCTCATCCTATATGATTCTTCACCATCTTTTCCCCAAATTATGAGGTGGGGGTGGTAGTCAACCTAAAATAGTCAAGAACTTCTAGACATCTTAACATTACATGTGATGGAAAATGGGTGGTCTTTTGTTTCTTTTTCCCTTTCTATGTGATCAATCCACTTCTTTTTCCATATACCTCTTAGATATTACTTACCATTTTAGAAATCGGATTATCAAAAAATAGATTCCCATTTTGCATGTCTTACCCAGTTTTCTGAGATGCTATACAAAGCAGCAGAATAGTCTAGTCTTGAGATTTGTGAGATTGATTTAAAAATATTTTGATATCTGTTTTTCCTCATAATTGGTTTCCTTTGTAATCTCATATATTTTATTTTATGCATTTAAAAACATTAGTCTGAAAAGAGGACCATAGATTTCACCAGGCTGCCAAAAGCAATCAATGATAACAAAAAATAAGTTAAAAAGCCCTGATCTAGTGGAATGGTCACTGAATTCAGTCATTGCTGCTATAATATACTTACTATGTAATTTTCAACAAGTCATTTAATCTCTCTGAGACTTGGTTTTCTCATCTGCTAAGTAAGAACATCATCTACCCTGTGTACTTCACTGGGTTTGTTGTTATCATACCATAGCATTTCAGAGGATCTCTGAGAATGCTGTCAGAGAATATATATGGAAATCCTTTTAATCTATTAAACATCATTCAAATATGTTATTATAAGTGTTAATTACAGCCTTTCTTTTTGTACCCAGTCCTTTAGTGCTTGCTCATATAAACTCTTCAGTGTTTTCAATTTGACCTTAGCAGATATTTAAAATATAGAAAAAGCCTTTGTAGTTTGTATTTGTAATTTTTTTAATAAAAGATGTCATAGATCAAGAAGTAAGTCAGAAACATAAAGTCTGTATGATCTTACCCAAGTCAATTAACCTCTCAATGTTTACATATCATATCTGTAAATGGAAAGAATAGCACTGAACTATGGTGTCGGGCTGTTGCCAAGTAACTCTACATTCCTTGTAGCTATAATGTGATATAGATATTTAAATATTAAAAAGTTATTTCAAAAAGGACTTTTAAAAGAATAATGAAAACAGCATACTAAAAAAGAGAAATCCAGACAGGATATTGAGACTATAGTCATAACATTTTGAGGATGTAGAGGACTTTTTTTTTTTTTTGGAGGGCTATTGGTGTTAAGTAACTTGCCCAAGGTCACATGGCTAGGTTTTTGTTTGTGTGTGTTAAGTGTCCGAGGCCGGATCCGAACTCAGGTCCTTCTGACTCCAGGGCCGGCACTGTACTCACTGCGCCACCTAGCCGCCCAATGTAGAGGACTTTTAAAAAAATCTTGTCTTGACACAGATAGAATACAATACTGGGTGGTCTACTAGATGAACTGGTATGACATTCCTTATGTTCTTAGGTGCAAAAATATACCTTTTCAGATCATTAAGTCCCAATGTAATCAACATTTGTGAAGAAATAAATCAAACTGATATGGGCTTGTTTTCCTCAGCAATAGCCCAAAGATTGAATCTATATTCATAGGTTAAGTGATTTAACTACCCAAAAAATTTAGACCAACCCATAACATTTTGGGGTTTAGACTAATTAATTAATGAGTTCTTACTTTACTTTTTCATTTATTCAAAACTGTACCTATATCTATATACAGAGGGATGAGAGAGACAGAGAGAGACAAAGAGAGAGACAGAGAGTGTCTAAGATATGCAGAGTGTTTGCTATATGAGACATTCTAAGGGGGAAAAAGGCTACAGTGATAATATCTCTGACCTCAATAGTTTGTAATCACATGATTATATTCAATAAAAAGAATAAAATAAATGCATTTCTACGCAGACATGTCTAAACAAACTAAACAGCATATTAATAGAAAGGTATATTCAGCCCTTAATTATTTACCAGTAGGTTATCTCTGGACCCCGGAAGCTGGGTGGCATAGTGCGTAGAGTTCTAGACTTGGACTCCAGATAATGTGAGTTCAAACCCTATCTAAGACATTTACTAACTGTAACTCTGGTCAAGTCACTTAATCCTCAGTCTCAAATTCTTTATCTGTACTAGCTGGGTGACCCTGGCAAGTCACTTAATCCTGTTTGCCTCAGTTTCTTCATCTGTAAAATGAACTGGAGAAGGAAATGGAAAACCTTTCCAGTATCTTCACTAAGGAAACACTAAATGTGTTTAGAAAGAGTCAGACACAACTGAAACAAATAGACAGTAATAGTATATTTTTGTGTGTGTATATGTGTGTATGATAACACATATTTATGTATGTACATGTGTATATGTCTGTGTATGTATATACATACATGAAGGTGTGTGTGTGTGTATGTGTGTGTGTGTGTGTGTGTGTGTGTGTGTGTGTGATAAATAACAGTTAATGAGGGGGAAGGTCAGGGTAACAACAGAGAGAGAAGTAGCAAAATATTTTCAGGAGAGGACAGATAGTTGAAACAAACTCAGGTTATTTCTTATTTGGAAACCACAGACCATATAACAATAAAAATTCAATCTGGAGCTCTGATAGAAAGAATAGTTCTTTTAATCCTCTTCTTGAACTTCCTCTAATTGGGCTAAGCTTCATGTCAGCATTCCGATTGGTGTTTTTGGAAATTGGCCTTTAGATAGCTAATTTGAGAAGCACAGCCTGTGGTCATAGGATTTAGGACTAGAAGATAATTTAAAATAATCTCGCCTAACTACTTGATTTCACAGGAGATGAAACTGAGCTGCAGAGAGTTTCAGTAAGTTGTCTGAGATCACAGAAGTAGAAGAGTCAAGATTTGAACCTGTGTATTGTGAATCCTGTTACATTTCCTTTGCCACTATAACATGGGACTCTCTTTGCTCCAATGTCCTCTGCTCCTACCGCTCAATTCTAGCCCCTCTTGCACCATAGGTTCCAACTCAGACAGCTAATAGGTCATTATTAAGAATTTATATTTAAATTTAATAGTACAGCTTCTCCATGGTAATATTATTCTTTGCTATGGAGCTATTATTCAGTAGTTTAAAGTATTTTATTTTTTATTATCAACAACTGCAGAACTGTGCATAGCTTTGAGCATAGTGCTAATTTCCTTCTTGATATTACTCTTACCAATGCTCTCTTTATGGAAGTCTAAAATTCAATCTGTGATCACTTTCATTACAGATAAAAAGACTTGTGGACCTCATGAATTTCAGTGCAAAAACAACAACTGTATACCAGATCACTGGCGCTGTGATAGCCAAAATGACTGCAGTGATAATTCAGATGAAGAAAACTGCAGTAAGTAACTCTCAACTAATATGTTGAACCTGATAGCTTATTCAGTAAGCAAGACAGCATATCTTTAATATGTAAAAGGAATAAATTTCATCCTGCCTACCCCACAGCCTACATTTTCATCTACAGTCATATTTAGACAAGAATATTCCTACTAAATTGATCCAGATCTTCAATTGTAATATTATTGACACAGTTCTGAAGACTGACTAAAAAAATTACAAGGATTTAATGCATCTCTTTAATTTTAAGTAAAAATGAGCCTCTAATGCATGTTCATATAATGAACTGAATTATATGGAGGCAGAGCAAAACATATCATTCTCTAGCAGACTGAATCATTTAATTTCAGCCTTTTAGTGCTATTAGTTCACTTATGCACACTGGTGGAATGTCATTTAGTCTCCCTGGGAACAGTTGCATAGTCCATATATTTTTTTTTAAGTAGACGCTTTTGAACATGTGGCTTAAGTAGTTTTTTTAAAATAAATTGTTTTAAAGTGTTGTCCTCTTCTGCCTCTCAAAACAGGTTCTAGTAAAGTAAAAAAAATAATAATTATTCAATCATATCGCTTCCCAAGATAAAATTCTAAAAATGTAGTATCTCTAAACTCTCATATTGCTTTCCAAATCTATTTCTTTAAACCCATTTAAAACATAAAATTAAACTCATATCAGACTGAACTAAGATACAATACAATTTTATTATATAAAGGTAGATACCCAATAAGCATGTTTTAAGTACCAAAACTGTGTAGATTCTGATACTTATCATAGGGAACACTAAGAAAAAATTAAAAACAGTCCCTAAGAGCATACAATTCTATGTAGGGGGCACAACATGTAAATAAGTACATATTACATGTGATCATTTGATGATAACTTGAATGTGTATAGTCAGTCAGTCGGCTCATAATCAGCAAGCATTTATTAACTACTATGCTCCAAGCACTGTGCCAAGCACCTAAGGTACAAAGAAGGGCAAAAAAAAGTCGCTGTCCTTAAGAAACTCACAAACTAATGGAAGAGATAAAATATAAATTAGTAGGTAAATAAAAAGTACATATACCATAGCATGAAGGTGATCTTGAAGGAAGGCACCAGATAGCTAGTGGAACTAGGGAAAGCTTCCAATAGAAGATGGATGGTATTTGATCTGAGGGGAAGCTAGGTAGCACAGTGGAAGCAGCACTGGGCTTGGAATACAGAAGACTCATCTTTCTCAATTGAAATTTAGCCTGAGACAAGTGATTTGGCCAGTGACCCTGGGCAAGTCACTTAACCTTGTTTGCCTCAGTTCTTCATCTGTAAAGTGAGCTAGAAATGGAAATGGCAAGCCGATCCAGTATGTTTGCCAAGAAAACCCCAAAGTGGGATCAGTAAAAAGTTGGACAGAACTGAAATGACTCAACAACAAATCTGAGTTTTGAAAAAAGCCAGGGAAACCAAGAGACCAAGTTGAGGAAGGAAAGCGTTGGAGAGTGCAGCCAGTGCAAAGGGCATATTTAAGAAATAAATCAATGTGGCTAAATTGTAGAATATATGGAGAGAATTAGGTGTAAAAAGAGCAGAAAGGTAAGGGCCAAGTTATGAAGAGTTCTAAATGCCAGAGGACTTTATCCTTTAATTTCAGAGATAGTAGGGAGCCCTAGTGAAGTTAATTTTTCAGAACACTTTTACATTTATAACTTTGTGTATGTCTTTTTATCTGTGTTAATGTTTTGTTTTCCAACTGGAAGAGGCCTAAACTAAGACTTCTAGAAATGAAATTTTCAAACATAATATATGTTCTATCAGTTCAGTTATAACCTGGGCAGTCATTTAGCTGTCTGGTCATAAAAACGCTCATAAAAATGTCTTTCCTCCTACATATTTTTTTTAAAAAAATATTAATTTACAAATGATATACATCAGCAGTATCAGATATGTGGTTTACAGTTCATAAGTGGCCCGCAACACTCATGAGTTCAGCTGGACCAGATTAAAATGTAATTGGGAAATATTTAACAGAATAAATAAAAATACAATAAAATGTGGATTATGTTAACATGTGGTTTTCTAAGTCAATATGCGGTCCACAGGAATCCTTATGAATAGTTTAGTGGTCCCTGTATCTATTTTGCTTTGATACTACTGCTATAGGTGATATTGACTAAGCATCAAAGAGGCTTCAACACCCCTTCTATACATGCATATTCTCTGTATAATCTTTAAGATTATACTCTGCTCAATCTTTAAGGAAAGAGAAAGTTTTCAAGAGACTTTGAATAGGCAACATGGTATATTGGAAAGAATGCCGCACTTGGTAAAATATCACCTCAGATATTTACTGTGTGACCCTAAGAATTCCGTTTGACCTCTGTTCTTCAACTCTTAAATGAGTAGAATAATTTTTCACTAACAGTATCACAAAAGGTTGTGAAGAAAATACTTTATAAACCTTAAAGTGCTATCCAGGAATGAGTTCTTATTGTTATTATTTGGTTTTGGATTGTTACTCAATTTTCACATGGTATAATTAGAAACTTTTTCTGTCTTATGAGCCAGGAAATGATGTCATCAGAATAACTATAATGGGTTAAGAGTCTTTAAAAAATCACAGGTGCAGCTAGGTGGCACAGTGAATAAGCACTGGCCCTGGAGTCAGGAGGACCTGAGTTCAAATCCAACTTTAGACACTTAACATATACTTATTAGCTGTGTGACCTTGGGCAAGTCACTTAACCCCACTTGCCCTGCCTTCCCTCCTCCAAAAAGCAAAAAAAGAAATCACAGGACTGTAGCCCAATTTTAGAGCTGGAAGGGAGCTGAAGGAGTGTCCAAAATTATGAATTCAATTTATGATATCGAAGTGGAAATTCATTGTAAACTGTCAGCTATTCAGAAATAGAGAGAAGGTGAGAGGTCAAAGTCAGGGGTGTAAAATTTGGGATAATTTTGTGAAGGTGGTAATTGAACTGAGTAAATGTGTGCACTCCCAGTGGAGCAAGCACAAAGTGAGAACAAAGACACTAAAAGAACACAGCAGCAAAATACATTCACATATGTGTGTTTATGAACATTTATACATATATGTGTGTATGTATATGTGTGTGTGTATATATATATATGTATATATATATATATTTATAGTTCGGTTCAATAAACAATTATTAAAGTATCTACTATGTGCCAGGAGGTGCAGCTAGGTAGAACAGTAGATAAAGTACCCAACCTGGGGTCAGGAAGACTCCTCTTCCTGAGTTCAAATCTGGCCTCTGACACTAGGTATATGACCCTGGGTAAGTCTCTTTGCCTTGTTTGACTCAGTTTTCTCATCTGCAAAATGAACTAGAGAAGGAAATGGCAAACCACTCCTGTATCTTTTCCAAGGAAATCACAAATGGGGCCAGGAAGAGTTGGACTTGACTGAAAAAAAATAACTGAGCAACAACAATGTGTCAGGAGTTATGTTAAGCACGAAGTATACAAACAAGAAAAAGAAAGATAACCCTTGTTTTCAAGGAGTTGACAATCTAATCCCATGATAACACTTAAAAGGAATCTGGAAAGCAGGGAGAGGAGTTGGGGGTTACCTAATCCTGGGGCTATTATATTCCATGGAGTTGAAACCACACAGAGACAGATAGAAAGTGGATAACAAGCTGGAAAATCCAACTTCTATCTTTTATAAAGAAAAGCCTGTATGCAATGTAGTGTTAGTCCCTCTTCACTAAGAGTTTATAATAATAATTATTATGGATTTTGATGTTGCTTTAATGTTTGCAAGAACTTTTTAGATATTCCCTCATTTTATCCTCATAGTAACCCCACAGAGCAGGTTCTATTATTTTTCCTATTTACAGATGAGGAAAGTGGAACAGGTAGAAGTTATGACCTGCCCAGGGTCATATAGCTTGTAAGTATCTGGGGTTGGATTTGATGCTGGTGGTCCAGACTAAAAATGGTGAACTCTCTTTACTGTGCCACCTATCTCTTGTGTATAGCCCAAAAGAATCATTATTGATAAATCAACAAAGGTTAATGAAAACTAAAACAGCATAAAAAACGTTAAGCCAAGAGAAGAATGAAAAACAAAGTATTTATACAAAATAGGATGAATTATCTTGAGTGAAGATTGGTGAAGTAGCCACAAAAAATTCTGAATTTTCATTGGATGGGCAGCAAAATCTATCAGAATTAAATGTAAAAGATGTATATTAAAGATACAGGGGAGACAATGAGTTCATGAAAAAGGCAAAGTGGAATCAAATATCATTAGAAAGACCACTAATGTTGTTTTGCAAATCTATCAGTATTAAGTATTTTTTTTTATTGTAGTGAATCTCAAAGTAAATTGAGAACCATTGTTGTTTAGAGAGCTGACTATGAAGGCAGGAAGGCCTGTCCCATCTGGGTCACAAAATGGTAATCTGAATCAGGGCAAGTCACAGCCTCTCAGGACTCTAGCATGGTCTTTTTGACCATAAGGTACAAAGATACTGGATACTGCTTTGGTAGTTTTCTCACCCAGTAGTTCCTAGTACCAGTAAAATCCTGGTTGTGAATTATTAGCAGTTTACTCTTATGGTTACACACTAAATCTAGTAAGAGTTTACTATAAGGTTCAATAGAAAATCTAGTTCTCTACAAATTTTTTTCTTTTTAAACATATTTATTTTAAGAAATTAAAATCTGCACATCGGGGCAGCTAAGTGGTGCGGTGAGTAAGAGCGCCGGCCTCAGAGTTGGGATGACCTGAGATCGGATCCAGCCTCAGAAAATGAGCACCCACACATAAATAATGACTGGCCACGTAACCTTGAGCAAGTTACTTAACCGCAATTGCTTTAAAAAAAAAATCTGCACATGTACAAAAAACATCTAATTTTTTTAGAAAAAACCTACACAAGGTTCCATTGCTTTTATCCTATCAATTAATTTTCTACCATAAGGAAAGAGTTAAAAAGCATATATGTGTGTGTGTCTCTGTGTGTATGTGTGCATATATATGTGTGTGTGTGTGTATATGTATATATGTATGTATGTATATATACATATATGTGTATATATATATTTCTAGTCTTACAGTTACAGTATTCCTGTTACATTAAAGTATTAAACTTCAAACATTGATACTGTGAGAAAAACTGAAAATTCATTCATCAAAAAACAAAACAAAACAAAAACTTAAAATTAATTATCTTTCTTGGTTCATATACAGTAACTAAAAAGTTGGAAAAGTGTCTTAAAAATACTCTTTTGCTTCTATAATTCTCCATTTTGAAATGGAGATGCATTCAAAATAATGATAAATTAATCATGCCAAAATGCACCCTAGCAAAGAAGTTTCAAAGTTTGCAATGCCATGCTAATGACATTTGGCTAGTGTTCCATTTTCAGAGGAAGAAATATAATCTGCTCGGCAATTTCAACATTCCTGTGCTAAAAAAGAACCCAGTCTTTTGTAAATGGACCAAAGACTCTTAAGAATGGCTCTAGTTTGTTCCACAGTGGCATTCTGGGTCAGAGAAAGCATCTGGCTGAACAACCAGTTCCCTTGGTAAAAGAAATGTCCAGCTGAGGTAGCATTTTGTACTACCCTTAGCACTTAGCTAAATGCAGGCCGAGAGCTTTTTTATACTTATTTTAAACATAAAAGTAAACTGGTAGAGAATAGCCTTGAAAAATAGCTTAACCCATTTAAAGCAAGATTTTTTCTTTAAACAGTTTCTTGATAAACTATCTAAGCAACAGGTCCAAAAATACCAGGAAACATCTTAGAGAATTTGAACATCAAAATTTTGCCAACGAGCTGAGCATACTTTTACCTTTGAGGCCAAATTTACAGACTTTACAAAGATTGTTTTAGCGATCAAGCAACATTCTACGTAAGACAGGGAACTTTTGAGAACTCAGTTTACCAAAAATAGAAAAATTAATGCTGATAAAATGTAGGTTTTAGAAAAAAACTGAATGCAGTATCAAACATTTTTTAAAAGCCACAATATATACAAAATAAATCCCTTAAAGTTTATAGACTTTTAAAAAAATGATGGGGGAGACAATTTTTTTTTTCAGGGAAAAAAGTGAAGCTATGTGTTTAAATGCAAAACCCACTGCCAAGTTTTACCATCAAAGTAAGAAAGAAATGCTTGACAGACAGAATCACTGCCCGTTGCTATATAGCCTGGGAAGAGCTGACTGAGGATGGTTTGAAGTGACTGATTCCATGGTCTAAGATTTACCCAGATTGTACAGACAAGCTGGGCAGCTATATGCCTTGGCTCAGAAGGATTGGTTTGGACAATCCTTGTTAACATTTTTCTGACACACAGTGGTAATTGCCCAAAACACCACCTCTTGACAGTAAATACTCAGGAATGTGTTCTACTTTATTCAAGAATTTTGACCCTTCCTCCATGGTGATCTTAGAGAGAGAGAGTCTACCCAGTGGATCTCCTTGCCACCTGAGGTATAGACCTGGATACACATGTTGGTAGCTTTGTGGAAAGGAAGGAAATAAAGGAGTCATGGAAGGAAAGAAAAAAAATAAGGAAAGAAGGAAAGAAAAAAGGGAAAAAGGGAAAAGAGAAAGGAAAAGGAAGAAAGAAAGAAAGATGACAGAGGAAAAGGACAAGAAAGATAAGGAAGAAGGAAAAGAAATGATAAAGCAAAAGGACAAAAGGGGAAAGAGTAAAGGGAAGATGGAATTAATTAGAAGGAAAGAAAAGAGGTAGAAAGAAAAAGAAGAGAGGGAAAGAGGAAGTAATAGAAAGAGGAAGAGTGGTAAGGAAGGAAAGTAAAATTGGAGGAAGAAAAGGTAGGAGGAAAGAAAGGGAGGAAAAAGAGCTAAAGGAAAATAGGAAAAAGGAAAGAAGGAGGAAGAAAGGAAACTGAAATTGTAATTACATTAAAATGTAAAAAAAAGTAAAGGAAGAAATGGGACTTTTAGATGATTTACATGTAGATCTACATCTGTGGTCACAAAGAGCTTATGAAATCCCACTGTCTCAATTACTTGTTGATTTAAATAAAGCACCTAAGGTGAAACAAAATGCAGACTCTAAGGATCTCTTGAAACAAGATGGCTCCATGTTTTCATTAAAATGATTTAAGACTTTGTGATAGGAGCACCTTGGAGATTGTTCAGTGAGTTGCTAAGTATTGACATGGTAAGTGAGCTGTAGAGCAGAAGGACCTATGAAGACCCATTGTAGTTTCTATGCATCCTATGCATAATCTAAACCAAATGATGAGCTCATCTCAATGGCATTCAAATGTATTTGTATGTGAAAAGATAATTTTTCAAACCAGTAGCAAGAAAAAAAGTCACCTGAATTAGTCTGCTATATACAAAATCTGATCTTTTTCTTCTTCTCACTGCTTTCTTCTGCTTTATCCTCTCTCTATGTTTATTCCTTCCCTCTTCCAATATCAAAGAACTCAATTTCCTAAGATGAGTTTATTATGTATTAATTTGTGTTGTATTTATGTGTGCATGTAAAATGCACTTAATATTTGATGAACAAATATTGGAAGTTTGAATTTTTCATTTTTATGTATATTTATATTTTGTATACTATACATATATTATTATTAACAACAATAATAGCTAACATTTACATAACACTTATTATATGCCAAGCACTGTGTTAAACACTTTACAGATATTATCTCATTGATCATTACAAAGTCTTGGGAGGTAGGAACTATTATCCCCATTTTACAGATGAGGACACTGAGTCAAACAGAGGTTAAATGACTTGCCCAGGGTCACACAACTAGTAAATAAGTGTCTGGGGACAAATTTGAACTCAGGTCTTCCTGACTCCAGGCCTTGTGCCACCCACTTTTCCCTAATATTTGCTATTATACATAGCATATAATATATACACTAACATATATGTATATGAGAAAGGGAGCAGGATTAATCATCCCAGTTAGTTGGTTCATATGTTCTCAGACTCAGCCTGGTCTATTTAATTCTGTATTTATTTCATCTGTCTTCTATGGTACCTGTCTATACATATGGGCAGATGTTATAAATACTAAATGTGTTTATTGTATATATAACATATATGTTCATTCATATATATACATATGTGTGTATATATGCATATATACATATATATACATACATACACATGCACAGAGAATAAAGTTTCTGTAAACATGAAATGGGTTGAGTGCATGATTGAATAGGAGGAAATCAGGCTGAATGGCCTTTGGGAAATTGCATGGTACATTCAATGATCCCAAACTGTTTGCTGTTGAAAAAGCCTACCTCTGTGAAATCAATATTCTCTCGGGGATGCCATCTGACTGCAAATTATAGGACATCACAGTCTCAGAAAAATCAGTTACCAGAAACCCAAATAGCAATAGAAAGACACATAGTGGGAAGAAACATCATATTACCAATGATAAGCCATGTAAGAGAACTGACCTAACAAACAGTTTAAAGGGCTGATATGTCTAGAAAAAGAGGTGGGGGGAAAAAAGCTATATCCAATCTGAATAAGCAAAGTTCCTGCAGGAAGGTATCCAATCCTCGAAGGAGAATTTATGGAAATAATCACATGGCATAAGGAGTGAAAAAGGATGAATCTCAAAAGTCAAGGGAATACATTAGTGTAATAACAGATGCCTCCGAGAAATCCATTCATACCATCTTTTTCAAGTTTTAAATGCCAAAGAATATCCCAGTAAGAAATCCAACTATATTGAGTAATCAAGCTTCCCTCCTGTTTACCATAGAAGTATTTCTATATCTTCCATTTTTATATACAAGCTTTTTGAAATTACATGGAGGCAGGGGCGGCTAGGTGGCGCAGTGAGTAGAGCGTCAGCCCTGGAGTCAGAAGGACCTGAGTTTGGTTCCAGCCTCAGACACTTAACACACACAAACAAAAACCTAGCCGTGTGACCTTGGGCAAGTTACTTAACCCCAATGGCCCTCCAAAAAAAAAAAAAAAGAAGAAGAAGAAGAAGAAATTTTGGGGCGGCTAGGTGGCGCAGTGAGTAAGAGCACCGGCTTCAGAGTTGGGATGACCCGAGATCAAAACCGGCCTCAGAAAATGAGCACCCATACATAAATAATGACTTGTAACCGTGTAACCTTGAGCAAGTTACTTAACCCCAATTGCTTAAAAAAAAAAAAAAAGAAATTACATGGAGGCACCTATAGGCACAGATATGACATGAGTTGAAAAAGAAATAGTTAACTCAATAACGTTGTAAATGTAATGTTTTTCACTTTTCATGTTTACATAGGATAATTTATCTTCATAATTTCCATAGCTGCTGGTGATAGGGCCACTATGTGTTTTGAAGGCAACTTTCATGCTTGAAAACAATAAAATTTTATTAGTATTAGAGTTCTGAAATTGGTGTTAAAGAACTAGAAATATGAGGGAAATCTCACCATCTAAAATTTTTTATATATCAAAATAAACACAAATAAACAATTTATCCTTTCCAGTTAATAGCCATACAGAATACCTTACCTCTTAGTTTTGCATTACTAAGGAATAAGTAACTAGCAAAATAATAAAAGTTGAAATAAAAAAGTACTTGATTAAAATATGTTAATGGTACATATGGAGAAAGGCAGTTCCTGCCTTATTTGAATTTCTAGTAGTATCATACTGAATCTATATCAGAATATTATTTCTTTGGGATACCAGTTATACTAATTATATGCTACAAATTTGTCTCAAATATTTGTGACCACATGCATATAACTTTTGAACCCTTCAACACCAGATTATAAGATATCAGTTAAATAGCTATGTAATGCAAAAAGAATTCTGAAAAGTTATATACTGTTAAATTTAATAGCAAAATAGTTCTCTAGTACAATTCTGTTGAAAAGAGCACTGGACTGAGTCAGGAAATCAAAGCTATAGACGCTACCTGACTGTAACTATCTTGTCATGTTATTTAAATTCTCTGGGTCTCAGTTTCTGCATTGGTAAAATGTTGGAGTTTGGACCAAATAATCTTTAAAGTTCCCTCTAGCTTTCATTCTGTTATTTTAACTGATGCCTGTATTTCCAAAAATATGTTGTTGCTTATAGTTACATACATGCTCTTTTCACTCTAAGTTTGGAGTGTTACTTCAAAGTCAAAACAAATTAGTTCATTCAGAAATTGAACTATTAAACTTCCCATAGATAAAAACAAAAACCTGATTTATTAAGTTTTCCATTAACCAACTTAGTCCATGCAGGCAAAACCTCAGTTATGTAATCTCCCTCCATATACTTCTCCCTTACTTGGATAATTCTGAAAACACATGCTTTCAGGGTTTGGAGATGTGACCGGTGAGTCCATAGTATGTTTATTAGGCATTTGTTCTTAAAGTAGAATCCAGGTCCATTTCCAAAACATTTCTCCTAATTTGAATTTCAAGTAAAATTATTGATGAAGGGACATGTTCTCTGCAAAGGCCTCTAAATTAAGAATCATAAATACCCTACTGATTGTTCCTCCTCTGAACTAGACCTCTCCTTTGCTTATCTTTAAGAGCACTTTAGTTCCATAAAATGTAAAAGTATGGTTTGGGGAAGGGTAGGATGGAAATGACAGCATTTTTATATACACAATACCATAATATTTTTTTAAAAATCTTTCAAAATTCTTGCCTCAAATTAGTTCTGTGAGGTACTAGAGAAAATTCTTCCTTTATAACTTATTTTATGGTAGGTTAACTTCAAGGTATTCAGCATCCGCTTCCATAAAAGAAACTTCATTATAATTACTATACCAAGGTCTAAAAGTTGAACTCATCCTTCAACTTGAAATGATCAGAAAAAAGAACAAGTAGATGAATAGAAATATCTATCTTTTGTGGGTCCTTCACTATTAAATGAAATGTGTTTTCTTCAAATGAATGGAATAGGACATTTTTAACAACTGCTCACATTTGTGTAGTGTTTCTTGGTTTATAAAATACTTGATTCAAAATAAGTCTATGGAATAACTTCTGTATGTTACTGTCATCCTTGGGGTGGCTAGGCAGTGCCGTAGAAAGTGTACCTGGCCTACATGAATTCATGGCCCCAGACATTTGCTAGCTATGTGAACCCAGGAAAGACACTTAATCCTTTTTGCCTCAGTTTTCTCAACTATAAAATAAGCAGGAGAAGGAAATGGCAAACCACTCCAGTATCTTTGCCAAAAAACAAAGAAACAAAAAACCTCAAATGGGGTCATGAAGAGTCGGATACCACTAAAATGACTGAATAGCTGTCATCCTTATTTCAAGGATAAGGAAACCAGAGACTCAAAAAATTAAAACGCTTATCATGCTCACACACCTAGTAAGTGTCAGAGTTAGAACTTAAACCCATATTCTCTGGCTCCAAAGTCAATATTCTTTTCACTATGCTATACTCCCTCTCTGCATCATATAAATTTAAGGTTAAAACCATAGAATCTACTTTATTCAACACAGTTTGTATTTGTTTATAAATAATTCATTCTCGGTAATCAAAAGTAGGTTTGCTGACATTTTTCAAAACACATGGAGACATGATGAGACCCATTGGCAAGGGAAAATCTTTTCCCACTTGGATCGTTTCTTTTTTTTTCATTTGCTTCTCTAACACCATAGCAAGGAGCAAGAGAAATAAGGGTGGCATTACCAAGTTTGTTTGTTTTCAGAATCAGCATGTGCTCTGTATTTCTGGAGAGGAAAATACACACAAAAAACCCAAATGTGTACCATTTTTATAATCATGTAACTACAATAGCTTTTAATCCATTCATAAAGAAAATTGTGTCAAAGCCAAAAAAAACATAACTGTTTAACATATGATACACAATTTTGCTTTTAATTAGCATGAATGGGGAATTAAAACATTAAGGGGCAAATTAATCCTGTTCTGCAAAACCTCCAAAGCAAACTAATTTGTAGAGTTCTGATTCATTTGTAAGGAGTTAGACATGAACATATGTATCATATTTATTTTCACTCCATTCTTTTAACAAAAATCCACTTTATTTTCCATGATTTTAGCTGTTCAGCTTCCTTTCACAATAGTTTTCCCCCATCCTGATAAAAGCTAATGTGTCAGTGGAAGAAGGAATGGTGAGAAGACTTTAATGTAACTGAAGTGACTAGAGAGGAAAAAGAAAAATAATGCAGTAAAATAGAAGTCACAGTGAATCTTCAGTTTAGGGCTCACATTGTATAAGGAAATGTATTAGAGAAGTGATGTGCTTTTTAGATATATACTGAGGGAAGCAAAAGTAAGGATGGAGGAAATTGTCTTCTTCCCATACAGATTTAAAATGGAAGAGGGATTACCTAGAGGTAATGCTGTCAGCACTCCAGTCTATAAAAGGCATTGTACTGATTGCATCAAGCACAGGAATATTACAGACTCTTCAAAATAAGATCTAAAATCATCCACAAGAGTTCATCTTAACCTCCTACCCCCCAAAAGACAAGTAGTTGAAGAATACCTGTTCTTTAGATGATAATATACAGTTGAATGGACTACCTACACAGTTAATTTGGATAGATAGAGATGCATATAAATATACACACACACACACACATGCATCTCTCTCTCTCTCTCTCTCTCTATATATATATATATGCATATATATATATATATATCTACGTATATTTTAGACAAATATTAGAAATGGACAAAGAAGTGGGTCCAGGATTGCTTAGAAAGAGAAAAAAATATCTCAGTTTCCCTTGGGAGATTTTGCTTTCTTTTTAATAATCTCAAATTTCTCTGAAACAAAACATATCTTTTAATATCAGGACTTTTCTGGTAACATGGGGTAAGAATTATAGAATACCAGTCTCCTAAGGAGTAAAATTGTTAGTCATCCAAAAGGTAGTAGAAAAATTCATGGTGGACTCCTTTAGGCTATACAATGAGAATCGTGCACAAAAAAATAAGAGTAAAAGTTATTATCAAAAGGATATATGACAGCTTCACATAGTCAATATGTCCATAAGCAATTATTAAACACCTGCTATACGTCAGGCATTGTGCTGAACACTGGAAAATCATTGTGGGCACAGAGTTGACACTAAGGAAAGGATATGGTCAAAAAGAAGAGTTGGCTGTGTGACCTTGGGCAAGTTACTTAATCCCAATTGCCCTCCAAAAAAAAAGCAGAAAAAAAAAAGAGTTGGAATAGCCAATAAAGAGGCAAGAAATAGAGGCTCCTCTTCCCTCAGATCCTCAGAGTAGTCCCATGGGTGCTGTCTATGAAATAGGTGATTCTCAAAATGTCCGTTCAAAATAAATACATATAGTGATATAACCTCAGCAGCTAGGAAAGTCATTATATCACAATTATGTGTAGATTTTCATAACTTCTTGCATTTTGGCTGTCTTTTTATTAAGCAGTAAGGTATTTTGCCTTTTGTCTGTTTGCCAATTGTTGCTTTAATGTCACTTTCTATTCACGCCTTTTAAAATGAGTCTGAAAAGTCATTATAATATATACTGTAGCTACTCAGTGGGGCATTTTTCCTACACAATCTATTTGCTTTGCTTGGCTAACTTCCAATTTGCTTTTTCTTCATCTGACCTCATGATTTATGCCATATACATTTCAGAATATAGTGGCACATAATAGTCTAACACTTTTTAATTTTTCTTTATATTTTTTGTTTCCCTCTCCACCAGAGCCACAAACCTGTACCTTGAAAGACTTTCTCTGCGCAAATGGGGACTGTGTTTCTTCGAGGTTTTGGTGTGATGGAGATTATGACTGTGCAGATGGCTCAGATGAGGTAGGAAACTTTGCAAAATGAAACTAAACTGAGAACAATTCTCTAGAACCACATTTGTAATTATTCTTATTCAGTCCAATGAGTGTGACTAGTACAGATATGAAAATGCCCTTTACTCCTAACACATTCAAATAAGTGTTACAACCATCCACTAAGCTGCACACAGCTAGCATAGGGAATAGTTCTCATGCTACTATTGACAGTTAATTTTATAGTCTATTTTACCTCAAGTGGTGGATGGCTGGGTTGGGAATAGACGTTTAGAAACTCTATTCCCTATAGCTGATGTCCTTGCCATCTGTGAATTTGTCTATAAACTTGCTGCAGTATTTACAGAGATGACTAATATTTTTATGCATTTTAAACAGTGGCTTGCCTACAATTTTTCTTCTTCAAAATATGTAATCCTATTGCTTTCAATATGAACTAGCTATTTTCCTTAGATGCAGAGAGCAACTCATTTATCATATAGCCACATTCATGTTGTCTGAGTGGAAGATTAAGCAATTATTTTGATAATTTTAGTGAAAATGAAAGTGATGAAGATGATTAGCTATACGAAGATGAAGAAGATAGGCTGTCTACACATTCTGTAACTCAGATGGTTCTGTTAAAATATTTACTGCGTGTCTAAATAATAATGATAATAATAACTTGTATTTATTTAGTACTTTACAGTTTGTTAAAATGAGAATGTTTTCAAGAGAGAAAAATTTTTGTAGGAACACTTAGGGTTTAAGATAAAATGCCTGAAGGAGCCTTAAAGAACACACACACACACGCGCGCGCATACACACAGAGTACATATGTGTATCACTTAAGTACTCAGTACAGAGCCAAGATTCGAATCCCAAATAGTTGTTATTTATTTATTTTTATTTTATTTTAGTGATAGATGGCAAGGGAGGCTTATTCCTACATTTTGAAACATGAGGGAGTTTTTAATATAAATAGAATTATAGAATTTAAGGATAATGAATCAAAGTTCTCTGTGTGTGTGTGTGTGTCTCTCTCTCGCCTTTTTAGTATTCATTAATATTGCCTGCATCCTAAAGGATCTGTGAACACAATCTGTGCTCTGGCTCCATTAATTGCCATTTAAATATTAAATGATATTTATTAGGTTTAAAGTTCTTAAAGGTAGAGAAATCATCTACAATCCATTTCTTTGTCTTTTAAGTATATTATTGCTGATACATGCACCTTAAAACCATTATTATCATGCCTTTCATTGGTGTCAATAGCTATATTACAGCTATATGCTTGAATTTTTATGATTCTCCCCATGGAGAATCAGAATAACCCATTTTACCATCCATCAGAGATTAGCCCTACCCACATTGAAATACTTGAAATAATGCTTATATGTAGTAAAATATTTAATACAATGTATAAGGAATATATATTCTGTCCTTAAAACATAAGCTGTGTCTACAAAGGAAATCCAAGACTTGAAGTGATCATATAGATGATTCTGACAAAATATAGCTCCAAAGGAAGTTTGTGGAAATTTTTTAAAAGTCCTCTAAAGGATCTCCTGTAAATTTATTGTAAGAGATTATCATCAATTAAATACATTACAATGATCTATTGAAAAAAATTGAACATGTAAACAGTAGCTGAATTATTGCCTTTCCTATATTTACTAAAACATAATAAATCCTCTGTTACGTATAACCTCTAATGCTTCCCTGAACTGCCAAGGCAGCTGACTTTATTTTGACGTTCCTTGATTTTTCACAATTTTGCTATAGCTACATAAGGTAGGAAAGCTATTATAACTTCATTCACTATTACATAGATTCCAAAATAGGATTCCTATTTTGTAAGCAAAACATTGTTTGTGATATCGAATGGGATAGGAATGAATAGGATAGAATAAAAAAGGAGGGGAAGGACTGCACTGGTAGAGGGAAAGGAAGAAGTATAAAGGGGAGAAGAGAAGGTCTCAAGTTCTGAAGACACCTAAGAAATCATTTACTTTAACCTGAGCAGGAAGAAGTCTCCTTTCCAACATGTTTGTCATATGGGCTTTACTTGAATACCTCCAGTGATGGAGTTGGCATGAGTCATTTAAGAATGATCTTGCAAAGCTTCCTACTTCCCTTTGGAAGAGCTTTCAGTATAAGGAAGTTATTTTATTTGTTTTAAGCTTCAATTTCCTGATTGTACTTATGGCCCCTAGCTTAGCTCTCTGAAGCCAAATAAAACAAGACTAATTCCTCTTCCACACGCCAGCCCTTTAAATACTTTTGTCAGTCAATGAACAACGAATAAAATTCTTCCTGTACCACAGTCTCTGTTAAGTGCAGGAGATACAGTAGAAAACATGGAGCTAACAAAGAAAATGTATTCTATTGGAAAAGAAAACACTTGCATATATAAGTATATGCAAAACAAATTAAAAATAATTACAAAGTTTAGGAGGGAGGGCACTAGCAGTTGGGGAATTGTGAAAGGTTTCATACAGAAAATAATATTTGAACTGAATCTTGAAGTAAGTAATGTATTCTACAAAGCAGAGATGAGGAAGTATATTTCAGGTATGAGAAACAGTGAAAAAAATACTGTTTCTTTGACGACAGGGCAGCTAAGGTGACACAGTGCATAGAGCATTAGGCCTGGAGTCAGGAAGAACTGAGTTCAAATGTGACCTAAGACCTACTGTGACCTACTGGCTGTGTGACCCTGGGCAAGTCACTTAACCCTCAGTTTGCCTCAGTTCCTCATTTGTAAAATGAACTGAAGAAGGAAATGGCAAACCACTCCAGTATCTTTGCCAAGAAAACCCCACAGGGGGTCACAAAGAGTTGTACACAACTGAAACAACTGAACGGCAACAACTACAACTTGACAACAGCTGTTGTTTTCCTGAACTTCAAGTCCTTTCTTCTCCAGAGGTAACCAGAAAGTACAGTGAATAGAGTGTTGATCTCACAGTCAGGATGATATGAGTTCAAATCCAGCCGTAGATACTTAATAACTGTGTGATTCTGCGCAAGTAACTTAGGCTCTATCTGCCTTAATTTTCTCAGATGTAAAATGGGGATAATAAGAGCACCTACTTCCAGAGTTACTGTGAGGATTATCTGAAATAGCATTTGTAAAATACTTAGCACAATATCTGTCACAGATTAGGCACTTACTAAAGTCTTGTGTCCTTCCTTTCCTTCTTTCCTTTCCCTTCTTCCCTGGCACCATATTTACTCTGAACTCTCTCCAATTGCCAATTTTTTAAAAAACTGTAGCCCCAAATCTGAACATGGAACCTCAGTAGTCATCCAACCATTAACACTTGGCATGACTTTAACTTCATTCTTTCTGAACAATCTCATTAACTCTGTACCATATTTTAATATATATATATATATATATATATATATATATATATATATAAGCATTTCCCCTCTTTTCCTCTCTATAATTAATATGTAGAGTTAAGCAGAGCAGATTCCCATATGTCCATGTTGAAAATGTACATCTCATTCTTCATTCCTTTGCTTCTCTGCCAGTGCTATGGTCATTGCATTGATTACGCTCTTTAAGTCTTTGAAAATTGTTTATTTTTAGAATTATCATTGTATGAAATATTCTTGTTCTTCTCATTTTAGTCTATATTAGTTCATAAAAATCTTTCCAGGTTTCTCTCAAAATATCTCTTCCATAACTTATTAATTTGCAGTCCATTACATTCATATACCATAATTTGTCAACTAGTTTTCATCCTTGACTCATATTAAGTTTGGAGTACAGTAAACTTTCAATCTCCACCAAAGTCTTCATCACATCACCTGTTTATAATTGTCTTATATCTTGTACTTATTCCATTAATTTTTCAAACTAAATTAAAATTTCATAATTGTTTCTATTAATTTTTATCTCATTTAATTAAGCTCATTTCTTTTTTTGGCCTATTAAGATTTTTATAGATCCTAGTTCTCTCACCACAGTGGATGACAGCCAGGATTCAAAAGACCTTAGAAGTTATCTCTTAGCCTGAGATTCATGAAATTGTTTTGTTTAATTTTTCAGTTACTACGTTTCAGTATGATTGGTTTCCTTTGTGAGTTTATATATTTTATTTTTGTATATATTCTTCTGAGAAGGGGCCTGTAGACTAAACCAAATTGCCAAAGGAATCCATGACACAAAGAGTTGAATCTAATGATATAAAATTCATTAGGAGCAAATTTGAAGTTGTGCCCTTGGGTACAAAAATTCAACTTCTCTAACTTAAGAAGGGGTAGTTTTGGTTACACACAGGCTATTCTGGGAAAGCTCTGGCAGTTCTAATGGATTATAAACTTATTATTAGTAAACATCAGATGTATCAATAAAAAAACAGCCAAATTGATCTTGATCAATGTAAATAGGTATAGCTTCTCTAAATAGTTCTTTTCTAGGTGCTATGATTTTGAAAGGTATCAATAGTCTAGAGGAAGGAAGCCAGGAAAGTGAAGCACTGGAGTCCATAGCCTTTGAGGTCCATTTGAAGGAATTGTTGATGTTTAACATACAGAAGAGAAGACTTCAGAGACATCATCCTTGCATGTTATAGGAATCCTTTTTTTTAATGTATTGAAATACATTGCTATTGAGGTACCTTATAATTCTTACATTCCATGATTTTGTGATTCTGTGATTTTCCCTCAAGCTTTTTGATCCATATTTAATAGTATTTATATATATTTGAAACATTTAATGTTAAGACCTCAGCTTTCAGATCCATTTCCTTCTTCCCTTGTCACCCATTCCCTCTGGGGAGATAAGTAATTCAGTATATGTTGTACATGTCTAGCTATGCAAAACATTATCATAGTAGATATATTGTACAAGGCTGCTTACAATTCCCTCCCACTCATCCCACCCCGCACCTGGTCCATTCCCCACATGATCCTGTCCCTCTTCTATAGTGGGTACTTCCAACCACCCCTCCCCCCAAGGATGCCCTCCCATGCATCTTCCCTCCTCTCATCCCCCTTCCCCCTATTCTGCTGCAGGTTGAGATATCCCATTTAGCATGTATGTCATTCTCTCCCTGAACCAAATTCAATGAGAACATGGTTTTGCCTTTTTGCCTTCCTATTCTTCCCCGCCCCCTTACAACCACTTCCCCTTGCTTCTTCTACATGAGATAGTTTACCCTACCCTGTCTCTCCCCATCTCCTCTTGCCACTTTTCTCTCTCACCTCATAATTTCATCCCTTGAGTATTCTCCCTTCCCAACAAATTCAACCTATGCCCTCTATCCATATATAACTGTAACCATCTACACATACATTCACATATGTACTCATATGACCACACACCCTTCTTCCATTATTTTCATAGTGAGAAAGATATCATCAGTCACCGTTATTGCTTTTCCATATAGGAATGTAAATAGTTCAACTCTGATAAGTTCCTTTTGATTTCTTTTCCCTGATTACCTTCTCAGGCATCTCTTGCTTCTTGTGTCTGGATGTCAAATTTTCTATTCAATTCTGGTTTTTTCCTCAGTAATGCTTGAAAGTCCTCTATTCCACCGAATGACCATATTTTCCCCTGAAACAAAATACTCAGTTTTGCTGGGTAGGTGACCCTTGGGTTCATTCCCAGTTCTTTTGCCCTCTGGAATATCATATTCCATGCCCTTCGATCCCTCAGTGTAGAAGCTGCCAGGTCCTGGGCTATTCTGATTGTGTTTCCACAATATTGAAATTGTTTCTTCTGGCTGCTTGTAGTATTTTCTCCTTGATCTGGGGATTCTGGAACCTGGCTATAATATTCCTGGGAGTTTTCTTTTTGGGATCTTTTTCAGGAGGTGATCTGTGGATTCTTTTAACCTCTATTTTGCCCTCTGGATCTAAAACATCAGGGCAATTTTCCTTGAGAATTTCTTGAAGGGTGGTTTCTAGGTTCTTTCTTTGATCATGGCTTTCAGGTAGTCCAATAATTTTTTTTTTTATCTTTTTTTTTTTCTTTTTTATTTATTTTTAAATTTTTTTTTAAACAAATACTTTATTAACTTCTGTTTTACATCATTCATTTCCGCCAGATTTTGAGTTACAATCATTTTCCCCCCATTATTCCCCTACCCAACCTCCCAGAATAGTAGTCCCACAAGATATCACTTCCTCCAATCTGCTCTCTCCTATACCTTCTCCCATACCCCCATCGACTTTTCCATTAGAGGAAGGTGAATCTTTGTGTCCCAATGCCTGCACATCTTATCTCCCTATTACAAGCAAAAGAGTATTAATAATAGTATTTATATATATTTGAAACATTTAATGTTACGACCTCTAATTTCAGATCCATTTCCTTCCTCCCTTGTCACCCATTCCTTCTTGGGAGATAAGTAATTCAGTATATGTTGTACATGTCTAGCTATGCAAAACATTATCATAGTAGATATATTGTACAAGGCTGCTTACAATTCCCTCCCACTCATCCCACCCCCCACCTGGTCCATTCCCTACATGATCCTGTCCCTCTTCTATAATGGGTACTTCCAACCTCCCCTCACCCCAAGGATGCCCTCCCATCCATCATCCCTCCTCTCATCCCACTTCCCCCTATACTGCTGCAGGTTGAGATATCCCATTTAGTATGTATGTCATTTTCTCCCTGAACCAAATTCAATGTGAATGTGGTTTTGCTTTTTAGCCTTCCTTATTCTCCCCCTCTTTTGCAACCACTTCCCCTTGCTTCTTCTACATGGGATAGTTTACCCTACCCTGTCTCTCCCCATCTCCTCTTGCCACTTTCCTCTCTCACCTCATAATTTCATCCCTTGAGTATTCTCTCTTCCCAACAAATTCAACCTATGCCCTCTATCCATATACAACTGTAACCATATACACACACATTCACATATGTATTCATATGACCACACACTCTTCTTCCATTATTTTCATAGTGAGAAAGATGTCATCAGTCACAGTTATTGCTTTTCCATACAGGAATGTAAACAGTTCAACTTTGATAAGTTCCTTTTGATTTCTTTTCCCTGATTACCTTCTCAGGCATCCCTTCCTTCTTGTGTCTGGATGTCAAATTTTCTATTCAATTCTGGTTTTTTCCTCAAGAATGCTTGAAAGTCCTCTATTCCACTGAATGACCATATTTTCCCCTGAAAGAAAATACTCAGTTTTGCTGGGTAGGTGACCCTTGGGTTCATTCTCAGTTCTTTTGCCCTCTGGAATATTATATTCCATGCCCTTCAATCCCTCAGTGTAGAAGCTGCCAGGTCCTGGGCTATTCTGATTGTGTTTCCACAATATTGAAATTGTTCCTTCCTGGCTGCTTGTAGTATTTTCTCCTTGATCTGGGGATTCTGGAACCTGGCTATAATATTCCTGGGAGTTTCTTTTTGGGATCTTTTTCAGGAGGTGATCTGTGGATTCTTTCAACCTCTATTTTGCCCTCTGGATCTAAAACATCAGGGCAGTTTTCCTTGAGAATTTCTTGAAGGGTGATTTCTAGGTTCTTTCCTTGATCATAGCTTTCAGGTAGTCCAATAATTTTTAAATTGTCTCTCCTGGATCTATTCTCCAGGTCAGTGGTTTTTCCCATGAGATATTTCACATTGCCTTCTAATCTTTCATCTGTTTGGATCTGCTTAACAGCATCTTGATTTCTCATAAAGTCACTAGCTTCCATTTGCTCCAGTCTAACTCTGAAGGAATGAATCTCCTCAGTGAACTTTTGAGATTCTTTTTGCATCTGGAAAATTCGACTTTTTAAGGCATTATTCTCCTCATTGCCCTTTTGGGCCTCCTTTGCCATTTGAGCTAGTCTATTTTTTAAGGTGTTGTTTTCCTCAGTCAGGCTGTTGACCCTCATTTCATACTTTTCCTGCATCCTTCTCATTTCTCTTTCTAATTTTCCTCCACTTCTCTTATTTGATTTTTAAAGTCCTTCTTAAGGTCCTCTATGCCCTGCAACCCGCTCATGTTTTCCCCTGGGGCTTTTGGAGCAGGACTTCTGACCTCACAGTCCTTTTCCCGCTCTATGCCCCCAAAATAGGAGTCTAGGGTTGCATTTTTCTGTTTCCTTTGCCTTGGCATGTTGCCACTTAATTGCTTGACTTTTGGGCTTGTTGCCACACTATGGCTTTAAGGCCAGCTAGAGGAATTTTCGTCCCGAACGTGTGAGGGGCAACTTCCGTTTCTGGCAAGCTGTAAACCCACCCACAACTTCCACCCTAGATCACAATCCAGATCCAGGGAGGTTAAAGCAAGAGCGATTACCCCCCAAGACTGATCGCTGGATCTCCCCATGATTTGTAGGCTGGGAGCCGGAAATGCCTCTGAAAACTACAAAATGGCATGTCTCCTCAGCAGCTTCTAGTCCCCAGGGGAGGGAGCTGACGCATTCCCCAAATACAGGTCCCAAAGTCCATAGGACACTAACCTCTTACTTTGTCCTAGGCAAGTCTATGTTGATAATTCTGGCGTCTCCACAGTTCCTGGTGTTCTGGGGTTCCTCCAGCCGGCTGCTGGCCCTGCCGCCCTGGGGCTAAAACCTCGGCTCACGTGGACCTGGGCTCGGCTCGGCTCCTGCGCTCTGCACGCTGCCGGCTCCCAGACCACTGCGCTGGTCTTTCCTGCAGGGTGCTGGGCTGTCCTCAGCGGGAGGTTAGCTTCTCTGTGTCGTTCTGTGGGTGCTGGGGCTCCAGAAGTTTTTCAGAGTCCTTTTTTACATAGTTTGTGGAGAATCTGGGGGCAGAGAGGCTTGGAGGAGCTGTTTCTACTCCGCCATCTTGGCTCCGCCCCCTCTCTTATTTGATTTTTAAAGTCCTTCTTAAGGTCCTCTATGGCCTGCAACCCGCTCATGTTTTCCCCTGGGGCTTTTGGAGCAGGTCTTCTGACCTCACAGTCCTTTTCCTGCTCTATGCCCCCAAAATAGGAGTCTAGGGTTGCATTTTTCTGTTTCCTTTGCCTTGGCATGTTTCCACTTAATTGCTTGACTTTTGGGCTTGTTGCCACACTATGGCTTTAAGGCCAGATAGAGGAATTTTCATCCCAAACGTGTGGGGGGCAACTTCCGTTTCTGTCAAGCTGTAAACCCACCCACGACTTCCACCCTAGATCACAATCCAGATCCAGGGAGGTTAAAGCAAGAGCGATTACCCCCCAAGACTGATCGCTGGATCTCCTTATGGTTCAGCAGGCCAGGAGCTGGAGCTGCGTCTGAAAACTAAAAAATGGAGTGTCTCCTCAGTGGCTTCTAGCCCCCAGGGGAGGAAGCTGATGCATTTCCCCAAATACAGGTCCCAAAGTCCATAGGACACTAACCTCTTACTTTGTCCTAGGCATGTCTATGTTGATAATTCTGGAGTCACCACAGCTACTGGTGTTCTGGGCTTCCTCCAGCCGGCTGTTGGCCCTGGTGCCCTGGGGCTAAAACCTCGGCTCACGGGGACCTCCTCTCTGGCTTGGCTTGGCTTCCTGCGCTCTGCGCACTGCGCACTGCCGGCTCCCAGACCGCTGCACTGGTCCTTCCTGCAGGGCTGCTGGGCTGTCCTTAGTGGGAGGTTAGCTTCTCTGTGTCGTTCTGTGGGTGCTGGGTCTCCAGAAGTTGTTCAGAGTTCCCTTTTACATAGTTTGGGGGGAATCTGGGGGCAGAGTGGCCTGGATGAGCTGTTTCTACTCCGCCATCTTGGTTCCGCCCCCGATCCATATTTAAAAAAAAAAAACAACCTTTATTGTGAAAGTGAGGGGGAAAATGTGCCCATCTCTGGTCTTTTGGGACCTCTCCTATCCCACACAAATTTTAAGATATTCATGACAAATAGATCTACAGTCATAGTCACACATTATTTTAGTTCCCTAAGATGTAATTTGCCCTGGTAGCTTAAGCCCTGAACGGTAAAATTCTGGTATGTTTTTTAAGCCAATTATAGAGTTGGCTATTAGCGCTCTCCTCTTAACCCCTTGATATAAAGTTTAAATCAATTCAAGAAAACAATCATGAAGAAGGGAAGTATCATGAAAAAATAATAACTGATACTTAGACAAGGAAAGTAAATAACAGAAACAAACCTAGTTGGATTGATGGAAACAGAAGTGTATGCCTGAGTGTGTGTGCATACATACCATACATACATACACGCACACATACATATACACATATGTTATACATATGTATACATATGAATGTATATACATGTACATATATAGTAATTTTGAATTGATAAAAATATACATTAGAAATTCAATTGACATTTTTCTTTCTTTTAGAGAAGATAAATAGTTCAGGTTGTCAGAAAGTACAGTGGATATTCCTCAAAACAGGGAAATCATAAGTAGATAAGCACTTTTAATTTTGGAAATAAAGTTAAAAGAACTCTTTAAACTATCATACATGCTATTTATTAAGCATTTTGTTTATTCTGTTCCCTCATACTCGTATTACATCGTGAACATGAAGAGGCATTTATTAATCCATTAATTAATCATAAAGTGATTTAGCATACACTACATATATGCATTGGTTATTACACTCCCACACTTTTTTTCTTTGCAACTTAGGAAAGGTATAAACCTTTTTCCATCAAAATGCAAAGTCACTGTGTTTGCTGGAGGGCATAGAGTTTGGCAGCTTTTCTGAATGTATAATTACATGGAAATCATTGAGTTTCACATTCAGTTAAATTTTATAAGCATTTATTATATCCCTACTATGTTCAATGCTAAAGGAAAAATGAAATGAAATAAAAACCCCAAGGTGTAAAGGATAGTTTGTCCATTTCTAAGAAAGCAACATTTAATTCCATCCAAAGTTCAGTGCAAGCAGAGCATAGAGGGAGGTAGCATACTTGGCACAGTAAGAAGGCAGATGACATTCGGTTTTATGATGATAGTAACAAACCAAAGCACTTTCATGATGCCCTGAAGACTATTTATGGGCCAAAGACCTATAGTGCATCACAGTTACTCAGCACTGATGGAGCCACATTGATTAGTGATAAGGATGTGATCCGGGAGAGATTGACTGTGAACGCTTCCATAGTGTTCTCAACAGACCATCATCAACCAATGCTGAAGCTGTTAACCATATACCTCAGGTTGAAGTCAATCCCTCTCTGGGTGAATTTCCAGCTGAAGAAAAGGTTTTGAATGCTATTAGGCTCCTCTTGTGTGGCAAAGCACCTAGTAATGATTCAATTCCAGCTGAGATTTACAAGGCAGGGGGTCTACTGTTCATACAAAGCTGATTGAAATCTTCCAGGTTATATGGCAAAAGGAAGCTAACCCCCAGGAGGTCAAGGATGCCTCCATTGTTCATTTCTATAAAGGAAAGAGAAATAGGTTGTCCTGTGACAATCACAGAGTGGGGTGTGGGGGTGTCTCTCTTAGTCATTGTCAGAAAGATTCTTGCCAGGGTCCTCCTTAATAGACTGATCCTTTACCCAGAAGATGGTTATCTACCCAAGAGCCAGTGCAGTTTCAAAAAGTGTAGAGGAATAGTTGATATGATGTTTGCTGCCTGACAACTCCAGGAGAAATGCCAGGACCAGAACAGAGATCTATGCACAATGTTTGCTGATCTGACCAAGGCCTTTGATATTGTCTGTCATGAGGGCTTGTGGAAGATCTTGGCAAAATTTGTTGGCCCAGTATTGTATGCGAATTTTAGGACAGCATGCTTGCACAAGTTCTGGATAATGGATGATGTTCTAGTGTTTTTCCAGTCATCAGTGGAGTGAAGCAGGGATTGTGTGGTTGCTCCCATGCTTTTTAAAAAAGCATGATGTTTTTAGGAATGTCGTTGGACTTTTCAACAAGAATGAAACAGCATCAAGGTCAGCTATCTCAGTCATGATATTTAATTTTAAAAGGCTACAGGTCAAGACTAAAGTAGAGGAAGAGTTGATGCATGACTTTTTTGTTCACAGATGATTGTACACTCAATACAGCCTCTGAGGCCAACATACAACAGAATATGGATTAATTCTTTATCAATTTTGGCCTGACAACACTAAGAAAACAGAGGTTCTCCACCAGCCAGCATCAAACCAGACATATATGAAACTATCAGTTACAGAAAATGGAGAAATTTTGAATGCTTTAAATAAGTTCACTTACTTTGACAGTATACTTTTCAGGACACATAAATGATGAGAGTGGAAAAGAAAAGGTATTAGGCTGCCTACCAAACTGAAGGTTTACAGAGCTGTTTATGCTGACCTCTTAGTGAAAACTGAATGGTACACCAACACCATACTAGGAAAATGAATCACTTCCATTTGAATTGTCTTAGAAAGATTATGAAGATTACCTGGCAAGATAAGGGAACAGACACTAGGTTCTTTTTGTTGTGCAGCTGAATTGCACAACTTTTAAACTTTACTGAAGAAAATGCAGTTCCAATGGGCTTGCCTGTAATGTTAATGGGATTTAAGATCTTCCCTACCCATTAATAGACCTCACCTACAGCCCATTAAGGGAAGCTTGCTTATGGGAGGCCTGATTGTAAGACTTTCACACCTTTTCACTAATTTCCAATTAGGCACTTAGGAAATTGTGATGCCTTCTGGCTCTCAGAAGTTTGTACACACTCTGAGTTAGTATTTTGCTTTGGGGGCTCTCTAATGAGAAGGTCTTGTGATTCCCTGATCTAAATTCTGAGTGGCTGTATGTTCAGAGCTTCCCCCCCCCCCCACTCAGATATAAACACTCTCTCAATCCAGAGGTGTATGTAAAGTGTATAGTTGATTTAGCCCTGTTGGTCTTTATTTCTCTGCTTATATATTTTCTCAGCAGTTCAGGGTGCTGACTTTTCCCCCTGATCTAGTGAATGTAATTGAAAAAATTGGTGATCCCTTGAACAGCTATCTTTCCTAGTAAAGCAGATCTAAGAACCTTTGCTAGCAGCCATCCTGGGTATGCCAGTGTGGTTGCCGCTACATTGCCACATTGTTCAAATACCAAATATATGTTTACATTAAAGACTATTTTATAGAGAACTCAAACAATGCAAGCACTCAGGTGGAAGAAAAGAAGTGATACAAGGACACTCTCAAGGTGTCTCTGAAGAACTTTGTAATTGATTGTGATACTTGGAAGACATTGGCAGACGTCCATCTAGCATGGCAAGCCCCCATCAAAGAAGGCACTATGTTCTATGGGCAAAACAGAATTGTAGTAGCTCAAAAGATATGGAAATATGCAAATTTAGAGACATCTTCACTCAAAATGTTCATATGTACTAGTTGTGTCCAGCCTGTGGTAGAACTTTCTGAGCTAGTATCGGTCTGATCAGCCACATTCAGACACCTTGTACCCTGACCTCCAGTACTGTAATGTTATTTCGGTACTCTTTGAAGCCAGACAACAGTGGTATTAATATCAAATAGAAACAAATCCCTGCTGATTTTGACTTAGAACATTACAAATTATCACCATGTTGAATTGTATTTTTACTTCTTTTTTTTTTTTTTTTAAAGCAATTGGGGTTAAGTAACTTGCTCAAGGTTACAAGGCCAGTTATTTTTGTGTGGGTATTCAGTAGAGGCCTGAACTGATCCCGGGTCCTCCCATTCCGGGGCTGGCGCTCTTATTCACTGTGCCACCTAGCCGCCCCTATTATTACTTCTTTTGTTAAATATTTCTCAATTACATTTTAATATGATTTGACTGCACTTTGGAATTATGTGGGTAGTGAATTCAGCTCTACAGTAGTACAAATACACTATAATACAAATCTTCATCTTTTTTTTCTTCCTTCTCTCCATCTCTCTACCTGACTCCTTCCTGCTCAGTTTGCAGAACCAATCAGCATGCTAAAACACAGAGGAGTCTGAGAGTTATTTTTTCTTCCTCAATTTTAAACAGTGGAGCAGTGAGAGAACAAGAGTGGCAACACATATTTCATTTACATAGGGAGCTCTGCTAGTAGATTGTAATTCGGTCCCAGCTCATGTGTATAGGAAAGGAATCCCTGTTTGGGAGGAGGAGACATGTGCATATGGAAAAACATTGACCTAGTACTGCTATTTCAAAATAATCCGTCATTTCACCTCATTCATTCTCTATGAAGGTATATTCCTAGGTGGTCTAAAAATCTGTTTCATATCAATAATGGAAATACCTAGATTGGAAGCATAAAACTTGATATCTGCTGGGCATGGCCAAATATAACAGAGCATTTAAAACCTTGAAGATTGAAAGAAAGGACTTCAGAATGATAATCCAACAGGCAAAAAGTTGAGGTAAAGGGAGAGAAATAAGACAATGAATAAATAGACAGTAAGGAAACTTGAGGTGGAGGCAGGAATTGAAAATAAAAAATTCTGTTTCTATAACACACTGCTGTACTCCTTATCCAGAAAAAAAAAAGTTCATCTGTTGGATTAAAATAGCATTTCTCTAAAGGAGCATTCTTTCCACATGCTATCTAGAATATTTGACCAGTATAACAAATGAAGTCATAAGTTACATGTTGTTTTGTTACTTCATTTTATTATAAGCCTTAAGGACTATCAAAGACCAGCAGGGAAGGAATTATCTTGGCAAATCATACTGTATTTTTTGGCTTTATATAGACAGACTCAAAATATGATAGTATTTTTGGAAATATGCCCAAGTGGTTGATTATATGTATTCATGTTTGTAAACACCTGCCAGAAGATCCTATTTTATTATTTTTGTTGTGTTTTAACAGAGAAATTGTGAAACAGGTTGCTCCAAAGATCAGTTTCAGTGTGCTAATGGTCAGTGCATATCAGCAAAATGGAAATGTGATGGACATGAAGACTGCAAGTTTGGGGATGATGAGAAAAACTGTGAACCAGGTAAACATATAGCAGTCCTATTTATTTATGTGTAAATTCAATTTAAGGAACTAGCAGAAGAAAACATAGTGTTGGTAAATGCAGATAGGAATTTTCTATATATAGAAATAATATTATCTAAAAATAAAATTATCCAGAAATAATATTAAAATAAGGTGTAGCTAATTAATTGATCTAATATGGATAAGCATAGATAGAGAGATGATAGAATTGATATTTACCTAGAGTCTTAACATTTTTCTCCAAACTCTGTTTCTGGTTTCCTGATGTTTGCACACCATTTGGAATAATTTTCCCAGGAGAATAGCATGAAGCTGTGAAAAAGAGTAGGAATATACAATACAGATTTTTAGTTACTGAAATTAAGCTTGTGAACCAAATTTAATAGTGTATCAAACTGGAATCATCTCTGGTTAGGTGCCAAAAGCCAAAGAAGAAAATAGAAAACGAGATTGATAGGAATTGAAATATCTTAAATATTAGATTCACAGCTTTCCAGTAATGAAAAAGTAGATAAGTTTTTTTATGATAAAAATAACTTTACGAATATATACTAGCAGGTTTATCATTATTCACTAACTTTTCAAAATTTATGTATGCATCTGAAGCTATACAGAAAGAAAATACACAAATTCACATAATTAACTTAATTATACATTATCCATACACACATATGGCACATATATATATATATATACATATATATATATATATATGCCCCATTATTTGGCTTGTTTATTAGCTCTGAATACTAGCCATTAAGCATTATGTAGGTTTTCTTGAGTGGAAAAATATCTACTCTTTATGCATGATTAAACCTCTTTAGACCCAGTTTCTTCATCTGCAAAACAAGGGGATTAGTGAGGTGGTGGGTAGCCAGGATATACCACCTCCCACCTCCTTGTTAGGCTTCTGGATCACATGGGGCCACAAAACTACTCTCATGTTCCTTTCATCTTTTGACACTCATTGAGACAAGACCCTCCCCATGATAATTCACCCATGCCTACTCTTTCCAGTACTGCCTGGCTTTCCCTCATATCCCTAAATCAGTAGTCACAGTGAGTCAGTCATGATAATCCTTGGTCGCCACTGCCAGTTCCAGACATACACACACTCAGGCATATTCTCTCTCTGCATCTCTCTGTCACTCTCTGTGTCTGTGTCTCTCTCTCTGTCTCTCTCTCTGTCTCTCTGTCTCTGTCTCTCTCTCTCTCTCTCTGTCTCTCTCTCTCTCTCTGTCTCTCTCTCTCTCTGTCTCTCTCTCTCTGCCACCACTCTACAACCTCTCATCATGTGAGATATATAAAAACCAAATTTATCATTCAGTCCTGATCTAGTTGTCACTATCTACCAAACTCTAGGACATTCCCCTTGCTTTCTCAAGGAGTTCAGTGCTAGGCCCACCACAGTTCCTTTCATCCTAGGAGACTTTAACATGAATAATCATTTCTTCCATTGTCGTTACTTTTATTTCTTCCATCTTCTCATTTTGCATGACCCACTTTTGCACTCTGCTGCGTCTGCAGACAAGGGTTGTTATTCTCTTTATCTTGCCATCACCAACAAGCACTATTCCCATGTTCATAAACTTGGAAATTTCTTTATCTGATCAAAATCATTCGTCTTTACATATCTCCCTATCCTTACTCTACCTCCAATCCCTTTACCCTGCTGCATTATTGTGGGTTTTGCGTGTTGTTTGGGTTATTCTGCTTCTTCACTAAATGCCTTGAAAAATCCTTCTTTGCTTAATGCCTCTACTTCATCTATTTTTTTTGCCTATTTTTTTTCGCCTTTTTGGTATTTTTTGGAGAGCAATTGGGGTTAAGTAACTTGCCCAAGGTCACACAGCTAGGTTTCTGTTTGTGTGTGTGTTAAGTTTCTGAGGCCGGATCCGAACTCAGGTCCTTCTGACTCTAGGGCCGACACTCTACTCACTGCGCCACCTAGCCGCCCCCTACTTCATCTATTTTTGCTCTCTTCTGAAGTTTCTTCAGTCTACCTTCCAAACTTCCCATTCAACTGAACCTACTCTCTCCAAAGTTCTCAGTGATGTCTTAATTGCAAAATCAGATGATCTTTTTTCAATTATTACCCTTCTTTACCTGTTTTGCATCATCTAACGCTGTTGACTACCTTCTCCTGGACACTTGCTAAAAAGTCAAATGTATTTTATAGTGCTATATTCCAGGGAAAGGGAGAGGTCAGACAGTGTCAGGTCAGGATGCACACTGTTGATATTTAATGAGGAAAAATGGATTTATCCTTCTGTTCATCAGAAAGAAGAGGAAGAAAGCTATCAGTAAGGGTAAAGCCAAGCGCAAGCTGCTTTCCAGAAGAATGCTACTGTGAACAGCTTTTAAGCTTCTGATTACATAGTATAATGAACACTCTATTTATTAAATAACAAATCAGAGCAAAACATTCACTGTAAATCAAGGTACAGCATTCACGATGTTACAGCTTATCACAGATAATCAAAATATAAACAACAACTTATCACAGAAAATGGCCACATAGTTTTCAGCACAGTGGAAGCAGTTTTGATCATTTAGTCAGTCAATCCCTTAGTAACTCAATCATTCAATCAGCTCAATCATTCAGTCATCACAAAATACAATAGTCAAAGTTCTCCACTCATGGAGCACACTAAGTTACAACATCAGTCACTACTCAGCACTCTCTTAAAGAGTAGTGTAAAATACACATCCCTCAGTCACAAATAAGTTACAATCTTCTCAGTCAGTACAAAGTTTCCAAGTAAAGTCTTCTTTCAACTTGATTTGGGTTAGTCTCTCAGATTCCCTGGATCCCCTTCTATGCTCCCAGCTTCTACCTGGATTCACCAAAACTGTCACCTGGGTTCAAAGGCAGACAGCTCCCAGTTCCTTTTCCAGCTCTCTGTGCTGTTCCTGTTCCAGCTGAAGCTTACAGTGTCCAGTCCAACTTAAATCCTTCACAGTCTCTGTTCCCAGGAAGTCAAGGCTTAACAAAGCCACAAACAGGTTCATTCAAAGTACCAGTTATCCCAGTCATGCTTCCTCAGTCTTCAGCAGCTACCAGGAGAAGCTGGTAGCTCCCCAGCAGAAGCACCAACTGGTTCCGAGAATCAAATACACTTCACCCAGGTTCCCAAAATCAAAATCATTCTATCCAGCCTGGGCCTTTCCTCTTCAGCCTCCTCAGCAGCAGCTGCTTCTGCCTCCATGAGGCTTATCTGAAGGAGTTGTTACTCTCCCTCTCTGGGGCTTTTCCTTATATACAGTACTGTTCCTCCCTTTTCAGCCCCTTCTTGTTATGTCTGCAATAGGAGTTCATACCTTCTGTTTCCTTAGCAGAGGCTTTAATTTGAACTAGGTGCTAAGTACCTCTTAGCTTTCCAATACAAAGGGATCTTTAAATTTCATTACCATTACAGTAAGTTAACTAGAGAAAAGGGAAAATCTATTCCTTTCTGGTTAGGGAGACAGAAATCAAAGGTTTCATTTTCATTACTGTGAAATCATGTTGAATAATATTAATTATTTTCTTTCTGGTTATGAGTTGATAAAAGAATAATAAAGCTTGGCAAATAAAATGAGGGTCTTTTATCTGACAAGTTATATACAAGCAGAGCTTTCATCCTAGGGAACCCTATATATCCTACAATGGGAAGAAACCTGTAAGAGCTTTTGAAACTATGCTAACCTGAAGCTCAGAGGGAAAGGGAACTATGTATTTGGAGAGGCATTTAACACCTTAGTTCCACTCAAACCTAGGATGGAAATGAGGGTAAAATAAAATAATTATGTAATTTTATGTAATTACTTATAATTTTATATCAATGTATTCATTAACAGTAAACAATTAATTGCATTAATATATTATAAAATAAAGTAATTAAGGAGAATTAAGAATTTTAGCATGATTACTATTAGAAAGTAGGCATTTGTATTTGGTTATATCTCACTTTACTAGCACCTTTTCCAGTAAAATTCAAATTAATGTATTTTTTTTTTTTTGCTTTTTGGAGGGCAATTGGGGTTAAGTGACTTGCCCAAAGTCACAAGGCTAGTAATTGTGTTAAGTGTCTGAGGCCGGATCCGAGCTCAGGTCCTCCTGACTCCAGGTCCTGGGCTCTACTCACTGCTCCACCTAGCCTCCCCTAATTTGGTATTTTTTAAAAAGAATTCCATTTTTATATTGAACACATAAATGAATATGAGTTTATTATTATTCATATTTCTAGTTTATATATACTTGTACATATGGTTCATTGCATTATCTATAACATAAAACCATGGTCAAAGTTTGGCCAATTAGAGGCCACCTGTAAGGTTTTAGCAAGAAATAAATGGCCTCAGAATTGTTAGGGTGGTAAACCCAAGCTAGCTGCGGCAGATAGGTGGCAAAGTGAATAGAGAACCAAGTCTAGAATCAAGAAGATTCATCTTCTTGAGTTCCAATCCAGCTTCAGGCTAGCTATGTAACCCTGGGTAAGTCACTTAACCCTGTTTGCCTCAGTTTCCTCATCTGTAAAATGAGTTGGAGAAGGGAATGACAAATCACTCTAATAACCTTGCCAAGAAAATGCCAGATGGGATCATGAAGAGTCAGACATGACTGAAAACCAACTGAAACAATGACAAACCTAGACCAGTAAAGTAATACCAGGTGCCATAATGCATTACAATTATATTATTCTAAAAATTATTTTTTGTCACTGACTTTTTTTTTTCATTTTTGAGGTAGCATAAAGGACTAGGGAGTGGGATAGAGTCTTGCCATTGCCCCAAAAGAACACATTTTCTTCTCTGGTACAGTATTAGTGAAGCAGATAAAAATGTTTTGTTTTTTTCTTAATCTTGGTAGTGTTATGAATCCCACATATGAGACAGAATTAACAAAATAACACCAAGTTAGATATAGATTTGAAATTAATTTTCCACTTTCTGCAAAACTTAATTACAAGTTTTTACAAGTATTTTATTGTTAAAATAGCATACCATTGCCCCTAAATTATGAGAAATGTAAATGTTATATCTTGAAAAAAATAATGAGAATAATGTGATGTTAGAGTCAATGGTAAGACACTGGATTTGGAGTGAGAAAATCAGGGTTCAGATTCTATCATCTACTACCTATGTCACTTTGGTCAAGCTGTTTAATTTCTATGAGCCTCACTTTCTTCTTCTGCAAAATGAGCTTATTGGACTAGATTGTCCTTTTATAAAATAGTCCTGTTTCTAAAATAGCAGCAATTTTGTTTCTAAACTTATGATCCTATGATTATTTTTACTAAGACTAATGAGAATTATCTATATTTTGCAATTCATTACATTTTAATGCAATTTCAATTACTTGACAAAGTGTTTTTCAAAAAAGCATTTTTAATATTAAATACTTGAAATTCAAAGAGAAAATAGTGTGATTCAGTGATAATGTTGTTTTCATTATTAACTGTGAAATATGTTGAATTTGTGTCGAGTGAATTATGCATTTCTGTACAATGTTTAATCATGGGTAAAGTTGTGCCCACTTACCAAAAATTGAGATATTATGTCTAATGGTGACATTTGTATTTTTAATTAGCTTCTCCTACATGTTCATCGAGTGAGTATATATGTGCCAGTGGAGGATGTATCTCAGCATCATTAAGGTGTAATGGAGAATATGATTGTACAGACGGTTCAGATGAGGTAAAAACAAAATATCATTTAACTACAATCCTTCTATCATTTGACCTTAATTTTTGGATAATGAAACTACAGTCATTTCAAAGATATTGACATAAAGAACATCCTTGTTGTTTAAGCCATAAGTTCTATGATATTTTCTAAAGTGGAGGACATATCTGTTAATTTAAAAGAAGAGCTGACAATATAACGAGACTCTAGAAATATTGGCTACGTGTTTGCTCTGTCTGTGACTATATCTTTATCAGTAATGAAAACTCCACTGCAAAACCATATTTCCACAGATGGATTGTGTAACTGAGTGCAAAGAAGATCAATTTCGATGTAAAAACAAGGCTCATTGTATCCCTATCAGATGGTTATGTGATGGAATCCATGACTGTGTAGATGGCAGTGATGAAGATCACTGTGACAGAGGTGAGGAATTCTTCTTCTGAAATGATGAAGGGGATATGAAGTTACTTCATGAAATAGAAAACACACAATACAAATAAATCTAAAGTTTATTACTGCTATTTATTAAAATTTCAAGCATATTACTATTATTAATTAAATGATCCTTCTCCATTTTCTTTATTTTCATTACATCAGCATTCATTAGTGTGTGGTACCAAGTTACTTCATATATATTATTAGTATCTCTTACATTGGTGTAATAGCCAGGCGCATCTCAATATGGCAGTGCTCTGGCAGTCTCTTCACATTTTTTTTTTGCTTTTTGGAAGGCAATTGGGGTTAAGTAACTTGCCCAAGGTCACACGGCTAGGTTTTTGTTTGTGTGTGTTAAGTGTCTGAGGCCGGATCTGAACTCAGGTCCTTCTGACTCCAGGGCCAGCGCTCTACTCACTGCATTACCTAGCCGCCCCCTAGTCTCTTCACATTTTAATAGCAGGAAGAAATAGCACAACTGATAATTCGGTGTTCATTAAGATCATTGATGGGCAACTTGGTGATAGGTAGATAGATAGATAGATAGATAGATAGATAGATAGATAGATAGAGATTGAGAGATAGATATAAACTTATGAATTTATCTGCCTACAAACATACAATACCATACTAGATACTTTTTTCATTCCCTAACTCTCTTATTATAATCCAATAGATAAAGTTAATGATATTCCTAAAACATATACATGTGATACAAAAAGCATTGTCATTTTGAAATGTTTCTCAACTCAAATAAAAATGGGGAGAAGAGGGGACATTCCTGTTAGAGATGTATTTGTCAGTATTACCTTGAATCTGCTAGGATGAATTAATGAATTTAAATTTAGGCTTTGCCCAGTTCAACTCAGTTCAAATTATTTCTCTGACCAAAAATGATATTCTGGCTCAGTTACAATATATCATGGACAACCTGACATATTATTTTTAATCTATGTATTCCTTGGTATTGCTCTGATAACCTCCTGTTGTGTTGATCAAGAGTGGAACTAGGAAACTGGGATTTGAACTCTAGCTTGTCTTAGTAAAATGATTTATTTTGTAAAAAGCCATTTGAAAAATCCTATGAACCTAAATTTTTATTTTTTATAAGATGATAAATTAATAACCTAGCTTATATGATTCTGCTCTTTTAGAGTAAAGAACTTTATGCTATTCTCAGGCTGCTGTGGAATCCCCATGATGTAGTTTTTCTGAAATGTAAATTCTTTACAGTATAATAGAAAGTCCTTTGATAAGTAGTCTATCACAAAACCCCTTTGTATTTTGTTACAATTATAATTCCATTTATATTTCTGTTCTCCTTGATAAAAAGCAGTGGCATACTCAGCATTGTTATGGAGAAAAAAACACAACAATGTTATCTCACTTCATACCTTAGGGAACTCATTTTTGGCTTTTAACCAGATTGATTTTCTATAAGTAGAGTTTTCTAAGATGAACAAGGGGATGCCAAAACTTTGTAAAACCTGTTTGAATTTGTTCCATTTTAAAAATGTAAAATTCAATGAATGGTTTCCCTTGGATTCTTTATTCCAAATTAATTAATCTCTTTATTCCAAAATCAACGTATTTTAATTTTGGAATTAAAATCAGTATCCTGTGAAATAAGCCTACATCCCTTTTATGCTTTATTTTTCCCCATTGTTTTAGTGAGCGAGAAGGAGGGTTAAGCTAAAGACATGTTGTTATTTCCCTTTTTTTCAAATATATTCTAGTATCATTTGCTTCATGACATAGAGATCATTCTTTTTGTTGGTTAGGCAATCCTTTTATCTAGTTGTCTTCCTATTCTTTCCAACAGGACTATTCCAACCATCTTCAACCTTCTTTAAGCCCTCCATCTTACCTGTCCTTGTATACCTTACTGTAAACAGGTCACTTTTTCTCTTCCTTTACTGATAATATAGGTTCTGTGACATAAGTACTCTCCACTCTGTCTTAAAATTTCTCCATTTTCATTCTTTCTTTTTTTCCTGTTCCATTTCACATGGAATAAATATTTCTCCTTATTTCTAATGCTAACTCCTCATTTATGTTCTATATCCCATCTCATATGCCTCTTTCATACCTTTGGTTCATCAATCAATTCCACTATCTTTTCCATCATTAATGCTTTTTCTATTGGCTCTATGTCCTCTGATGACAAATATGCCCAAATTCCCTTTATTCTAATGAAATCAGTGTCTTGACCCTGCTAAGCCTTCAGTCACATAATCTTTTCCTTCCTTTTACAGTAAAATGTTTTGAATGTATAGTCTGCTTTAGTTGTCTGTAATTCCACATTGAACACTCACCATCTGCCATCTTGTTTCTATTCAATTCAACAAGAATTTGTTAAGTATCTACTCTGTTCCAGGCATTTGGTAATGGGTAAAAACACCATTCCACTGAAAACGGTGCTCTTTAAAAGCATTATTGATAGGCATCATTTTCATTATTCGTCTTTCTAGATCTCTCTACCACAATGTAGCAGCAAATACCCTAGCATACCCAGGATGGCTGCTAGCACAGGTTCTTTGATCTGCTTTTCTAAAGGAAAGCAACTCCAAAAGGCTTAACAATCTTTTTTTTAATAAAACATATATCATTTTCCTAGTTCAGGGGGAAAAGTCAGCACCCTGAACTTCAGAAGATACAAATAAAAGTTACAAGCGGACAAAAATACAGATGGGGAAAATAACACAATTCAGCAGACCAGCAGACAGGTCTTCCAGCTGTCTGACCATTACATACATACCGTTAGTCACCAGAGAGAGAAGTACCAACATCTGGATTTTCAAAACCAGGGGTCTCAATGGCTACCCAGTCTCATCTGGCTAAATCACACAACTCTTCCCAAAACAAGCCCCAAAGCAAAACCTCACTGCAGAGGTATATATAGCCTTCTCCAGGATCAGAGAACATAACCCTTGTGACCCACTTGACTACAAAGTAACAAGAGCTATGCCTTCCTGAAAAGCAAGCCTCCCTCAAACAAGCTTCTCCTGTGAGTTCTGCTCCATCCTTCAGCAAACTTTTCCCACCACAGGCTCCATGTGACCACATTCAGCCTATTAGGGAGCTGAGAATATTTTCAAATCAGGGAAAGTCCTCAAGTTCAATTTAAGCTTATTAAGGGTCAGGGAAGATCTTCAAATTCCCATTTCCATTACACACATTTATTGCTATTATATGTAGCATACCTTTCCTATTATATGTAGCATACTCTCCTAACATACTCCCCATCCATAAAAGTGTAAACTACTACTGGAAGAAAGACAGTGTATATTTTTCATCTTTGTACCAAGTACCAAGAACAGTGCTTACATACAGTAGGCACTCAAGAAACACTTGCTGCATTGGGTTGAACTGTTCCACTCCTACATTTCTGAAGCTTTCTTTTCCCTTCTTGACAATATATTCTCCTGGTTCTCATCCTCTCTGTCTCTGTCTGTCTCTGTCCATCTCTTTGTCTCTCTCTGTCTTCTCGGTATCTGTCTCTCTGTCTCTCTTTTTCTATATTCTCTCTCTCCTCCCTCCCTCTCTGTATCTGTCCTTTCTGTCTCCCTTCTTCCCTGATAAAACACTTAGCAGATTACTTAACACATAGTAGGTATGCTTGTTCCTTCTCCCTTACCCCTTCCTGAATTCAAATGACTGGGGCCAAATCAATTGCAACCCAGGGTACTAAAATATCCAGCAGATGGTTTTGCTGAGACTCAAAGTGATACAGAACTTGAAAAGATCAGATATCCTAACTTTCAAAAAGAAGAGAAGAAAGTAAAAGCTTTCTATATTAATCTGGTCAAAGTAGCCTTTATATCCTGCAAAATCCCAGAACATATTGATATAAGAATGGCTTATAAAACAGGGAATAGATCTGTGATTTCATTGATATTGGGAATTCCTGCATATGACAACTCCTACTCCCAATGCAGATAAACACATTATTTATACCTATTGTCTTAGAATGTTGCCTAGCCTAAAGCATTGAGGGGCTAAGTGAATTGTCTAAGGTCACACAGCCATGGACCAGAGGCAGTGCTTGAACCCAGGTCTTTCTGGCTTTGAAGCTAGCTCACTCCCCACTAAACAATACACTCTCACTCCTTGTCTGACACTTAGTACCTGTATCTTTCTTCAAGGCTCAGCTCAAGAATCTACTCTTCCGTGAGTCCTTTCCTGATTACCACCAGTTGTTGTGTCCTCCTTGAATCATTTTATATTTATTTCTATATATCCTTTAACTCTATGTCTTGTCCAACTGTTTACCACTGGTCAATAAATATCTCAGCAGCAGAGCAACTATGATGACTAAAAGCTAGTCCGTCATAATCAAATATAATTCATGACATCTCCCCTCATTTCCTTTTATGAGAGTTGAACTAGTTAGTACATAAAAGAAATATTGTAGCAGGATTTCATTAAAGTAATACTGTTTTACTCATTATATTCTAATGAATAATATGGAAAAATTGTTAGGTTATTTAAATCTAGCTTAATGGCCAGACCCAAAGATTAGTCTTTTATGTATTGGTGTCTACTTGAAGGGAGATCTCTAGTTGGCACTTAGAGTTATATCTTTTGAATTGTGCAATTTCAATATTTTAACACATGAACTTAGATGAAGGCATATTTGGCACATTTACCAATTTGCTGATGAAACAAAGTTAACAGGTCTGGACCATGTAGGAAATTAAAATGAAATCTGATACTTTGCTTTAAAAAGAAAAACCATTTTACCATTACAAAATGGAGTTTTGTCCTGTCAGCAGATCATCCAGAGAAGAGATGGGGGTTTTATAGGGTTGCAAGATTTCATTTAACTCAGAAGCTCCTTTTCCAAATCTCTAATTGCTTGCTAGATGTCTCCACCATGATGTCCTATAGTAATTGCAACTAAAATTGAATTCATTATCATTTCCCCTAAACTCAGCCTTTCTCCTAACTTCTCTGTTTCTATTGAGGATACCATCATTTTTCTCATCACCAAAGTTCATCACCTCAGTATCATCCTAATCTCTTCATTTTCATTCACCCCAGTGTCTAGTCAGTTGACAAGTCTTATCAAATGACCCCTACATCAAATGACAGATGCATCATTTCTCTTCTTTCATACCATGCTAGTCCAAGGATTCATCATTTTTCATTTGCATTACTAAAATAACTTCCTAACTCATCTCTAATCTTTCCCACTCTAATCTTCAGTCTAGCAGTTGGGGTGATATTCTTAAAGTGAAGGTCTGGGTCACCAAGCTTCAGTGACTCCCTCATTTTTCTGCAATAAAATCTAAACTCGTTTGGTATTAAAAGTGCTTTTTACCTGACATGGATATGGGCAGCTGAGGCTTGCAGATCTCTTGCACTCAGGAGTTCTGAGCTGTTGTGTTCTATGCTGAATGTCCCCACTAAGTTCAATATTAACATGGAGATACCCCAGAAGTGGATGGAATGGGAGACAGCATGGGGAAAGAGCACCAGCTTGCTTAAGGAAGGGTTTAGTTGTCTGTCATGAGTCAGAAGCTGTGCTAATAGTCAGGCTTGTGAATAACAACTGCACATCAAGCCTGAGTGAGATAAGAGAACCCAGCCTTTTAAATTAAAAAAATATTTAAAAAAACCTTCACAATTGATCTTGAGCCTGTATTTCCAGACTGATTGTATGTTCCTTTCCTTCACACACTCAGGGCTCCCACAAACTAATCTAATTGCTTGTTCCTTATCCATGACCTTTATCCCCTGCCTCAGCCTTTCCACAGGTTTTCTCATACATCTAAAACCTTTTTGTTCCTTGTCTGACACTTAGTACCCCTATCTTTCTTAAGGCTCAGCTCAAGAATCTACTCTTCTATGAGTCCTTTCCTGATTACCACCTGTTGTATCCTCTGTTGTTGTATCCTCTTGGGATCATTTTATATTTATATTTATATATCCTATAACTCTATATCTTGTCCCACTAATAAAGTGTCAGCTCCTCAGGGGCAAAGACTGTCTGGCCCTTGTATTTCTATCCACATTGGCTAGCATTGTGCCTGAAACATAGGAATACAGATAGGGACTGGACCTGTGATCTTACTGGATAGAAAACTCCTGGGTGAGTAAACTCCTGAAGTAATAGTTAAATAAATCTTTGCCAGTTGTTTCTTTTATTGAATAAATGTCCACAGTGTGACATGGCAGGAAAAAAATCTAATGCGATCTTCAGTTGTGATAAGAGAGTCATAATATCTAGAACATCAGCCATAAGTATGGATCTACTATATTCTGGTCTAATCAGACCCCATCTAAAATGTTATGTCTCTACTTTAGGGTATCTCATTTTAAGAAGGATATTAACAAGAATCCAGAGGAAGAATATCCAGAGGAAGGCAATCAGGCTGGCAAAGGGACTAGAGACCATACTGAAAAAAGATATATTGAGAGAACTGGAGATGTTTTCAGCTCAGATAAAAGAAAACATAGGAAACACAGGATAGTCTTCAAATATTTGAAAGAATGTTTATGTGGAAGGAGGCTTTAGATATAATGTCAGACTCCAGAAAGGAGAACTAAAAGGAGTATAAATACATTATGGGGAAGGCAGATTTAGTAACTCAGTATGATTTTTTAAAAAATTAACAAACTTTCTAGCAGTTAGAACTGTATAAAAGTCAGATGTGCTGCCTTGATTGATAGATTTCTCCTCACCTGAGATCTTCAGATAAAGACTAGATAATCCTTTGTTGGAAATGTTTTAGATTCAGCTTGTCAAACTGGTGGTAAGAATTAGGTGAGATGGACTGAGATCTTTTCCAAGTCTGAGATTCTGTAAAAACTATAAGCCCCTAATTTTCTTTATTCAAGTCTTATATGCCATTCGAGGTTTGATATAAATGCCACTCCTCCCTGAAGCCTTCCTTGATTCCTCTAGCCAAAAGTAGTTTTTCCCTTCTTCAAAATTTGTGTCACTTTATTTTTATATTAGTGAGCATGTTTTCACATTTTAGTCTCGTATTACAATTATTTGTATGTATTGTATGTTTTCTGTTAGATTTTACATTCTCTTGAGAAGTATATGTTTTGGTTTTTGTTTTTTTTTTGCACTCTATCCTGAGTAGCTCTTTGCATGGCAAATTTTGGTGATCATTATATATATATATATTTTTTAAGCAATTGGGGTTAACTTGCTCAAGGTTACATGGCTAGTCATTATTTGTGTGTGGGTGCTCATTTTCTGAGGCCAGATTCAATCTCAGGTCATCCCAACTCCGAGGCTGGTGCTCTTACTCACTGCGCCACCTAGCTGCCCCTTTTAGGGCAATTGGGGTTAAGTAACTTGCCCAAGGTCACACGGCTAGGTTTTTGTTTGTGTGGGTTAAGTGTCTGAGGCTGGATCCGAACTCAGGTCCTTCTGACTCCAGGGCCAGCGCTCTACTCACTGCGCCACCTAGCCGCCCCGATCATTATATTTTTTAATAGGTGAATCACCTAATTATCTCCTTTATTTTACAAATGAGGAAACCAAGACATGGGAGCCTAACTGACCTTTTATAATGGGTTATTTAAGAGCAGAACTGTGACTTGTGTCCAAGGTTCCTGGCTCAGGACAGAGCCCTTCCTAACTTATTATCTAATTATCTTTTTATAACAGTACCTCAGTCTACTTAAAAACAATGAGAACAGGGGCGGCTAGGTGGCGCAGTGAGTAAGAGCACCGGCCTCGGAGTTGGGATGACCCGAGATCGAATCCGGCCTCAGAAAATGAGCACCCACACACAAATAATGACTAGCCGTGTAACCTTGAGCAAGTTACTTAACCCCAATTGCTTTAAAAAAAAAAAAAACAACAATGAGAACAAATAATTTTTAATCCATATAGGAAAGCATATAAAAGTAAAAATATTAGCAAACATATATAATGGTGAGTTCCCTAGGTTATAGATCCTTTAAACAAAGTCTGTGTCTATGTTAGACATCAAATTGACCATCCCAATGGTTAAGTGATATAAAGTACCAATAAGAAAAAGTCACTGACTTTTGTTGGAGTGACAAAACATCTGAATGACTTGATTAAATATTTGTATGCTAAAATGTTTTGTTATAGTATGAATTGAATCAGCCACATTTAAAAGGCATGTTCCAGTTTTCTTAGTACTTTGTCACTTTAAACAAACCAAAAAGACATTTTTAAGATCAAAACAGTTTATTTGAAGGGACTAATGCAATTCTTAAAAGATAGTCTCACCCAGTTTCTATGGTAAAAGTGAGCAATGGTAGGATGTAGGGGCATTCTTAATTGTCCTCAAAAGTCCATTGCTTAGTTGTGATATAAAATCAGTAGAAAATCTTCCCTCCAGCCCCTTTCCCTCTTGGCATTCTCTGTTTTCAACAATCTTATGTGTCTGTATCCCAGCAACAGAAAAATTCCCCACTGATTTTAAAGAAAAGTATTTCTGCCTGCCAGCATAGAACATTTTTTAAAAATTCAAATTATTTCTTTTAAAAAATTTAAAAGTCTTTGCATTTCTATACTGTAAAGATTGTGTAGGATGTGAGTGAGTAATTGAAAAGGAAGAGAAAAATTCATCTCATGAATATAATAAATGTGATAAGATAATGTGAAAAATTTGCAGTAAAGACTTCTATGTCTTGCAGTATTATTTAGAAGGTAAATGCATCATGTTAATAAACTTTTTTATTATTGTGAATATTACATGCTTCAAGTGCTAGGCCAGGAAAAATATATACCTATACACACAAAAAATCTATTCTTAAAATATAATTAGTATCTAACATATATTAAATAACAATTTGGACAATACAATACTGTAATATTTTTTGCAATAACTATGCTGCCTTGTTTTCTCCAAGGTGGAAATATATGTCGAGCTGATGAATACCTTTGCAATAATTCACTCTGCAAACTACATTTTTGGGTGTGTGATGGAGAAGATGATTGTGGAGATAACTCTGATGAAGTCCCTGAAATGTGTGGTATGGTTTTTCAATTAGCTCTTACTTTTATTTTTCCCTTAGATAAAATGTACCCTTATGAATCAGTGAATTGGAACAAGGTAATACAAATTTCAGTTTGGGGGCTGCATGGATGAAAAATGATCTTTACTTTCATGACAATTAATAGAAAGATTAACTTGTTCATATTTTACAGTTTTTCTAAGCCTGTGCTTTCATATTTTAACTGTATCCGAAGGATACATTCTCTTCTGCGTGGAATGATTTCAGGCAGTTTTCCCTATTAAAATCTATCAGCAAAGAAGTCATGTAAGGACATTGCCATCATACAAAGCTGGTATTAATGCTACGATTGCTAGGCAGATGAGTGAAGCAGGAAAAATACAAACAACCACACACACACACACACACACACACACACACACACTGGAACCATCTACTTCCATCAGTCATCCATAAATATTCAGGGAAGATATGGAATACAGGAGACATAACTGCTGGGGCAGAAAGGTGAAACAATGAGATATTTAACATTTTAAATCAAGAAATCCAGCATCTCTGTTATTCTGCAAATGGTTGCCACTTCACTTTATTACTGTTCCTCACTGACATTTATTTTCACTTTCATGCTGGACCAACCAACAAACATAATTGCACATGTGTAGATCATCAGAATGCTGAATCTCTTTCATGTTCCCAAGGTTCAATTTGCCCTTTTTTCCCATTCTTCACATCTAATATTAGGGTAGGAGCATAACTTCACCTTTAATTTAATGGAAAATGTAACCACTTTGGACACAGCTAAATAACACTTGAGGTGAATAGAAAAACCCCAACTGTACTTAAAGTCCATGTTCTATTTGGTATGCAAAGTTAAAGCTAAATTTCATGATGGATGATGACATTGGAGACTGACATTAAAGAAAAAATGAAGCAAGGTTATTTTCAAGAACAGCATTTACACCTTAAAAGAGTCTGCTTAGAGAATTTTCAGTACAGGGACAATAGCTCAGAGATTTATTCCCAGTCCCCAGTCCTCATTCCATTCTTCCCTACAATCTTGAGACAGAAAAGGCACTGCTGAGATCACTGTATTTCTGAATTAGAATAAAATGTAAAAGTTGTGATTGCACAGCACACATATTTTCCAATATAGACGTCTTATATTACTCAAAGATGGTAGGTGCGTGTTTTTTGGCGTTTGTGTGTGTGTGTGTGTGGACATGTTTTCATTCTCATTTTGGTTTACAGAGCTAACAAGAAAAACAAAAAGCACAAATTACTTATTGCAGGACTAAATAATTTAATAAGATATACTTGAGTCCAACCCAGAGTCCAAGGTTAGGGGACAATCTATACAGTGCTGCCCACAGACTTAGAATCCCTAGGTTGGTACTGTGAAACCATTGTGATATTCTCTGCACCATCACTTTATAGAGAAGGGGGAATACAATTTATTAATGGAAGCCAGGTGATGGGCCCAATAGTGACATGAACCATACCCTAGATTCAGCCGAAAAGCTATATATCTGAGTGGACTTGCTAAACCTGTGTGGCACTATTTGTGAGTGGGAGTGTAGGGAGAATGTGCTGCCAGAGGCACCAAGTTGTCATAAAACTATCACGGAGTTATCAGACAGATACCTCAGATATGTGCCGTTTCCCTCCAGGCTCCTGTATTTGAAATAGAGATGCAGAGCAATGACCATGCTACCTTAGACATCTTTCTAATACTAGAATTCATAAATAGGCAAAGATAGTGAGACTGATGAAGGAGGAAGAAGAGGGAAAAGGAGAGAGAGAGACAGAGAGAGAGAGAGAAGGAGAGAAAGAGGGGGGAGGGGGGGAGAGAGAGAGAGAGAGAGAGAGAGAGAGAGAGAGAGAGAAAAGAAGAAGAAAAAGAAGGAGGAGGAAGAGGAGGAGGAGGAGGAGGAGGAAGAAGAAGAAGAAGAAGAAGAAGAAGAAGAAGAAGAAGAAGAAGAAGAAGAAGAAGAAGAAGATGACGACGACGATGACAGAGAAGGAGACAGAAACACAAATAGAGAAGGGGAATGGAGCATTTCTTTAAAATTTACATTATACCAAGTATTCACATATACTAATAACAATTATTAAAATCACCCTAAGTGCACACACATGTACACAGTCAGACATATATCTTTCCAGAGGACAACAGAGACATTTTTATAGCTCTAGTATTTCTACAGTGGTTTTATTTCATTTTCTTTTCAGTAGGTGTCCTGTTTTTCTACATACCATGTGGTACCTATAACATATGCTTTCTCAAATTATATGCTCTGTGAAATTGCTCTTTGGGATAGCTAAGTGTCCTGCCACCATGTATAAATTGTAGGCATAATTTAATTTGGTACACTGAGTGAAGTCAGCTAAGATAAGGTATCTAAAAATGAGAGCATGAAGGTTGGCTCTTTTACTTATCTTGAGGTAGGTCCTCTGTTATGCAGTCAAATAATAGATATGCCTGGACTTTGTGATGACATTAAAACGAGCCCAGGGGAACAAATAATGTTTTCTCTGCTTAATAGAAATAAGCAGAAGCTTCTAACACTACATGTTTTTTTTTTCAGTGTCCACAGATAATTTCCACAATAAAAAGAGAAGCAGAATATGCATTTGAGCAAAGAAAAAAAAAATCAAAGGAGAAAAAAAAATGACTATTTAAATTGTTTCCAAATGCTCTGTTTGGTGTTTCTTTCTTGCAGCAAAGTTTCCATGCCCACCCACCCGCCCCCACCGATGCAGAAACAATCGTGTGTGCCTTCGACCTGAGCAGATTTGCAATGACATTGATGACTGTGGTGATAACTCAGATGAAGATCATTGTGGTGGTAATTCCATTTCATTTGGAATTCATTCCAAACCAATGACAACAGAAAGCTTAATTTAATGGTTATTGGGTTTTGAATTCAAATTTCCCATAAAAGATGTTTCATCCAACTACTTTGCTTTGTGGCAGTAGATTAAAGTAGTTTAATGTTATTAAATTTGAAGAGTTTGGACACAGCCTATTTCAAAGCATATAGTACTAATAATGAGTATATGGCACTTGAAAATTTCTAAAACGCTTTACATACGTGAGCTCATTTGACCCTCACAACAGCCCTATGATGTAAGTGATTTTATTATCCTCGTTTTATAGATGAAGGAAACTAAAGTACACAAGGATAAGTGATTTCCCAGGGTTATGCAGCTAAAAGGTCGTAGGCAAGATTGAAACTTAAGGCATTCTTGATCTCAAATCCATCACCCTATTCATTGTATCACCCAGCTGCCTCTAAATGCACATTTTAATGGTGTAGATGTAAAGAGGAGCCTGGTGTGGTGAAAAGAGCAATGGTTTTGGTGTCAGGAACACCTGCATTCAAATTCTCTCTCTGGAACTTAATATTTGTGTGGCCCTGATTAAGTCCCTTACACTCTATCAATTCTGACTAATCAGATAAGTCACTAACAGTCTATATAGGCATTAGAAAATTCTTCTTTGTTGATGAAAACATAGATTCTTATGAGTATTGTGTATAGGTTTACAGATATATGTATATGTACTCCATGATCTCCAAGGTCCCTTCTACTCCTAAATCTGAGATCCTCTGAACTCTTGTAGCATCATTTCTTTTATTGTTGTTACTTGCATGTATGAATGTCCAATAATTATTTGTTCATTTATCAAGTGATTAAACTATTCATCGCATTTCTTTATAATTGTATAGATAAACTTACATATAAAACAAGACCTTGTAAAAAGGATGAGTTTGCTTGTAGTGATAAAAAATGTATACCCACGGAGCTACAATGTGACCGTTTCGATGACTGTGGAGATGGTTCAGATGAGCAAGGTTGCAGAATAGGTGAGTTTGGTTAGTGTTGAGCTACGTTAAGTCAAGGCTGCTAGGTGACATAGTGGCTAGAATGTACAGCATGGAGTCAAGAAGACTCATCTTCCTGAGTTCAAATTTGAGCTCAGACCTCACACTAGATGTTTGACCCTGGGCAAGTCACTTAACCCTGTTTGCCTCAGCTACCTGTAAAAAGAGCTGGAGAAGGAAATGGCAAACAGCTCCAGTACCATTTCCAAGAAAACCCTATATGGGGTCATGAAGAATCAGAGATTACCGATAAAGGCTGAACAACAATATTAAGTCAGGTAGTTGTAATCTTTGTGGGTGAAATCAAAGTAGTATCTCAGAGGAAGGAAGGGACTTCAGAAGTCATCAAGTCCAGCCTATATTCAAACATACCATCCATTATGCATGACTATTCAGCTTCTTATAGGTCTCTAGTGATGGGAACTTGCTATCAGGCCATTCCTGTTTCAGGCCATTCCAGTTTGAAGTAGGCAGTAGTTAGGGGCTTATTCATTAGATAGATCAGTTTTCCTCAAGACTAGCTTCACTCTGCCTCAGTCTTGGTTACTTTAACAAAAAAGATACTTCTTATAAGTTGATGTAAACAAAGTCTAACTGTTTTAAAAGGCCTTGTTAAAGCAATCCTCTGTTTTAAGAGTCTCTTAAATTACTTTAAGTAATTAACAAAGAAAAAAAAGATAACATTTAAATAAGTACTCTCATCAAGCTGGAAAGTCTAACGTTCAAATAAAGACTCTAGTTTTTTCTAGAGCCTTTCAATCTGTGACCAGGAACTTTTTTATGAAAATAAATCAAAGCTAATTATTTTAGGTATATACAAAAACCAGTATTTGCTTTGAATCATGGTGAGAAAATCATGGTCATTTTTACCTTTTCCTATTTCTGTTTCTTATGTCTGTAAAGTATATTTCCATTCTTTCAGGATACGTTCTAGAAAGTTTTTGGATTTGTTTAGATCCTTTGTTAGCAATTTTACATTGTGCTACTATTGAGTATCAAATTTTCCTGAATTAGAGAAAATCTCTGAGCTCATGGCTAAATGGCATCTACAAACTACTTTTAAAACATACATAAAAAGTAGTTGATGGCTTTGAATTTTAGATGATAAAGAATTCAACATTGGGCACTATAGAGAGGTAATAGACTTAGTATGATGCCTATCCAAATCCACATCAGGAATCTATGGGGATAAAACACTGAGTCCTAGGAGGGCTTGGAAATTGTGTTCACCTTTGAAGCATGTCTCCAGAAAACTGTGTCTCTAGCCATGTCTCAAGAAAACCACCGCAATGAGCTACAGATTTAGGAGAGTGAAGAAATACTGCCTTCTACTGTCAAAGGCCTCTCTATAACTTTTCCTTTTATAAAATAATGCCTTCCCAATAGGATGCCCTTGTGGGATCCCACCAGCAGCAGGTCTTGGTAACAGCTTGAAGTTGTAGCTAATGACACCATAACATATTCTATCTAAATTATATTAACTATAAATTAACCCACTTTTTTGTTTATGTACCTTTTTAAGGGCTAAGGGATCATAAGGAATGAAAACTATACTCTTATGCAATAGTAAAAGAACAATCTAGGGAGAAAATTAATATCATTTTCAAATAAAAAAGATGTAAAGCTCTCACATTAGGAATTAGAATATATTAGATTTGACCATACATTTTTAATCCTAGTTCCCACTGAATATACCTGTGAAGATAATGTGAATCCATGTGGAGATGATGCATATTGCAATCAAACACAAACATCTGTTTTCTGTCGTTGTAAGCCTGGATTTCAGAGAAACATGAGAAACAGACAGTGTGAAGGTATAGTACATTTTCATAAACAGCTTGCTCTTAAATCTTTGGTTTATGAGATGAATCCTAAAACTGCTAAATTGTGAGTGATTGATATTTATCAAAATTGTATGTGATAATGTGATACCATATTACTTATGAGAGAGAAGAGTCTCTTGGGTCAAGCATAGGTTTGTTGGACAGCTGAACTGCCACAAAACCTCTTAAAGAAAGGCCTCAGACCTGGAGGAACTAGGTTGTTTTGTTCTGTTTTTGGTTTTGAAATGCAAATAAAGAAATTTCTATACCGGGAACTATTGGAAAATTAGGTTTGTTTCATGAAAGGATATATTCTTGTTGACCCAGTTCTATAGATTTATAAAAGTTCTTTTTAAAAAAAAACTATCTGTCACTATATGGATACTGTGACTCAGACAATATTCTGGGGGCATGAATAGATTTTTATTTTAAACCAATGACATACACTAAATTGATATTTGCCAGCTCCTATCTAGATTGGTTAATACCCTCTTAGTATATAGGATAGCCAAAGGAAGTAAGTTATATGCCATGATTTAGATTTGTTTTTATTTTCATGATGGGAGTGGGAAAGAAAAGAAAGTAGGCAATCAGTATATTGTTATTATTCTTGTTCTTTCCATTTGCATGGATGGGTGAAAGTGGATTGCATGAATTTTCTTTGTATTCTGATTAAAGTTATAATAACTACTGGTATTTCACTTTAATCATTATCAAAAATTTAATTGATGGCTTTTATTAGACAAAATCGATTTATCTTTTTAGATGACCTAGGGACAGTTGAAGGCACAGTCATACTTTATTAATATTCTTCTGGACAGTCATTACTGTTGTGTTAATTAATTTACAAAATGCTAATGCAGATTATGTGATTTCATACTGGTAGCTGCCCTTCCCCTTTACTTCCTATTGCTCTGAAATTGTCTTTTCCAGTTCTTTTTAATCATGTAAATGAAATACTCTTTACTCAGTCATAGGATCCACATCCTTATTTAATTACCAGAATGTTAATTGTACTGATTGGGTATGGGGAGGAGGATATTACTTGGGTGATAATTACAGTAATATTCCATAAAGTTTATATTTACCCTACATGGCACTAAATACAAGTACATATGATTGAAATTTGCTTAGAAATAATTGTAATCATAATGGTGCCCATGATGATAATGATAGCTAGCATTTGTGTAACACTTTCAGACTGGCAAGGTCCTTTACAAATGTTATCTAATTAGATTCTTATAAAAACCTCGTCAGGTAAGGCCTCTTATTGCTCCCATTTTACAGATTGCTCCCATTTTGCAGTGCTCTTACTAAGAGCACGAAACAAACAGAGGTTATACGATTTCCCCAAGATCACACAGTTAATGTGTATCGAAAGCCACATGATTAGAATTCAGAATGTCCAGGGTAAAGACAAGACAAAGTGACACAATGGTCGAAGGAGAGGGTGTATGTTTGTGTTGTGTTAAATGTAAAATGGATTGAATTGATGTATTTTATGGAACTCCTTGCCCAGGACCCCAATATTTTTCCATTGGTTTCTCCTTCCTCTAAGCTCCAAAAGATGACAAAATTATTTTAATGATAAATGGGAATATATAATTTGTTATAAATGGGGGTATAATGATTTAATGATAAATTGGGGTATAATGAAATAAAATATAGAAATATAAATAAGGCACGTGTCAGATCATCAGGTGATGCCCACGTAATTGAAGAGACAGTGTGTAGTGCAGAAAGAGCTTACCTATGACTAGAAAGACCAGAGTTGATGTCTTGTCTCCACATGGTGGAGACTGACTGCATGGTCCTAGACAAATGACTTCACATCTCAGAGATCCTAGACAACTATATATCAGATATCATAAGTTTTAGAGCAGGTGTTAATTTGTACCAAGTTCCCTACACCAATTAAAATCATATCTAAAATTTTCCCCTTCCGTGCATTTGGGGTGTGTGTGTGTGTGTGTGTGTGTGTGTGTGTAAAACCTCTTTAAGACGCACTTTGGTATAGTGGATAGAGATGAAACCTCATAACCAAGACCTTAGCAAAGTCCCACCTTTGACACTTTGATTGTGTGACTCATAAGTAGCTAAGAAACTATCAACCTACATTGGTGGATGGAATTTTACCACTAGGGCTCCCTTTGCTGTTGAAATGTCAGGTCCATTCCCAAGTCATTGAGTTCCTTTCTTGCTAAACAAAAGAGAAATCATATGTCCACTTTAAAGTTGTAAATTCTAACTGTAAGCAGCTGCAAAATATAAATTCTGATAAGAAAGGGAAATCAGAGAATATCGATTTAGATAAATGAAGATACTTGAAAATGCTTTAAATGGGTGATTTGATAGTTACTAATCAGGGCAAAAAAATAAATAATTAAAACTGAATCGCTGACAGAGATGCAGTGCACAGTTATGGGGAAACTATGGTGAACTCAGCCAACAGCCTAAAAGAAGAGTGATTTTATTCATAAATGTCATAGAGGTTCACATTAGAAAATTAAGGATACCAAATTACAGGAAGCAAAAGGAACTTGGTTTGTTGATGATGCAGAAGTTCGCCATATTAGGACCACACACCTATGGCTGCATTTAGGATAGGAATGATGTTATTTCATATTTTTTTCACCCTAGACCTCAATGAATGCTTGGTGTTTGGTACTTGCTCCCATCAATGTGTTAATATAAAAGGGTCATATAAGTGTATGTGTGACCAGAATTATAAGGAAAAGAATAACGCTTGCATAGCAAAAGGTAAGGGTATAATATTTTATATTTAAAAATCACATTGAAGGTAATTAATGAAATGTGTCTTTGAGCAAATATATTTTGAGCTGTTTGGTTATAGTTCTGTTCCTAAAATGAAAAACAAAAAGGATGATTCTGGTGTGTGGAAGTGTTCTTCAATACTGATTGATGAATGTCCTGTTGAGTTGTTAATACTTCTCTATTAATCTCAACTAGGGTGTCATTTTAACATGACACTCAAAAAAAGGGTGACTAATGAAAAAAAATTCAGTTTTTTTAAGAGACAGTCAAAATTGGTTAAATTTTACATTCAAAGGTGATATTCTGAATTAAAGAGTCTTAGCACAATGCCAGATTTTATGGAAGATTGTTGGGCCACTAAGAAAAAGAGTTAAGGATTGACAGCGCCTTCTAAAGAAGGGAATTTTAAATAAGGATTTTAGTGCTTTTAGCCCAATTCCTGTAATTGTGTTCTTATTCCTTTTCCCTTTTACTCATAAAAATAGGTTTTCATTAAATACTAGGTATAGAACTGAAATGTTTAGAATAAATTTTCATGCTTATCACTCACTAAAATACTATGATTATAATGAAATCACATGCCTTAGTCACTAACCCTACCCCTATGTATCTGACATGATTTAGGATTGGGTTGTTATAAGTCATTAAGCTTTTAAATAAAGAATAACTCTACTTAAATTTATACACTACTAAATACAGTTATCACTAAAACTATTTGCAAATATATAATGAAATTCCTGGTGCAAGAATGTCCTCAACCAAACCAGATCATAATCTGTATTGTGACTTAGTATATAACTTATATATTAGCATTTAGATGTTGCTTCCTACCCAGGGGTCACTCTGTTAATGTCATAGGAAGGATTTGAAATCAGGTCTTTCTTAATCTAAGCCCAGCACTTAATTATGCCCCACTGACATTATCCTAAACATAAATTAACTTCTATTAGATTTCTTATAAAGCAATCCAATGTGGTTTAATACCTCAAGCTAACCCTTATGCTGATAAATTGTGCTTGACTTTGACAATGCAGAAATATTGATTAATCAAGAATTCCATATAATAGAGTTCCATTTAAGAGAGAGTTCAACGTATATTTTTGTGGGCCACTCAGATTCCTATGGTAGTTTTGGTTAGGGGATAATAGAGCTTTGCATTTCTTAAAATAGGTGTCAGAATCCACTGTCATGAGTATTTAATATTATAAAAATAAATATTTGTATACAACTGTTATTTAATGAAAATTGAGATTCAGTAATCAAGTTACATAGGATCATTAAAATAAGTGTATTTAAATACTCTGTATTGTATCTTAGTATCTAGCAAAATTAAATAAACTTTTCACAGAGGCCCCATTTGTGTCTATGTGAAAAATGTTGGTCGATGAGGAATTGAAATGTCTAGGTTGACATTAGAATTTGTAAATTAGGAAGACTTATGGGATCAGAGTAAAATGACTTGATTTTGATTGAAGATGCTGTATAAGCATGAAAATGCCGCGTAATTGAAAAATAAAATGTTTGCTTTTACATTAGTTGAAATTTACTTTATTTTTGTATTTCGTTATAATAATCTCCAGGCTCTGAAGATCAAGTTCTCTACATTTCTAATGACACTGATATCCTGGGTTTTATATATCCATTCAACTACAGTGGCGATCATCAACAAATTTCTCATATTGAACATAATTCAAGGATAACAGGGATGGATGTGTATTATCAAAGGGATATGATTATTTGGAGTACTCAGTTTAATCCAGGCGGAATTTTCTACAAAAGGGTCCATGGCAGAGAAAGAAGACAAACTACCAGTGGTTTGATTGTAAGTAAACAGCTTTGAAACTTTAAAGCTGCATACCCATTTAAAAGAAAAAAATGCAACAACAATAAATCATCTGCCTAAGAGTTTTTAACACATTGTAGTGACCCCAGAGAGTACAAAATAAAAATCATTTCCTTGGTCACTTAATGTTGCAGCTGCCTGAGAAACATTCTCACCTGCATGATTTTGTGCATTTGTGGGTTTGGTAGGCACATTTTAATTTCTTGATCCTGAGAAATGAAATGAGGCTTTTTGAACATGTCATGAAATTCAAAGCTTATTGTTTTTGTTTGTTGATGTGTTGGTTTTGATTACGAAACTTCATATTAGAATGTCATCAAAAATATTTTCTCATAAGCAACAAGAAAAATTCAAACCTAAATAGTATAGATGTTTCTGTTACCTTCTGATGATTGTGATTCAGCGAAGCCCGAAGAAGAATGTGTTTCTTAGAGCATCAGACTATATTCTCCTGACATATGATAGGCATGTTTATTATTGTGGTTACTTCTTTCAAGAAAAAAGAAACTACAGCATTTGTTTAGATTTATCCACGCACACTACATCCTTCCTTGTTGCAGGGCATGTCAAGTGATTCTGTATTGCATGTTATGGAGTAACCCAAGAAGAAAATGACAGATTAATACTTATTTTTATGGGTTCTGGCCCACTCCCATACTACCAAAAAGTCAAGCTCTATCTCAGCAGGATGTAATTCAAACTCTGTGTTAGAAAAGCATCCCTGATGTCTTTCTATCTTCAGGCATTATGCTGTCTGTGAACAGCAAGCAGTGCATTTTGCAGTGAGTACCGCCAAAATGATAAACAGAACCTGGTACACTCCCGTGCAAATCTGAACATATTTGTATATATGTGCATGTATTCTATATATTTATGTGTCCCTTTAAATTACCAAGAGTAAGTAGACAACAATCATGCAAAGCTCTTTATTTTGTAAGTGAAACAAATGGTATCATTTAAAGTGGGGAAGTTATGGGGTACAATGGAAAGATGACTGACTCTGGAATCAGAAGACCTGGTGGGGTTTGAACTCCACCTCTGAAGCTTACTATCTGTGTGTACTTTGGGAAGTCAGTGAACCTCCCGAGGACTCAGTTTCTTCAACTGTAAAATGAGGAGGTTGAACTAAATGACTTCTGGAACACCATCTGACTCTAGGTCTATAATCCTACAAGTTGTTCATTCTTTTGATCAGTCCTGTCTCATTCTTTGTATCTTCTTTGAAGTTTTCTTGGCAAAGATAATAGAGTGCTTTGCCATTTCCTCCTCTAGCTCATTTTTCAAATGAGGAAACTGAGACAAACAGGATTAAGTGAATTGCCCAGAATCACACAACTAGTAAGCATCTGAGGCTAGATTTGAACTCAGGAAGATGAGTCTTCCTGACTCCAGACCCAGTGCTCTATCCAGTACCCCATCTAGCTATCCCGATAATCTTATAAGTATCTAAACCATAATTCTGATAGTCACATTTAAATGTTTAAAAATTTTGTCTAACAATATATTTATTTAAGCATGATACAAAATCATTCAAATTGTATAATATATTTGACACAGAGAGAAATCATCTAATCCAGTGGTGTCAAAAATCAAATAAACACAGGAGGTACTAAACCATACGTAAGGATCCCTGCAGACTATATACTGACTTAGATAACTACACATTAATATTATCTATGTTTTGTTGTATTTTTATTTTATTTGTTAAATATTTCACAGTAATATTTTAATCTGGTTCAGGCCCTCTTGAGAGTCTTGTCGCCACAGTGGGGCCCGAGGTCACCATGTTTTCCACCTCTCATCTAATCCATTATCTTCAGTCATGCATGTAATTCCAGATTTAATCAGTAGACTCATTTATAAGGGTACAAAGTTCATCAGTCTTCTAAGAGGCATCCGAGTTTGTTTTCATCTCTGTTATCTATAATAAAATGTTACACATTTATAGTAGGCTAGCCTAATCTTCCACATCTTTAGGGTAGGAGATAACACAACAAACCCCATTAACACCTAACCCTAGAAATAATTGGATTCAGACATATCCCAAAATGTTCCTTATTATTAATAATTTTCAAATTAGTGATGCAGTTTAAAAATATTAACTGCAACCCTTCCAGTCCTGCCCCATGGAAATACTGATCACTTAGGATCAGTATCCTTTGTAAACAGCCATTCATATACTTAAAGATCATGACCTTGCCACTAGATTATTTCCGGAATCTGTGTCCTGGTCCCTTGAACCTTCTAGTCTTGTTTTACATTATTTTATTTCTTCAGTTCACCAATTTTTCATTCTCTTTATATATTTCACTAAAAGAAACTAAAGTTTGGATTAAGACACAGTGAGAGGCCATCTGTCACCAAATGCAAAGGTAGACTACTCCTTGTCTCTTGCATTTCAGACTTTGATGAATGTGATAGTCCATCATTTTAATAAAAAAAGATGATGCTAATGCCCTGCCATTTGTAAGTAGAGCATGAATTTTGATTGACTTTCCCAATAGTGGTGTTAGATTTTTACTGGGTCATTTTTTTCCTCTGGCTCCTAATGTGACCATCAGCATCCACTTAAGAGACAGTTGGAAAATATTATGGATCCAGGCTAAACAGTTTTTTTTATATTTATCATGCTTACTGTCATCCGGTGCATTATTGACCTCGATGATAGCAACTCAGGACCTACTCCTGGGGAAAAACAAAAAACAAAAAACTTAACATGTTTCCCTAGGCTGAGTCTAACATATTGACATCATAAGCCCTGGATCATAAGACCATGGATAATGAATCAATGTGGGTAGATACTTTGACCTATCGTGTGCTTCAGTCGATGAAACAAATATCTGTCCATTCAATAAGAAGATATCTAGGCAGCATATTCCCAGAAACAAAATATATCATGATATCTTTAATCCTGAAATGCTAAGGGAGCATATTGTTTCTCAATTTGAAGGAAAAATAAGAGGTGAAACCAAATTTTAATTTCAGTGAAGACCTTTTCTATAAATGAATTTTATTGGAAGTTATAAGAACAACATTCTACTTCTGGGAATGTGTGGGGAAAAATTAGGAATACTAATTGTGATTACAAATCTAAATTTCAAATGAAGACCACGGGTTATTTATAGTTAGAAGTACTTATGAATTTCTAACCCTCTGGGCTATACAAAGTGGATGGATTTTTTTCTTTAACAAAATTAAACAAGTTAAATTCTTAAAAGACCGACATGATTCAATCTATATGTAAAACATAATGAGATTTCTGAATTTGAATTTCAGTAGTCAGAACAGAACATGATAACATTATGCAACATTTGTAGATACTTTCTGGCAATTTTTCATTTCTAGTATGAAGCAGTATAAAGCAATGAGGAGGATAGTAAATGCTATAAAGTAGGTCAGTACATGGAAAATGCAAATGACTTTGAAAATACAGATTAGATTTTTACCATCATAATGCTAAATATTACTGAGACAAACAAATGACTTACCTGAACTACCTGATCTTTAGAAACAAACATGATCATCACCATCTTCAATTTTACCTACATATTTATATGTATTTATATATAGATAGCATATAAATTCATATTATATATCTAAATATATACATTATATATGTATCACATTTATATGATTTCTAGGATTGAGAATTTTCCCCATAGCAAACTTGTGAGGTAGGTAGTATGAGTAATTTTAGCTCCATTTTATATAAGTAAGAAAAAAATGAGGCTTACCAAGAGTAAGAGAATTTTCCATGCTTTTATAACTCAATAATTGCCTGAATTGGAACTTGAACCACAGTCAGCTGACTCTAGGTCAAGTACTCTATGCCCACATTTAAGCCAAGTTTCTTTCCTCTTGAAACAACACCATTCCCAATAAATTCCTTTGGATTGTTATATGTATAGTTTGCATGTTTATAGTAACATCATATACTTTATTTTTGATCAGGCATCTTTATTTATGTTCTCTGATCTAAAAGGGAAAGCAAACACAAATAGGTGATTTTGCATTTCATTTTCTTTTATAATATTGGAAAGAATATCTGATGTGGTGTCAGGAGACATGGGTCTACTTGCCAAGTCTGCTAGTTTTGTGACTTTGGACAAATCAGTTCAGCTCTATGTACTTCGGTGTTCTCCTTTATTACATGAGGATAATTATATTTGGTTGCTGTCCTTCATTCTTTAAGAGGACCAAATTTATTACTATGTTGGCATCAAGAAACACTGTGTTCTGTGACTCATCAGACCAATATGAGCTCAGAAGGCTATACCACTAGTTGGGCACAAATAGTCCATATGACCATTTGGAATGGAGATGTTTTTAAATTTGCACATCTCACCTTTCTTTTGTGTTATTATAGTTCTGCTTTGCTTCTGTAGTACCAATGCAATATTCACAGTGCCGTCAGTCACTATAAATATGCCTGCATAGTTCTCAATTGCAAAATATAACAGACTCTCCATATAGAAGACAGAAGCTAAATGTTTATTCAGACACCAGAAAACTGAATCTCAAAACCAGTAAGGTGATTCCATCATAGTAGCAAAGAAGTCAGTAAGCCACAACAGCACAGAGAGCCTCAACATACTTTAGCCTTCCCACAAACCAACATTTACTCACAAGCCTAACTGTCTCCTTTAGATACAACCTCTCCTCCCTCCAGTCTAGCTGCTCTGACTCCCAGCTTCCTGTAAGCTCTGCTCTACCCTTCAGCAAACTTCTCCCACCGCAGGCTCCATGTGATTACATTCAGCCTATAAGGGGGTAGGGTACATCTAGGGAAGGTCTCCAAATTCCCTTAGGCTTATTAAGGGGCAGGGAAGAGCTTCATATTACCATTACAGCTTCATAAAGCACAGCTCTTTCTATGATGCGTTCATACCATGCTGGGTGATCCCGTGCCAATGGCTCCCATGTCTCACAAATTATGTAGTTATAATTCCCCTATCTTTATTTATAGTATTGTTGTGAAAAGCAAACGAGATCACATAACGTCTTACTAAACCATGAAATGAAATATAAATGTACATGGCACTCACTGTTTGTAGTTCATTATTACCATCATTTCCTTATCATTTTTATTGTTATTGTTAGTTATTATTATAACTACTTATGATCATTTTAAATTACATTGATCAACTCTACTTTGTCTATAAAGGCTTTCTTTTTTTTTCTTCTTAAAAAACTCTTAACCTGAAATTCTTGGTTAATGCCAAGTACTAAATTCTAAGACATTCAGTTATTGGCAATTAATAATAGCATTTACATAGCATTTTATTATTTGAAAAATTCTATACAGATGTTATCTCCTCTGATCCTTACAAGAACCCTATTGAGGAAGAAGCTATTCTTATTGTCATTTTACAGATAAGGAAACTGAGACCAAGATAGGATAAATGATTTGCCATGGATCCTATAACTAGTTATTTTTCTGAGTCACTAAAAATATCTTTTCATCATTATTCCCCTAAATTAGATTCCAAATGGTTGGTGTTAGAATTTTTCCTGAACAATTATGAGTATAACTTTCAGCAAAACAGATATTTATATGGTGATGAGACTTATGGATCAATTAGATTGGCCTGCATCATAATGTGAGCTGATTAGAGTTGATTAAGTAACCTGGAAGTATGTGGTACTAATAAATGCTTATCAATTGACTACATTTCATAGCATAGGATCATAACTTTATAGTTGGGGAGAGTCTCAGAAGCCAGCTAGTCTGACCTCAGGAAATTGAAGCCCAGACAAGTTATATCACTTTCCCAAGATCATATAACTAATATGTCAGAGACAGGATTTAACCTTAGGTCCTCCAGCTCTACAGAAAATGCTTTCTTTTTACCATACAATTCTTCCTTCCAGTTCAATTTAATTAAGCTCAACACAGATTTATATGTAACATACTGTGGTAGTCACTGGAGTAACAAAGATAGATAAGCCAATGTTAGTAAGTTCCCTAAGGGAGTTTACAATTTAATGGGAGGAAAGAAGACAAAATGCAAAGGTCCATCTCATGTTAAGAAAGAAAGGCTTGCTTGGGGAAAGCTACCAGAAAGAATTAACACCTACATTGAGCTTTGAAGAATTTGAAAGGGGACAGGTAGAATGGGTCCATTTTAAGTAAGGAGGGTGGCCTGAGCCAAAAACATGGAGACAAGGAGTGTCAGATGAGAATAGGTGATGGGCATTAGGCCGGTCTGACTAAAATATCTGCTAAAAAATTACTAAAAATTACTGCTAATTGAGTAACACTGCATTCAAAAAGAGCCCATCACCTTTCCATGTCACAGATCAGTGGCAGTATTAGTGTCAGCTTCTCCCATAAAACAAAAAGTAAAGCTATTATATAGGTGTCTTATTTTCTGATAAGTTTATAGTTAAGTATAGGGGAGTCTCATTCTTTGGGGACTCTATCCTAATGCCACCCAAAGAGATGTGGTTGAATTAAGTGGAAACTAACCTGAGGCAGATAATCACTGAGATTTAGGCATACTCCGAGTGAACCTCACCACCACTTTAGTCTTTCAGACTTTCAATTAGAAGCTTGTGTAGATGTAGCCAAAACACGAGCTTCATCCCTTCCTTGTTACCTGAGTTGCTTCAGAATTAAGTTGAAAGCACGTCATGCCACTTAATACAAGAAAACTAGGGAGATAGTGAATAAAATAAAGTATATAGGCTTTCTGTGGCTATGTAAGTCAGTCAAACATTTATTCAGTATTTACTAGGTGCCAGACACTGTATTAAGTACTAGGGATTCAAAGAAAGGAAGAAAATAGTCTCTACTTTCAAGAACATAAGTTCTAATAGACCATCTGATTCCAAAAGTTAGCCAGCTAATTTAGTAGACTGTTTTGTTTTGTTTTTAATTCATCACGTATATCAGTACTATAGACCAACTTCTCCCTGCCACTCCTATATGCCACTGAAACAAGAATCTTGTTGGTTCCTTGCTTGAGTAAGAAGCCATCATTGCAGTTAGAAAATTGTGCTCTTTAGTGCAGATTGAAAGTTGAAGTGGAAAATACACTGTATTTGAGGAAATGTGATTTCTTTGGCTTGAATTTTGTAATAGCCCATACCCAGTGGGGAGATCCTTACAACAATCTACAGATTGTTCACAGTGGTTCACAGACTGTAATTTGAGAGACATATTTTTGTTAGTAAACAAAACTTCTGAGTGAATAACTCACCTAGTTATGGGCTCAAATGGGATGCAGTTATGGGCTCAAATGGCTAAATGTTTGCCAGTATGTAAGTATGGTCACTTTTCACCCCTTTAGTTCTTTATTATCTTACAAGACATCCAGCTGAAGGATAACTAAAAGTGTGTTTTTCCTCATTACCATAATGATGAGCCTTAAATTCTACTTCCTCGCTTTCCCATGCTATGGCTGACTGTGAGAAAGCTACTGCTCTCTTGGGACTATTTCTTCAATATCTTGCTTTGGCATTCTTTGTATTCCTTTTATTAAGATTCTACTGTCATCCACCTTCCTATCTCTATTTGCTTTGGCATTTCTGCTATTCTTTTGACTAAGAATTTGCTGTAACATTTTTTTTCCAGTATAAAATCTTTAGACACTTTTAAAAGGAACATTTAAAAACATTATTCAGGTTATCTGCAATACAGGATTCAATCTGTTCCATGCCTATAGTGCATATACACTTACCCCAAATATAGGATGATACCCTCCTCTGAATCATTTTTTTAGCCTACGTATTTTCTTCTACTAACCTAACACAAAATTGATGTGTGGTTTAATTATTTTCCTAGGCAATTTGTGGCACTTTGGTAGAGTTATTGAAGTTTAAAAATATTTGAAGGTTTGTTGAGTCTGTAATTGAATTTCAAGTTTTTATGTGCTGAGGCTTCAAAGTTTTCAGGTAATAAGGCTCCATCTTTAATCGGTAGGGCCTTCCATCCCCAAAGCATGAAATTAAACAAGGAGTCCTATCATTTTCGTGGGTAATTCTATTCATACAAATCATGCTTCTGTTTATTGACATTTACCCTTAGAGACTGGCATATCAAAAAGCTTTAAAGCAAGTTGCATACAAAGTTATGTTGTCCAATTGTAAATGAACTCATTTTAACAAAAACACTTTTACAGGTAATGTTTCCCAAGATATTCAGGAGTCACTAAGTATTATTTAATGTTTTTGTATAAAAACAGAAATTTTGATAAATATGATTATATAGGGGCAAAAAGTAAAATCCATGTAGTTTTCAAATATTGCTATATTTTAACATACAGTCTGTGCTAAAAAATAATCCAAGAGGATGTTTTTCTTATCTAAATCGATTGCTCTAATAGAAAAATGTTCTAGTATGAAAATATGCTACAGAAGATATACACATTGAATATATGATCCATGACTATACTATAAAAAAATGCAATTGGGGGCCCATGGAGTAGATAAGAAAGACCACTTGAAAAAGAATCTCCACCACATCATATCCAACATCTAGCCCTTCTTGAGGATCTCCATCGAAAGGAATTCAGTACCTCCCAAGAAAACTGTTAGGAAGTTTTTGCTTAGAAGAAGCCACTATTCACCTCTTTGCAGCCTCCCCTCACTGCTGCTAGTTCTGCTCTGCAGGTCTAGGAAGAACAAGTCTAATCTTTCATTCACACTGACAATGCGTCAAACACCAGTTAGTCAGGCAATCAGTCAGCATTTAGTAAGTGCCTACCATATGCCAAGAAACTGGGCTAAGCGCTGAGGGTACAAAAAGAAGCAAAAAGATAGCCTCTGCCTTCAAGGAACTCACAAATAGCTATAAACAGGTAAAAACAGGAAATAAATGAAAGAAGAAAGGAAAGCACTAGAATTGAGAAGGGTTGGGAAAGGTTTCCTATAAAAGATGCAATTTTAGTTAGGACTTATAGGAAGTCAGGTAAGTCAGTAGGCAGACATAAGGAGGCAATGCAGGGAGAGCATTCCAGGAAGGGAGAAAGCAAGAGAAAATGTTCAGAGCAGAGAGATGGAGTGTTTATTTACAAAACTTGCTGTGCCACAATGTCAGTGGATCTAAGAGTCCAGTAGTATAGCTTTCCTGTTTCAACTTTTAGCAGTAGACCCTTCATAGTAAATCCATCATTTCTATGCTAATAGCTATGGTGAGTTTTTTTGTGTTACTATAATATTGAAGAACTCATATTTAGATTGAAGAATCAGTATCAAATTTTGTGTGAATTTGTGAAAATTTTCAAATACTTGTCATTACAAAGAACTTTGTGATAATAGTGTAATGTCATGAGGAGGGGTTTTGGATTAACTCAAAAGAATTAAAGATGGTAGCAAAAATCACAACAGTTATATATATCAGCTAATGAATTCACAAACAGGACATATGGAGAAGCTGCAAAGATAAATGGTCTGCATTATTTAACAGAGTAAAAATAGTGGCCAAAGAGGTAAATGTTTGCTGAAAGCTAACTTGAACAAGAAGAAAGTTTTCACAGCAATTGCGCCATACATTTTGAGTGAATGAATTTCAAGAGTGGAAACTTGGCATTTGTCCTGACCTTTGAATCTGAATAAAGTTGGCATTTTTGCGGAATATACAGATTGGTGATGAAAAGTCTTGTTTTCTTTTTTTTTTTTTAAACAAATACTTTATTAACTTCTGTTTTACATCATTCATTTCCGCCAGATTTTGAGTTACAATCATTTTCCCCCCATTATTCCCCTACCCAGCCTCCCAGAATAGCAGTCCCACAAGATATCGCTTCCTCCAATCTGCTCTCTCCCATACCTTCTCCCATACCCCCATCGACTTTTCCATTAGAGGAAGGTGAATCTTTGTGTCCCAATGCCTGCACATCTTATCTCCCAATTATAGGCAAAAGAGTATTAATAATAATATATATATATATATATTTGAAACATTTAATGTTACGACCTTGAATTTCAGATCCATTTCCTTCCTCCCTTGTCACCCATTCCTTCTTGGGATATAAGTAATTCAGTATATGTTGTACATGTCTAGCTATGAAAAACATTATCATAGTAGATATATTGTACAAGGCTGCTTATAATTCCCTCCCACTCATCCCACCCCCCACCTGGTCCATTCCCTACATGATCCTGTCCCTCTTCTATAGTGGGTACTTCCAACCTCCCCTCCCCCAAGGATGCCCTCCCATCCATCATCCCTCCTCTCATCCCCTTCCCCCTATCCTGCTGCAGGTTGAGATATCCCATTTAGTATGTATGTCATTTTCTCCCTGAACCAAATTCAATGTGAATGTGGTTTTGCCTTTTTAGCCTTCCTTATTCTCCCCCTCCTTTGCACCCACTTCCCCTACATGAGATAGTTTACCCTACCATGTCTCTCCCCATCTCCTCTTGCCACTTTCCTCTCTCACCTCATAATTTCATCCCTTGAGTATTCTCCCTTCCCAACAAAATCAACCTATGCCCTCTATCCATATATAACTGTAACCATATACACACACATTCACATATGTATTCATATGACCACACCCCCTTCTTCCATTATTTTCATAGTGAGAAAGATATCATCAGTCACAGATATTGTTTTTCCATATAGGAATGTAAATAGTTCAACTTTGATAAGTTCCTTTTGATTTCTTTTCCCTGATTACCTTCTCAGGCATCTCTTCCTTCTTGTGTCTGGATGTCAAATTTTCTATTCAATTCTGGTTTTTTCCTCAAGAATGCTTGAAAGTCCTCTATTCCACTGAATGACCATATTTTCCCCTGAAACAAGATACTCAGTTTTGCTGGGTAGGTGACCCTTGGGTTCATTCCCAGTTCTTTTGCCTCTGGAATATCATATTCCATGCCCTTCGATCCCTCAGTGTAGAAGCTGCCAGGTCCTGTGCTATTCTGATTATGTTTCCACAATATTGAAATTGTTTCTTCCTGGCTGCTTGTAGTATTTTCTCCTTGATCTGGGGATTCTGGAACCTGGCTATAATATTCCTGGGAGTTTTCTTTTTCAGATCTTTTTCAGGAGGTGATCTGTGGATTCTTTCAACCTCTATTTTGCCCTCTGGATCTAAAACATCAGGGCAGTTTTCCTTGAGAATTTCTTGAAGGGTGATTTCTAGGTTCTTTCTTTGATCATGGCTTTCAGGTAGTCCAATAATTTTTAAATTGTCTCTCCTGGATCTATTCTCCAGGTCAGTGGTTTTTCCCATGAGATATTTCACATTGCCTTCTAATCTTTCGTTTGTTTGGATCTGCTTAACAGCATCTTGATTTCTCATAAAGTTACTAGCTTCCATTTGCTCCAGTCTAACTCTGAAGGAATGAATCTCCTCAGTGAACTTTTGAGATTCTTTTTCCATCTGGCAAATTCGACTTTTTAAGGCATTCTTCTCCTCAATGCCCTTTTGGGCCTCCTTTGCCATTTGAGCTAGTCTATTTTTTAAGGTGTTGTTTTCCTCAGTCAGGCTGTTGACCCTCATTTCATACTTTTCCTGCATCCTTCTCATTTCTCTTTCCAATTTTTCCTCCACTTCTCTTATTTGATTTTTAAAGTCCTTCTTAAGGTCCTCTATGGCCTGCAACCCACTCATGTTTTCCCCTGGGGCTTTTGGAGCAGGACTTCTGACCTCACAGTCCTTTTCCCGCTCTATGCCCCCAAAATAGGAGTCTAGGGTTGCATTTTTCTGTTTCCTTTGCCTTGGCATGTTGCCACTTAATTGCTTGACTTTTGGGCTTGTTGCCACACTATGGCTTTAAGGCCAGATAGAGGAATTTTCGTCCCGAACGTGTGGGGGGCAACTTCCGTTTCTGGCAAGCTGTAAACCCACCCACAACTTCCACCCTAGATCACAATCCAGATCCAGGGAGGTTAAAGCAAGAGCGATTACCCCCCAAGACTGATCGCTGGATCTCCCCACGATTTGTAGGCTGGGAGCCGGAAATGCCTCTGAAAACTACAAAATGGCGTGTCTCCTCAGCGGCTTCTAGCCCCCAGGGGAGGGACTGACGCATTCCCCAAATACAGGTCCCAAAGTCCATAGGACACTAACCTCTTACTTTGTCCTAGGCAAGTCTATGTTGATAATTCTGGAATCTCCACAGTTCCTGGTGTTCTGGGGTTCCTCCAGCCGGCTGCTGGCCCTGCCGCCCTGGGGCTAAAACCTCGGCTCACGTGGACCTGGGCTCGGCTCGGCTCCTGCGCCTGCGCGCTGCCGGCTCCCAGACCACTGCGCTGGTCCTTCCTGCAGGGTGCTGGGCTGTCCTCAGCGGGAGGTTAGCTTCTCTGTGTCGTTCTGTGGGTGCTGGGGCTCCAGAAGATTTTCAGAGTCCTTTTCTACATAGTTTGTGGAGAATCTCAAAAGTCTTGTTTTCAATGTGACCTGGAAGCAACAGAGCAATATCAGAGTCTCTGATTTGGACTAGTTCCATTCCCAAGCCTACAAAAATCAGTATACTAAAACCCCTAGTGAAGATAATGTTGATTTAAAAAAAAAAAAAAACAGCAATGCAATTGCTCATTTAGAATTTAACCCCAAAGTTCAGGCCATTGTTCAGGATGATAATGAAGAAATCATGAAGCATTTTAAACATTCTATATGATGCAAAGTGAATGAACTGTAGCCAAGGACTAGCTTCTTCACTATAATGATGCTCTCTGCCTAACAGTACATTTGCTAGTGAAACTCTTTCTGACCCAAACTGATGATACCTATTGTGATCACCCATGATATTCACCAGATTTAATTTCAATAATATTTCAGAAAATCAAATCTGCCCTCAAGGAATGAAGAGTAGCAGCCATCACAGAATTCAAAAAGATGTGCCTCAGGCTCTAATTCCAGGCAATTCCAAAAGAAGAGTTTCAAAGTCTTTTGAGAGATGCATTTGGAATTAATTCAAGGCCTCTTTGGGAGCTTTGAAGAAGACATAATTCACTAGAGTGTTTAAATTCTGATATGTTTGTTTTCAAAATAAAAACAATCACACTTATTATTTTAATAGAAAATATGTACATAGGATTTCACTAGTCTTCTGGTTAGGAATCTAACCACCCAGGCTAATAAATAGATGCAGATTAATTCTGATTTTTACCATAATATAGGGTTTGTATATCCTTTATTATTAAATTCAAATCCAAAAGCATAATGTGTAAAGCTATTTTGTAAACAGATATGTTTCTACTATACTCCTACACTTGAAATTCAAATAAAGACAGCAGGGTAGCTGTGTCAAAGCCATGTATCAAAGCCCGAAAGTTCAGGAAGAGTATCTTAGTTTAGAAGGGTAATGCAAACCCTGTTGGCAGGGCTAATCTGACAGCAGGATTCTTAGTGATGCCAGTAGGTTCAACTAGATGTAGTTTTAAGCTCTCCTGGATGACAAATAACATATTCAGGCTAAAAAAAAATATATATATATATATATATATATATATATATATATATATTTTAAATTTGCTCGTGATGTTGCTTTCATTTCAGAGAATTATACTTTTCTCAAAATAATTTAAGTAGTTTGACAATTCCACTGTTATCTTTTCTATAGCATTTGGACCCATGACATTTTAGAATTGAGAAAGGTGCTTCATCCAGTAAACAGTTAGTTTCCTGAGACCTTGAAATGCTCCCACTCCTTTAGATAATGATTGTGAAACAAAATTAAATCCTCCTATTCAAGGGTGCTAAATACAGGGTCCATGAACTTGAATGCACACACTTACACATAAACACATGCACATATTTATACAAAAATATGCACACATGCACACACACACATATATATGGTTACATTCATATAAATATATACATATAGTCACTTCAAATATGTTAATATTGCTTTTATTCCCCTATTCCCACCACAAGCTATCTTTTCTCTAGGTTAAACATTCCCAGATCATTCAATTAATCTTTGTATGGCATTACCTCCATCCTATCATTTTCATCTGCATGGATTCTAGTTTACAAATGTCATTCTTAAAACATGGAGCTCAGAACTGAACACAATACTCTATTTTGGTCTGACGTGGGCAGAATACAGCAGGACTGTTGCTTCCTTTATCTGGATGCTGAATTTTAACATAAAAAACGTTTGCTTTGGCATTTTTTTGCTTTTGTTTCACACTTTTGACATGCGTTGAACTTAAAGGGTTCATTAAAACTCTCAGACTCCCCCCCCCCCCCAGTAACAGTAACTTTCTAGTTATTCTTCATGTCCTGAGAGAGTTAACTAGCTTAACCTGAATGTAAGAAGTCTCTGACCCTCTCAAAAGGAGTTTAGACTGATCCTGTATATGACAGTGTTGCAACCACATCTTTTAGAAGAAAGGAGAGAACTAGGCAAGACCAGGTAAGCTAGGAGAACCTTGCAATCTAAGTTGCTTTACTTAGTTGTATGCCTCTGAATTCCTTTATTGTAAATGACCTTCAGCCATAGAACATCAATAGAATTCTGATATTTAAAAAGTGGACCTTTTTCTGGAAAGAAATTTGGTGTCATTAAAGGAGCTTTATAATTTATTGAAGGCAGTGGAGCCTGTTCTCTTCCTGTTTAATCGTAGGCCAACTCGCCATTAATTTGCTTTGCCTAAAATATGTTTACTGATAGATGAGCTCTGTAAGTTGCTCATTTAACTGAAAGATTGATAAACTATGGCCCACAGGCCAAATATAATATATATTGTCTGTGAACTATGAATGATTTTTATACAAAAACATAAAACTGTTCTTGACTCTCAGGCTCTACAAAAACAAGCAGCCCACTGGATTTGGCCCATGGGCTGTATAGTTTGCCAATGTTTGATTTAGCTGCATGTCATAATCTGGAGAAGAAGCATTCTTCATTCCCTTGGTTGTTCCTTCATGGATGATTAGGCCAAATACTTTAAAGTGGTTCCATCTCTCAACCAAAAATCTCTACAGTTTTCTGATACTTGATGCAACAAATATAATGTAATCTGCAGGCAGGAGTATCTTGGGGGACCTCACTAGGAAATCACTTGTCAACTTAAAAGCTGTGAAAATCTCTTCCATGGTAGTGGCAGTAAACTTTGGCAAGTATATGGCTTCATGTTTTATGCCTCACCTGCTATTAATAATGAGAGACTCATCAAATAAGGTTATCTCTTTTGTCATACCTTTAAAGGAATTGTGAATCATTTCAATATATACATAAACCATGCCTTGTCATAAGAGAGCCATTAAGGTGGCATTTTGCTCTACCAAATCAAATGTCTTTTCATAATCAACAAAAAGGCATAGTGAGATCTTTGAGTCTCTGCATAGTTCAGGCAATTTTGTGATGATAAAGAGGTGACATACTAAGGAATATTACTGGTAAAAAACCTGCCTGGTTCCCCACTAATCCCTTCATTGACAGTGCTGTCATCGAGCATGTCATTGATTCTCACAAAAGTTTTACATAAATGGGAAGGTGGGGACATATGTCAGTATTTATTGATTTCTTCATCACCTTTTTTGTGATATTAATAAGGTCTGAAACCTTCCTTCCTTCAGTATCATATTATGTGTTTTTAGAAAATTTGTTTAGAATTCTCTCTCTTTCATAAGGTTGTTAAGGTCTGAAATTCTGCTTTTTACAATCTATTTGGATAATCCATGATCTATAAAAGTTAGAGAAAATTTCATGATAAGTGAAATGACTGAAATTCAATGGAGACGATGATGGTAATGAAGATGGTAGTATTCGTTTCCATTTCTGAAGGAACAAAAATAATAGCTTTATTTACAAGCAGTGATTTATGAATTACAAATCATATTTTGTCCCATTAACTGTGAAAATATTTTGTCACTAACTGTGACATATTTTGTCACTAACTGTGACCCTAGGCAAGTCAGTTAACCTTTCTCTGGCTCTGTTTCCTCATCTTTAAAATGGGGTTAATAATAGCATCTACCTCCAGGGTTGTTGTGAGAAACAAAAGAGATCTTTGTCAAGTACATCGTGAACCCTATAACACTATATAAATCCTAACTATTGCTGTTGTTATTTTTCGTATTATTGTGATCACCATTTTAAAGTTGAGTAAACTAAGGAGAGGAAGCAACTTGCCCAAGGCCACAGATCTGATCGTTCTCTACCTTAACTTCCTCTTCCTTACAAGTATATTAACTCTGATTTTTCTTACATGGCATTTTATCGTAAGTTAGTAGCTGTGTTCTTTTTCAGCTAAGAAACATTTCTACATGATTTAGTGCCTACTAAGGTTTCATCTGTCAAACAGGCTCCCAGGTGGCAGGTCTGAAAGGATAAAAAAATAGCAGCCATGAGGAAAGAGTTGTGAAAAGGAAAGGTGGTCTGTAGTCTCCACCGTCAGCTGGAAGAAAACTTTATATAGCAAGAGCTGTTTTATCCAATATTCTGTCAACCAAGCCTCTCCATTCATTGTTGCTTTGGCCTAACAACAATATAGTGGTAATTGTGCTATGCCTCTGAACAATATATTCCATTTCTGACCTCTGAGCACTTTCACTGGCTGGACCCAATGCCTGGAATTCTCTCCCTCCTCATCTCTGCCTCCTGACTCCTACCTCACTTCCTTTAGGTCCCAGCTAAAGATCCACCTCTACAGGGGGTCTTAACTGACCCTATTTAATGTGCAAAACTTATACATACATATGTGTGTGTGTGTGTGTGTGTGTATATATGTATATGTATATGTATGGATGCACACATATACAACCTATGTTTGTATGTGTCTATATATAAAATAATTTTTGTGCATGGTTCTTTTCATGTTGTTTTCCCCATTGGACTTTGAACTCCTTAAGTGCGGGGAGTCTTTGCCTCCCTTTTTTCCCCTAGTACTTAGCATGGTGCCTGGCCCATAGTGGGCACTTAATAAACATTTACTGACTGATTCATAAGAATAATCTTGGGGGGGGCGGAGCCAAGATGGCGGAGTAGAAACAGCGCATCCAAGCCACTCTCCCCACAGACTACCTCCAAACTATGTAAAAGGGGACTCTGAACAACTTCTGGAGCCCCAGGACCCACAGAACGACACAGAGAATCTAGCCTCCCACTGAGGACAGCCCAGCAGCCCTGCAGGAAGGACCAGAGCAGTGCCAGCAGCGCAGCATGGGTAGCCGAGCACAGTTCTGCCTGAGTCACGGTTTTAGCCCCAGGGTGGCAGGGCCAACAGCCAGGTGGAGTGACCCCAGAACACCAGCAGCTGTGGTGATTCCAGAATTATCAACATAGACATTCCTAGGACAAAGTGAGAGGTTAGTGCCCTATGGACTTTGGGGCCAGTATTTGGGGAAGGCGTCGGCTTCCTCCCCTGGGGGCTAGAAGCCCCTGATGAGACACTTTCCAGCTCCAGGAGGCAGCTCCAGCTCCTGGCCTGTGAACTGTAGGGAGATCTAGCAATCACTCTTGGGGGGTAATTGCTCTTGCTTTAACCTCCCTGGATCTGGATTGTGATCTGGGGTGGATGTCGTGGGTGGGTTTCCAGCTTGCCAAAAACGGAAGTTGGCCCCCCCGCACATGTTCGGGTCAAAAGTTCACCTGTCTGGCCATACTGTGGCAACAAGCCGAAAAGTCAAGTAATTAAGTGGCAACATGCCAAGGCAAAGGAAATAAACAGAAAAAAGCAACACTAGACTCCTACTTTGGGGGCAAAGAGGATCGAAGCATAGAATAGGAGGAGGGCTGTGAGGTCAGAAATACTGCTCCAAAAGCCCCAATGGAAAACAGGAGCAGGTTGCAGGCCATAAAGGACCTTAAGAAGTACTTTAAAAATCAAATAAGAGAAGTGGAGGAAAAATTGGGAAGAGAAATGAGAAGGATGCAGGAAAAGTATGAAACGAGGGTTAACAGCCTGACTGAGGAAAACAACACCTTAAAAAATAGACTAACTCAAATGGCAAAGGAAGCCCAAAAGAGCAATGAGGAGAAGAATGCCTTAAAAAGTTGAATTTGCCAGATGGAAAAAGAATCTCAAAAGTTCACTGAGAAGATTCATTCCTTCAGAGTTAGACTGGAGCAAATGGAAGCTAATGACTTTATGAGAAATCAAGATGCTGTTAAGCAGATCCAAAAAAATGAAAGAGTAGAAGGCAATGTGAAACATCTCATGGGAAAAAACCACTGACCTGGAAAATAGATCCAGGAGAGACAATTTAAAAATCACTGGACTACCTGAAAGCCATGATCCAAGAAAGAACCTAGAAATCACCCTTTAAGAAATTCTCAAGGAAAATTGCCCTGATATTTTAGATCCAGAGGGCAAAATAGAGGTTGAAAGAATCCACAGATCACCTCCTGAAAAAGATCCCAAAAAGAAAACTCCCAGGAATATTATAGCCAGGTTCCAGAATCCCCAGATCAAGGAGAAAATACTACAAGCAGCCAGGAAGAAACAATTTCAATATTGTGGAAACACAATCAGAATAGCCCAGGACCTGGCAGCTTCTACACTGAGGGATCTAAGGGCATGGAATATGATATTCCAGAGGGCAAAAGAGCTGGGACTGAACCCAAGGGTCACCTACCCAGCAAAACTGAGTATTTTGTTTCAGGGGAAAATATGGTCATTCAGTGGAATAGAGGACTTTCAAGCATTCTTGAGGAAAAAACCAGAATTGAATAGAAAATTTGACATCCAGACACAAGAAGCAAGAGATGCCTGAGAAGGTAATCAGGGAAAAGAAATCAAAAGAAACTTATCAAAGTTGAACTATTTACATTCTTACATGGAAAAACAATAACTGTGACTGATGAAATCTTTCTCAGTATGAAAATAATGGAAGAAGGGTGTATGGTCATATGAATACATATGTGAATGTGTGTATATATGTTTACAGTTATATATGGATAGAGGGCATAGGTTGAATCTGTTGGGAAGGGAGGACACTCAAGGGGTGAAATTATGAGATGAGAGAGGAAAATGGCAAGAGGAGATGGGGAGAGACAGGGTAGGGTAAACTATCTCATGTAGAAGAAGCAAGGGGAAGTGGTTTAAAGGGAGGGGAAGAATAGCAAGGCAAAAAGGCAAAACCACATTCTCATTGAATTTGGTTCAGGGAGAGAATGACATACATACTAAATGGGATATCTCAACCTGCAGCAGAATAGGGGAAAGGGGGATGAGAGGAGGGATGATAGATGGGAGGGCATCCTTGTGGGGAGGGGAGGTTGGAAGTACCCACTATAGAAGAGGGACAGGATCAAGTAGGGAATGGACCAGGTGGGGGGTGGGATGGGTGGGAGGGAATTATAAGCAGCCTTGTACAATATATCTACTATAGTAATGTTTTGCATAGCTAGACATGTACAACATATACTGAATTACTTATCTTCCCAGAGGGAATGGGTGACAAGAGAGGAAGGAAATGGATCTGAAATTTCAGGTCTTAAGATTAAATTTTTCAAATATATATAAATACTATTATTAATACTCTTTTGCTTGAAATTGGGAGACAAGGTGTGCAGGCATTAGGACACAAAGATTCACCTTCCTCTAATGGAAAAGACGAAGGGGGTATGGGAGAAGATATGGGAGAGAGCAGATTGGAGGAAGCGATATCTTGTGGGACTGCTATTCTGGGAGGGTGGGTAGGGGAAAAACAGGGGGGAAAATAATTGTAACTCAAAATCTGGCGGAAATGAATGATGTAAAACAGAAGTTAATAAAGAATTTGTTTAAAAAAAAAGAAAAAGCGAAAAAGTATGATTTTTTAAAAATAAATAAAAAATAAAAAGAATAATCTTGAATTAGGGCAGCTAGGTGGCACAGTGAGTAGAGCACCAGCCCTGGAGTCAGGAGGACCTGAGTTCAAATATGACCTCAGACACTTAACACTTAATAAGCTTAGTGACATTGGCCAAGTCACTTAACTCCAATTGCCCTGCCTTCCCCCCTTCAAAAAGACAAAAAAAGAAGAAAAAAAAATCTGCAATTGTTGTCTTTATCACCAAAGATTAGACTGATCAAGTACTTGAGGAAGAAGATAATTTAATGACCCTATATGGGGTAATGACCCACAGTTTAAGAAGCACTGAAGGGGTCCAAGTGGAAAATGTTCAAGAAGACCTGGTTTATAGGTCATCTAATTGAGTAAATGATCCCAGTAAGGAATCACCTATATCATCTCCTTGGCAGGTGGTTGGCCAATCTCTACCCTATATGCTTCTAGTCTTGGAGAACTGACTACCTTGCAAAGCATCTCATTTCATTTTCAAATAATTATAATTTTTAGAACATTCTTACCTTTTTTAAGTCAAAATCTGCATCTGGTTGTCTTATATTCATTGATCCTAGAAATAATCCCTCTTCTAGATTAGAGCTCTTCAGATGTTTGGAGAAAGCTATTATATTATCCATAAATCTTTACCTACAAAGGCTTAACACCCTAATCTTTCAATTGTGCCTCATATGCCACATTTTTGGTGTCATCTATCGATTCTTGTCTATTCCTGTTCATATACATTGCAATTTATTGACATCCCAAAATTAAAAGCAGTATTCCAGTTTTATTCAAAAATTCCCTTAAAGCACTTTGCTCTTATCCTATTCTTGTACATTTGATTTTTTTGAAGTTAATGAAAGCATATGAATTTAATAGCCTATTACTAAAGGCTACTGAGATCTTTTGGGATACTAAAGATTTAGTCAACTCACATATTCATTATCTATTCCAGTTTTATATAATCAGCATTACCTTTATGTCTTCATTCAATGAATCAATCTTTCAATCATTTATTAAGTGCTTACAGCGTGCCTGGCACTATGATAGGCTTAAGGGATCCAATGACAAAAATTAAACCTTTGCCCACAAGGAGCTTACGTTTAAAAGAGGAAGATAACCTATATAAGTATATACAAAAATAAATAGAAAGTTATTCAGGGAAAACTCTAGTATTTGGAGGGCTAAGGAAAGGCCTCCAATGGGAGATGGTGTTTGACCCAAGTTTGGAGAGAACCTGAAAATTCTAAGAGGCAGAAATGAGAAAAGAGTTCATCACAGCTATGGAGGATAGACAAGGAAGAAGATGAAATGTCATTAATCAATCAATACTCATTTATTATGTGCCAGGAACCATGCTAACCTCTAGGGGTCCAAAAAGAGGCAAAAGAAGGTCCCTTCCTTCATGGATTTTGCAACCTAATGGAGAAGTAACAGGCAAACAAACACGTCCAAAGCAAGCTATATACAGGATAAATAGAAAACAGTGAATAGAGGGAAGGTACTAGAAGTGTTGGGAAAGTCTTCCTTTAAAAGATGGAATTTTAGTTGGGACTTAAAGGGAGCCAGGGAAGTCAGTAGATAAAATTGAGGAGAGAGAGCATTCCAGGCATGGAGGACAGCCATAGAAAATGCCCAGAGCCAAGAGATTGTGTCTCATTAATGGAATAGCAAGACCAGAGGAACTAATCAAAGAGCACATGTAAGACTGGGAAGATAGGAGGGGACTTGGTTATTTAGGTCTTTGAATGTCAAGCAGAGCTTCTTGTTTCAGATCCTGGAGGCAATAGGGAGCCACTAGAGTTTACTCAGTAAAGGGCATGATGTGATTGGACTTGAACTTTAGGCAAAACATTTTAATAGGAGAAATAATTGGAGGAGGGAGAGATTTGAGAAAGGCAGAATCACAGGTGAGGAACAGCAAGCAGGTCAGGTTTGTCTACCAGTGATTCTTAAACTGTGGGTTGCAACCCCATATGGAGTTGTGAAAAATTTGACAACAGCAAAATGTTTCTGAATGCGCAACCAAAAATTAATTAAATTTTTAATAAAATGAATCTGAAGTGTTTCTGGCAGCAGTTACCCATGTTGCATCACAACATCATGCAACTCCAACAAAGTCTGCCAAAATATCAAAAGGGGTTGTGAGTGGAAAAAAGTTTAAGAAGCCCTGGTCTAGACTTAGACTAGATTAGACTAGAACTAGAACTCTAGTTCATAAAAGGAAAAAAATATATATATGCAAACGTCATGAACGCTTAAAATGCCTAACACAGTAACTTGCATTTTATCTTAGAAATAGGAGGGATCCATTGGAGTTTATTGAGCAGAGGGAGATGATCAGACATGTCCTTTAGTAATATCAGTTTACCTACCATATGAAGGATAGATTGGAAAGGAAAGAAACTAGAGGCAATGACACAAATTCAGAGACTATTGCAATAGTTCATTCAAGAGGGAGGACAACACTTAATACAGTAGTGGTCATAGGAGTGGAGGGTATGGATGCAATAGACTTTTCTGTAGGTAGAACCAACAGGGTTTGACCGCCAATTGGCTATGTAAGATGAGGGGGTTAAAGATAACTTTGAACTTACAAACTTGTGTGACATGAAGGATAGCTTTGATCTTGACCAAAATACAGATGTTGGGAAGAAAGGTGGGCTTTGAAGGACACTCTCAAGGTCTCTCTTAAGAACTTTGGAATTGATTGTGTGACATGGAAGATACTGGCACATCTGTGCTCAATGAGCAAAGCAGAATTGAGACGGCTCAAAGGTAATGCATGATGCACAGGTGGGAGTATCCACCCCAAATATTCACATGGATTATTTGTGCCCAACCTGTGGTAGAACACTCCAAGCTTATATTGGTCTGATCAGCCACAGTCAAACATATTGAAGCTTGACTCTAGCATACTGATGTCATTTTGGTCCTCTTCAAGAATGAAGAGCAACCAACCAATAAGTTTTTCTTTAGATGTTGCTCAAGATGACCATGAGAATATCCAGTTGGAGATATGCAATAAACAGTGATGTGGGACAGGTTCTTTGGACTCTATATGTAGATCTGGGAGTCATCTATTTAGAGATAATAATTAGACCTATAAGAGGCAATTAAGTCATCGAGGAAGCATAGAGACAGAAAGTCCAAGAAAGAGCCTCAGGGCACACTCTTAGTTAGAAAGCATGAAAGGTCTAATGATCCAGTAAAGGAGATGAAGGAGCAGGCAGGCAGGGAGGAGGAGAACCAAATGATAAAAGTCAGGAAAACCCAGAGGTGAGAGAGTATACTGGAGGAAATGAAGAGATCAACAGCGGCAAAAGCTACAGAGCAGTCAAGAAAGACATTGTTTGAGAAAAGGCCATCACATTTGTCAACTAAGCAATCATTTATAACTGTAAGGAGAGAGGAGTTTCAATTGAATGAAGAGGTCATTGTCTTTCATTCTCTGTTTTCCATGTAGGTACTTAAGTATCAACGTGATATACAATTTTAAATGATATATCCTTTCCACAGATCTATTTCTTTTTAATAAATTAAGTCCTCTATTTGTACTCTACTCATAAAACCTCCTCTACCAAATTTTGGTGATACTTGGGTATCACCAAAAATTAAATGTTCAAACACCTGGTTTATTTATTAGTTATGAGGATATGCTGGTATGATTTAATGTATAGGTTTCCAAGATTTCTCTCAAATCTATTTTCAGTTCTTTTCTGACATAATTTCATGAGTGCCTCCTCCACTTTATTTTCTTTAATACCCTACATGTTTTTATCTGTAATATCCAGTTTGACAGCTTTGTCTGGGCCTGTTTTTCTCTATCTTTTCATTTTCAGTTTAAAATCACTCAAAGAAATCAACACTTTTTTTTGGTGCTTGACTTTCATAAATAAATGAAAAATGTTAGCATTTATTTCACCCAGATTCTCAGTGTTTGATAATTCATAATATTGAGCCATTAAGAGAAAACATGCAATTTTACCATGGTATCTTTTGGTGATTCCTGAACTTTATATTTTTGTTGGAAATATAATCTTTTCTGCCCCCACCATTTATTTTTTTCTCTTTTTTCCACTTAATAGTATTTAATTTTTTCCAATTACATGTAATGATAGTTTACAACATTCACTTTTTATAAGATTTTTCTCCCTCCTCTTCCCTCCCCAGATGGCAAGCAATCTGATATAGACTGTACACATTCAATTTTATTAAACATTTCAACATTAGTCATGTTGTGAAAGAAGAATCAGAACAAAAGGGAAAAACCAAAGAGCAATAGCATGCTTTTATCTGCATTCAGACTTCATAGTTTTTTCCTCTGGATATGGGTAGCATTTTCCATTATGAGCCTTTTGGAATTGTCTTAGATCATTGTATTGCTGAGAAAAGCTAAGTCAAAGTCAGTCATCACACAGTGTTGCTGTTACTGAGCACAATGTTGTCCTGGTCCTACTCACTTCTCTCAGCATCAGTTCGTGTCAGTCTTTCCAGGTTATTCTGAAATCCACCTGTTTATCATAGCACAATAGTATTACATTGCATTCATATATCACAATGTATTCCCCAATTGATTTCCAATTATTTGCCACCACAAAAGGAACTGTTATAAATATTTTCGCACATGTGGACCTTTTTCCCTTCTTAATGATCTCTTTGGGATACAGACCTAGTAGTGGTATTGCTAGATAGCCCTTTGGGCATAGGTCCAAATTGCTTTCTAGAAGGGGTGGATCAGTTCACAACTCTATTAACAATGTATTAGTGTTCCAATTTTTCCACATCTTCCCTAACATTTATCATTTTCTTTTTTTTGTCATATTAGCCAATCTGATAGGTGTAAGGTAGTACCTCAGAACTGTTTTAATTTGCATTTCTATTATCAGTTGTGGAAATCACCCATTTCTGACCAAACATGTTCTTTCCATTGTTCATAAAATGTACTCTATCTCTTGACTATCATGTCATTTTTTGTTCTTCAATCATTTCATTCTTATCTTACTCATTGCGAACCTTTTGAGGTTTTCTTGGCAAACATACTGAACTGATTTGTCATTTTCTTCTCCAGCTCATTTTATAGATGATGAAACTGAGACAGATTGGTTTAAGAAACTTACGCGGGGTCACACAACTAATAAGTATCTGAGGGCAGATTTGAACTAATGATGATGTCTTCTTGATTCCAAGTCCAGTGCTCTATCCACTGTGGCACCTAGCTGTCAGTATCTTAAGTCAATTTCAAGACAAGGAAGCATTGTTCTTTTATCTGAACCAGGATTGGCCGATTTATTTACTTGTTTAGAGGCATTTAAGTGATACAGTGCATAGAATTTCTAGACCTCTTATCAGGAAGACCTGAGTTCAAATCAATCTCTGACATTTATTATCTATATAACCCTGGGCAGGTAACTTAACTCTGTCTGCCTCAATTTCATCATCAGTAAAATGGGGATAATAATAATATCTATCTTCCAGAGTTGTTATGAGGACTAAGTGAGATAACGTGTAAATTTTCTGCTGTCTTGCAATCTTTAAGTTTTACAAATCTTAACCTTAAACTACATAAAGACAAGTTAGCTATTATATAAATGCTAAGGTTTGCTTCCCATATCATACTTTCCTCTTCTAAAATTCTAGTTTTCTATGGAAAAAGAGAAGAAACCATCTGTGCAGGGTCACATACCTTTTGATTTTGTACCTTTATTTTTCATGTTGCTTAATTATATTGTATACATTACTCAACTGTATTATTTGTTCACACATGAATGAGTGGAATTGAGTATCACTTTGAGGGGATTTGCCAGATTATTTGTCAAGTTCCAAAATCACAACGAAGGAAGACAATATGCTTCGTAATTGGCTATTTTAGGTATAAATACGTGCCCCTTTGTATGAAGCCATCCATCAACACTTCCATTTGAGGTCACCTTCAGATTTTTTGTGTGTGCTTTCTGGTTCCTATATTATAGGACAAGAAGCTCCATTCATTTAATTAAGCCATCAAGTATTTACTAATCATCTCATATAGATTCTATGCTAGATGCTGAGGATACAAGTACAAAGAATGAAGCAATACCTACCAGAAAAGAAAACTCATTATATCCTAATGATGGAGACAGTATTGTATATAAGTTTATATATAAGTTGTTGAGTAGTGTCAGTCATGATCGACTCTCCATGACCTCATTTAGGGTTTTCTTGGCAAAGACAATGAAATGGTTTACCTTTCCTTCTCCAGCTCATTTTACAGATGAGGAAACTGAGGCAAACAGAGTTAAGCGACTTTCCCAGGGACACACAGCTAGTAAGTGTCTGAGGCAGGATTTGAACTCAGGTTCACCTGACTTCAGGACTGGTCTTCTATCCATTGTGCCACCTAGCTGCCCCACATATAAGCATATGCAGCATAAATATAAAATGAATATAGGCAAAGTAGTTAAATATGATCTAGTTTGGAAGAGAGGTTATCGGGGGGCATAAGGAAAGGCTCATGCAAAAATGATGTTTAAGCTCTCTTGTAAAGGAAGAAAAGGTACCCTGAGGTGGAGGTAAGGAGGGCGTTTGGCTTATGGGACAGTATGTGAAAGTTCATGGAAACAGGAGATGGAATGCTTTGTGTTAGGGACATAGAGAAGGTTTGTTTTGCCTCTTCACAGAATATAGGAAGGAAAGTCAAATCTAATGAGGCTAGAAAGATAGATTGGGCCAACTAAACAGGGAAATTTATAGTTTATCCTAGATATAATAGGAAACCACTGAAGTTTATTTATTCACTCATAATTCATTTTGCCAACATTCTACAAACATTATTGTGATAAAAAATTATACTAGAGGGAGGAATAGGAGGTTTAGATAAGATGTGGTCCCTACTTTCCTTGCCTAGTAAGGGGATTAAACTTAAATCAAGATAATTGCAACAGATTAAGTTCATCAGAGAGTTGCAAAGTAAAGTGCTTCACTTGTAAGTTCTGAGGAAGAAGGGTAACCAAGAGAAGATCAGGGAAGGTGTCAAAAAATAGGTGAGATTTGAGTTGAACTTTAAAGGATAGGTAGAATTTTAGTAAGTGATGAAGGCAGGAGAGGATGTCCCAGATGTTTTCACATATACATATGTATGTATGCATGCATATAGGTATGTATGTATACATAAAGACAAAAGTAAAAAACTGCATAAGAAAAGACTCCAGGAAAAAATTTAAAAAAAATAATTTTAATAAAAGACTCCAAGATGAGAAAGGTCACATTGCATATTCAAAGAAAAGAGAGAAACCCAGCTTAGCTAAAATATAGAGATGTATAAAAGGCAGAAATATGAGAAATCACAGAAAAATAAAAGAAGTCACAAGAATATGGTGGTCCTTGAACATCAAGCAAAGGAATTAAACTTTACGTGATAGATGACAAGGATCTATTGAAGTTTTCTTTTTTTATGTAAGGAGAGACATATAACCATGTGAATTATGCATAAGGAAGGTGCATTATGTGAAATAGGTAATATATCGGAGAAATTGGATGTAGGAACCTGTCCAGTTTACCATAATAGACCTGGTGAAAGGTAATGAAGACCTCTAGTAGAATTGCAAAAATGACAATGGGATATTGTATACAGAGAGAAATTTGAGTGATGTTGCCAAGATGGAATTGATTCAGTTTGTTAACTGTTTAGATATGAGAAAGAAGTGTCAAATTTAACCCCGAAGTTTTCAAAGTGGGACATGTGTGGTTCCAGTAGGAGAAATATTGAAATCAGGTGAACATTCTTTCCCAATTTAAAAAAAACAAAACAAACTTTCTTTTACAGCCTGTGATATATTACCAGTTCAGAAGACCTGATTTTCTTTCCTTTCCTTCTTCTCATCTATTTCTCCATTAGCTAAACATCTGGCATTAGCTTTGATTCTTCTCTGGCCTTTCTGGATCTTTTCGCTGACAACTTTAACAGATTATTTCTTCCATCGTGTTTAGAAATTAGAAACACTTCATTTAGTCTAACAAGCTAGAGTGTAGAAAATCATTCCCCAAGCCCTTTTATCTTCTTCTAAAGTAGTGAGATGTTTGCATTTCACAAACATAGTGCTGGTAGATTCAATATAGTTTTAGTACTAATTATGTTTTATTCTCTTAATTCTTTGAAAACTGCTAATCCATGCATGATGCTATATTAACCCAAACCCTCCATATTCCCCCACTTAGTTAACAGAGAGTTTACTATGGAACAGTTTATAGTGTGTCATAAACTATGAAGATTAAAAAATAAGTTCTAGTTTAGATTTATGTAGTTCAGAGTAGGTTACTATGTAACCAACATATGTTTATAATTAAAAAAACACATTTTCTAATATACATTTCCTCATACAAGGTAATCTAATAGTCCATTGTGCTAGGAAGGTGAGCATATGTTCTCAAAGGATATATCAGAAAAGTACAAGTCCTGGCAGTTTCTAACAAATTGGAAATACTTTGAGTATAGGACTAATGATAGGTTGCACCTGCTATCTGAGAACTCCACTGGATAAATACAAAGAACAAAATATAAAGCCAAGATATCAGATTGTATGCTTTTTGTATTCTTTCTCAATTTAACACCTAAGAAAAATGAATTTTTGCCATATATAGAGTAAATAAACATGAATATGCAAAATAAAAAGGAGAAACACTGAACAAGGAAAAGTCTTGAGAACATCAGACAGCTATAACATTAAGCACTCCTGTTCAACATCCCTATCCAAAACCATTCTGTATACCAGGTTCAGCCATCACAAGCAATGTTATCACCAACTTATTCTTTAGGTTTCAGGTATAGGGTCCCCTTCCTGGTTCCACACATAACTCAGCTTATCCCACCATAGCATGATAGACACTTATTTTAGCCACATGAATGAATAGAAAACAACTGGTATGAGGAAATAGATAGTAAGGCAGAAAAGGCTAGGGGGTATTGATGATGATGCATGAGAGAAAGGCAACTGGAAACTTTAGCTGATTGTACTCTGGCCAGAGACCTGAACCAGACCTCCATACTCTCAAACATTAGGAGAATAAGAATGTCTGACTCTGAGAGTCTATAAAGCAGCAGAGAGGGAAACCAGAGAATAAAGAGGGGAAAATAGAGACAAACTACCAGTAATACAAAATTAATATCAAAAGAACAAATGCCCAAAGGAGAAAGCATGAGTATAAATCTCTTTCACCACTGGATAAATCAACTGAGAAACTCGTAAAGACAAAAAGGAAAGTGAGTTAAAAAAATTAAAGAGACACTATAACAAAATGAGCAAATATCATGCCATGAAAGAAAATGTACCAATAAGGAGATTGATGTTACCATTCTATTCAAAGTACCCATATTAATTTTTTTAAACAAATGCTTTATTAACTTCTGTTTTACATCATTCATTTCTGCCAGATTTTGAGTTACAATTATTTTCCCCCCTGTTTTTCCCCTACCCACCCTCCCAGAATAGGAGTCCCACAAGATATCGCTTCCTCAAATCTGCTCTCTCCCATATCTTCTCCCATACCCCCTTCGACTTTTCCATTAGAGGAAGGTGAATCTTTGTGTCCCAAGACCTGCACATCTTATCTCCCAATTACAAGCAAAAGAGTATTTTTTTCACTTATTTATTTATTTATTTCTGATTTACATCATTCATTTCCATCAGATTATGAGTTGCATTTTTTCCCTACCCACCACCCCAGAATAGCAGTCCCACTAGATATCCCCTCATCCAATCTGCTCTCTCCCATATTTTCTCCCATATCCCCTTTGACTTTGCCATTAGGGCAAGGTGAATCTCTGAGCCCCAATGCCTGGACATCTTATGAAACATTTAATTTTAAAACTTCGATTTTCAGATCCATTCCCTTCCTCCCTTATCACCCACTGCCTCTGAGAAGATAAGCAATTCAGTATGTGTTGTACATGTATAGCTATGCAAAACATTACCATTAGTAGATATATTGTAAAAGACTGCTTATATTTCCCTTCAACCTGTCTCACCTCCCACCTGGTCCATTCCCTACTTTGATCCTGTCCCTCTTTGATAGTGGGTACTTCCAACCTCCCCTCCCCCCAGAATGCCCTCCCCTCCATCATCCCCCCTCTCATCCCCCTTTCCCCTACTCAGGAGAGTGAATGAGGGTAAGATATTCCATTTAGTATGTATGTGATTCTCTCCTTGAGCCAACTTCAGTGAGAATATGCTTTTGCCTTTTTGCCTTCCTGTTCTTCCCCGCCTCTGCAACTACTTCCCCTTGCCTCTTCTACATGAAATAGTTTACCCTACCCTGTCTCTCTCCATCTCCTCTTGCCACTTTCCTCTCTCTCCTCTTGACTTCACCCCTTAAGAATCATCCCTTCCTTGGGGCGGCTAGGTGGTGCAGCGAGCAGAGAGCCAGCCCCGGAGCCAGAAGGACCCGAGCTCAGATCCGGCCCCAGACACCCAACACACAAACAAAAACCCAGCCATGTGACCCCGGGCAAGTCACCCAACACCAATTGCCCTCCAAAAAAAAAAGAATCATCCCTTCCCATCAAATTCAACCTGTGCCCTCTATCCTTGTATACCTGTGAACATATGCCATGTACCCTTCTTCAATTATTTTCATAATGAGAAAGGTTTCATCAAACACAGTTATTGTTTTTCCATGTAGGATGGTAAATAGTCCAACTTTGATAAGTTCCTTTGGATTTCTTTTCCTTGATTACCTTCTCAAGCATTTCTTGCTTCTTGTGTCTGAATGTCAAATTTTCTATTCAACTCTGGTTTTTTCATCAAGAATGCTTGAAAGTCCTCTATTCCACTGAATGACCATATTTCCCCCTGAAACAAGATACTCAGTTTTGCTGGGTAGGTGACCCTTGGCTTCAATCCCAGCTCTTTTGCCCTCTGGAATATCATATTCCATGCTCATTGATCCCTCAGTGTAGAAGCTGCTAGGTCCTGAGCTATTCTGATTGTGTTTCCACAATATTGAAATTGTTTCTTCCTGGCTGCCTGTAGTATTTTCTCCATGATCTGGGAGTTCTGGAGCCTGGCTATAATATTCCTAGGAGTTTTCTTTTGGGGATCTTTTTCAGGAGGTGATTGGTGGATTCTTTTAACCTCTATTTCCCCCGCTGGGTCTAAAACATCAGGGCAATTTTCCTTGAGAATTTCTTTAAGGATGATTTCTAGGTTCTTTCTTTGATCATGGCTTTCAGGTAGTCCGAAAATTTTTAAATTATCTCTCCTGGATCTATTTTCCATGTAAATGGTTTTTCCCATGAGATATTTCACATTGCCTTCTATTCTTTCATTTGTTTGGATTTGTTTAATAGTATCTTGATTTCTCATAAAGTCACTAGCTTCCATTTGTTCCAGTCTAATTCTGAAGGAATGAATCTTCTCAGTGAGCTTTTGAGATTCTTTTTCCATCAGGCAAATTCGACTTCTTAAGCCATTCTTCTCCTCATTGCCTTTCTGAGCCTCTTTTGCCATTTGAGTTAGTCTATTTTTTAAGGTGTTATTTTCCTCAGTCAGGTTGTTGACTGTCATTTCATACTTTTCTTGCATCTTTTTTATTTCTCTTCCCAAATTTTCCCCCACTTCTCTTATCTGCTTCTTAAGGTCCTCGATGGCCTGTAGCCAGTTTGTATTTTCATTTGGGGCTTTTGGTGCAGGAGTTCTGACCTCACAGTCCTCCTCCATGCTTTGAGCCTCTTTGCCCCTAAAATAGGAGTCCAATGTTGAACTTTTCTGTTTATTTTGTTTCATTTGCCTAGGCATGTTGCCACTTAATTACTTGATTTTGGGGGCTTGTTGCCACAGTAGGACTCTGCCACAAGGACAGGGGAGCTTCCGCCCAAACGTGGGGTCTTCACAACTTCCGCCAGTTGTGTGGCCTCTGTAAAGCCTCCACCCACTCTGGCAAGTTAGATACCCACCCCAAACTTCCCCCCCAGACCACAATCCAGATCCAGGCAGTTTAAAGCAAGAGCAATTAACCCCCAGACTGATTGCTGGATCTCCCTACAATTCGCAGACCAGGAGCTAGAGCCACTACTGATGCTGCAAAATGGCTTCTGTGCAGCTGTTTCTTCAGCAGCTTTTCGCCCCCAGTGGAGGAAGCCAATGTGTTCCCCAAATACTGGTCCCAAAGTCCGTAGGGCACTAACCTCTCACTTTGTTGTAGGCATATCTGTGCTGATAATTCTGGAATCACCACAATTGCTGGTGTTCTGGGGTCCCTCCAGCCAGCTGGAGGCCCGGCCGCCCTGGGGCTAAAACCTCGGACCTGGGCTCTGCTCTGTGAGCTGCGCTGTCCCTTCCCAGTGCGCTGTGCTGCCTGCTCTCAGAGCGCTGCGCTGGCCGCTCCCTGCAGGGCTGCTGGGCTGTCCTCAGCAGGAGGTTAGCTTCTCTCTGCCGTTCTGTGGGTGCTGGGGCTCCAGAAGTTGTTTGGAGTCCCCTTTCACATTGTTTGAAATTTGTGTGGGGCAGAGCACATTGGAAATGCTGTTTCTACTCTGCCATCTTGGCTCTGCCTCTGGCTAATCCAAAAGAGTATTAATAATAGTATTTTTATATATTTGAAAATTTTAATTTTAAGACATTGAATTTCAGATCCATTCCCTTCCTCCCTTGTCATACATTCCCTCTGGGAAGATAAGTAATTCAGTATATGTTGTACATGTCTAGCTATGCAAAACATTACTATAGTAGATATATTGTACAAGGCTGCTTATAATTCCCTCCCACCCATCCCACCCCCCACCTGGTCCATTCCCTACTTGATCCTGTCCCTCTTCTATAGTGGGTACTTCCAACCTCCCCTCCCCCCAAGAATGCCCTCCCATCCATCATCCCTCCTCTCATCCCCCTTTCCCCTATTCTGCTGCAGGTTGAGATATCCCATTTAGTATGTATGTCATTCTCTCCCTGAACCAAATTCAATGAGAATGTGGTTTTGCCTTTTTGCCTTGCTATTCTTCCCCTCCCTTTCAACCACTTCCCCTTGTTTCTTCTACATGAGATAGTTTACCCTACCCTGTTTCTCCCCATCTCCTCTTGCCATTTTCCTCTCTCACCTCATAATTTCACCCCTTGAGTGTCCTCCCTTCCCAACAGATTCAACCTATGCCCTCTATCCATATATAACTGTAAACATATATACATACATTCACATATGTATTCATATGACCATACACCCTTCTTCCATTATTTTCATACTGAGAAAGATTTCATCAGTCACTTTTATTGTTTTTCCATGTAGGAATGTAAGTAGTTCAACTTTGATAAGTTCCTTTTGATTTCTTTTCCCTGATTACCTTCTCAGGCATCTCTTGCTTCTTGTGTCTGGATGTCAAATTTTCTATTCAACTCTGGTTTTTTCCTCAAAAATGCTTGAAAGTCCTCTATTCCACTGAATGACCATATTTTCCCCTGAAACAAAATACTCAGTTTTGCTGGGTAGGTGACCCGTGGGTTTAGTCCCAGCTCTTTTGCCCTCTGGAATATCATATTCCATGCTCATAGATCCCTCAGTGTAGAAGCTGCTAGGTCCTGAGCTATTCTGATTGTGTTTCCACAATATTGAAATTGTTTCTTCCTGGCTGCTTGTAGTATTTTCTCCTTGATCTGGGGATTCTGGAACCTGGCTATAATATTCCTAGGAGTTTTCTTTTAGGGATCTTTTTCAGGAGGTGATCTGTGGATTCTTTCAACCTCTATTTTGCCCTCTGGATCTAAAACATCAGGGCAGTTTTCCTTGAGAATTTCTTGAAGGGTGATTTCTAGGTTCTTTCTTGGATCATGGCTTTCAGTTAGTCCAATGATTTTTAAATTGTCTCTCCTGGATCTATTTTCCAGGTCAGTGGTTTTTCCCATGAGATGTTTCACATTGCCTTCTACTCTTTCATTTTTTTGGATCTGCTTAACAGCATCTTGATTTCTCATAAAGTCATTAGCTTCCATTTGCTCCAGTCTAACTCTGAAGGAATGAATCTCCTCAGTGAACTTTTGAGATTCTTTTTCCAACTGGCAAATTCGATTTTTTAAGGCATTCTTCTCCTCATTGCTCTTTTGGGCTTCCTTTGCCATTTGAGTTAGTCTATTTTTTAAGGTGTTGTTTTCCTCAGTCAGGCTGTTGACCCTCGTTTTATACTTTTCCTGCATCCTTCTCACTTCTCTTCCCAATTTTTCCTCCACTTCTCTTATTTGATTTTTAAAGTCCTTCTTAATGTCCTCTGTGGCCTGCAACCCGTTCATGTTTTCCCCTGGGGCTTTTGGAGCAGGACTTCTGACCTCACAGCCCTCCTCCTGTTCTATGCTTCGATCCTCTTTGCCCCCAAAGTAGGAGTCTAAGGTTGCATTTTTCTGTTTAATTTATTTCCTTTGCCTTGGCATGTTGCCAGTTAATTACTTGAGTTTTGGGCTTGTTGCCACAGTATGGCCTGGCGCCAGATGGGAACTTTCATCCTGAACATGTGGGGGGAGCCAACTTCCGTTTCTGGCAAGCTGGAAACCCACCCAAGACATCCACCCCAGATCACAATCAAGATCCAGGGAGGTTAAAGCAACAGCAATTACCCTGCAAGACTGATTGCTGGATCTCCTTACAGTTCGCAGGCCAGGAGCTGGAGCTGCCTCCTGGAGCTGGAATGTGTCTCATCAGGGGCTTCTAGCCCCCAGGGGAGGAAGCCGACGCCTTCCCCAAGTACTGGTCCCAAAGTCCATAGGGCACTAATCTCTCACTTTATCCTAGGCATGTCTATGTTGATAATTCTGGAATCACCACAGCTGCTGCTCTTCTGGGGTCCCTCCAGCCAGCTGTTGGCCTGGCTGCCCTGGGGCTAAAACCACGACTCAGAGGACCTGTGCTTGGCTACCCGTGCACTGTGTGCTGCACTGCCGGCTCCCAGAGTGCTGCACTAGTCCTTCCTGCAGGGCTGCTGGGCTGTCCTCAGCGGGAGGTTATCTTCTCTGCATTGTTCTGTGGGTGCTGGGTCTCCAGAAGTTGATCTGAGTCCCCTTTTACATAGTTTGGAGGTGATCTGTGGGGAGAGTGGCTTGGACACACTGTTTCTACTCTGCCATCTTGGCTCTGCCCCCCCCCCCCCATATTAATTTTTAAAAGGAAGTGATATTGGAATTTTCTGCTGTGGGACTATAAGATGATTTGCACCCCACACTCCCAATCATTGAGCAATAACAAGAAACTAAAGAATTCAAAAGAGAAATAACTTTTTTTAAGCAATTGGGGTTAAGTTTATTTATGTGTGGGTGCTCCTTTTCTGAGGCCGGATTCGATCCTGTGTCATCCCAACTCTGAGGCTGGTGCTCTTACTCACTGCGCCACCTAGCCACCCCAAGAGAAATAACTTTTAAAGGAATATCTCATACAAGAGGAAGTTCTAGTGGAAAGAATCAAAAGGTGTAGTGGAAAGAGAAATATGTTTAGAGGCAGAAGAACTGGGTTTGCATCTCCCTAGACAAGTAAAGTAAGTCACTTAACCTCTTACACACTTAGTGTCTCTTCTAGAAAAAGGAGGAATTGGACTGGGATGTCTTATTTAAGGCTCCTTGCAGTAGCAAATGCCATTGATCAGTGTCCCACTGCTTTATTCATCAATTGAACTAATTATCAGGATCACCAAACCAAGCTCTCACTTTTGTTTTTATTGAAAAAAATAAAAAGAGCCATACTTTTGTAGAAAACTTAAAAGCCTCATCATTATACATTATAAATATTTTCTTTAAGAAGTTGCAATAGGTGCTAGATATTTTTAAAAACTGTGCAACTTCAACAAAACTACAAAATTAACCATCTTACATAAGAAAGTACATCTACTGGTGTGGTAAATCAACCATATATTAGAATTTGGACTATTATCTAAAATCATCAGCAAGCATTATTCATAATGGGGATAAATTAGAAGCCTTCCCAGTAATATCAGATGTGAAACAAGAATGCTTTCTGTCACCAATATTATTTAATATTGTATTGGAAATCCTAGCAATAACAATAAGAGAAGGGGAAAAAAGAAGTAGAAGGTATCAGAATAGGGAATGAGGTAATATAATGATTTCTTTTTTCGGACAGTATGATGATATACTGAGGAAACCCAAAGACTCAACTAAAAAATTATTTGAAACAGTTATTAAGTTTAGCAAAGTAGCAAAATAACAAATAAATCAACATAAATTATCAGCATTTCTATATATCACAAACAAAACCCTGCAGGAAGACAGTGTAAGAGATATCCCATTTAAAATAACTATAGACAGTATAAAATACCTGGTAATAAACCTTCCAAAACAAACCCAGAAACTATATAAACAAAATTATAAAAACCTTTTATCCAATTAAAATCATATTTAAATAATTAGAACAATATAAATTGTTCATACGTAGGCAAAGTCAATATACTAAAAAATGACAATTTTACCTAAACTAATTTATATATTCAGTGCCATCCCAATTGAATTACCACAAAATTATGTTTATTGAATTAGAAAATATAATAACAAAATTCATTTGGAATACAAAAAGTAAAAAATATCAAAGGAATTAATGGAAAAAACGTAAAGAAAGGAGGTTTAGCAGTACCAGATCTTAAACAATATTGTAAGGCAGTAATTATAAAACTATTTGGTACTAGCTAAGAAATGGAAAGGCCAATCAGTGGGACAGGGTAGGCATACAGTTTACAGCAGTAAATAAGTATAGTAACCTTGTATTAGACAAATGTAAAGACTTAAGATGTGGGGATAAGAATTAATTATTTGGTTAAAAATTGTTGAGAAAACTGAAAAGCAGTGTTGCAGAAACTGGGCATAGACCAATATCTTGTACCATTTACCAAGATAAGGTCAAAATGAATACATGACCTATTATTAAAAAGAGATACTACAAGAAAATTTTATGAACCTGGAACTTACTTATCAGACTATCCATAGATAGGTGAACAATTTATGAGTAAACAAGAGATGGAAAGCAGAACAAGGTTTAAACTGGATAATTTTGATTACACTAAATTAAAAGGGTTTGGTACAAATATAGTCAAGATCGGAAGGAAAGCTGAAAATTGGAGGGGGGTGGGGAATGTGTCAATAGTTTCTCAGTAAAGTTCTCATATCTCAAATAAATAAAGAACTTTGTCAAGTCTATAAAAATTATCCATTTGATAAATCGTCAAATGATATAAACAGGCTGTTTTTAGATAAAGAAAACAAAAAATTTCTAATCAAATGAAAATATGCTCTAGATCATTATTGATTAGGGAATTGCAGATTAAAACAACATTGAGATATTATTTTACATGTATCAGATTGGCTGAAATGATTGAAAGGGAAAGCAACAAATGTTGAAGGGGATGTGAAAAAATTGGGATACTAATTCATTGTCGGTGAAACTGTGACTTATCCAGCCACTTTGGAGAACAATCTGGAATTATGCCCAAAGAGTTACTAAATTACGTATACCCTTTGATCCAATGATACCACTACTAGGTCTGTTTCCCAAGATATTTAAGGAAAAGGGAAAAGAACCTATACATTCTAAAATATCTATAGCAGTTCTCTTTGTGGCAGTAAAGAACTGGAAATTTTGATGATACCTGTCAACTGGAAAATGACTGAACAAGTTGTGGTTTATGATTGTGATGTAATACTACTATACTATAAGAAATGATGAGCTTAAAGACATGGATAGACTTGCAATCAAAAATGAAGAGGAAATTGATGAGAACTAAGATAGCATTATATACAGTAACAGCAATATACTTTAAGAACAGCTTTGAGCAAATTAGTCATTTTGACTATTATAAATACCCAAATTAACTACAAAGGACATATGAAGGAAGATGCTAGCTGCATCCGGAGAAAGAACTAACATGTAGAAGTATGTACAGAATAACTTTACGTGTGTGTATATATGTATGTACATATGTATATATATATATGTATATATATACACACACTTATTTGTGTCTAATGGTAGCTACCTCTAGGCAGAAGCAAGGGGAATGGAAGAAAAAAAGGAATTTATATTATAACTTTATTGTATATTTAAAAGGAATAGCAAATTATACACAATAGATTTACAATTTCATGTGCAATCATATTTATTCAAAATTATACTATATTAGAAAAATGCTTGTCTTATTACATAAATTAAAAGTTAAATTTAAAAAATAATTTAGATTATTGACTGGCTTGAGCAAAAGTAAAAATCAGTACGAAATGAGATGAAAAAAAAAGACAAGACGCTTGCATGAAACTTGTACTAATTCCACACTGAGCAGCCTAAGTTAGCTGCTGACATAATTTTTTAAGGGAAATGGACAAAAAGAAAAGACACTATGAACACTATTAAACAACTTATCTTGATGAAAAATAAACCCCCGAATGAGAAGGCCAGAAGCACCCAGGAACTTCTTCAGTCAGTAAACAAATTTGGAAGTCAGTGTACCAGAGTGGACAGTACTAGATTATGACTCATCCGTAATGGGTTTGAATCCTGTCTCACATACTTACTAATTATGTGACCTTAGGCAAAACATTTAATCTCTCTAAGCCTCAGTTTCCTCATCTTAAACATGGAAATAATAATTCTGAAGCACTTATTTCAGAGGATTATCATGAAGATAAGTGAATTAATAACAAGCCTTTAGCAAGCACTTTCTCTGTGCAGGGTTCTAGGAATACAAAGGTAAAAATGAAATAGTTCTTTCCTTCAAGTAGCCTTTATTCTATTGGAAGGGACGATGTCTATACACATAAGTATATGCAAATATATATGAAGTAATACAAGGTAATTTATAGGGTTGTGATAACAGCAAATTAGGAAAGGACTTATTTGTACATGATATTTGAGCTGTTTTGAAGAAATCTAGGGAATTCTAAAGGCAGAAATGATGAGGGAGTCTATCATAGTCATAGAGTGCAATACAACCTAGCATCATACAAATGTCAGCTATCAGTATTAGTGGGATCTTAAGCATATTGAAGTAGGTACATGGCACATTGGATAAAGCACCGGGCCTACAGTTGGAAATACCTGAGTTCAAATTTTGCCGTAGACACATACTAATTGTGTGACCTACTGGCAGGTCACTTAACCTCTGTTTGCCTCAATTTTGTTCACTTCAAAATGGGGACAATAATAGCATTTGTCTCATAGAGATGTTGTGAGAATCAAATGAGATAATATTTATAAAGTAGCTGGCACATAGTAGGCTCTATGCAAATGCTAGATATGATAGATAGATAGATAGATAGATAGATAGATAGATAGATAGATAGATAGGTGATAGGTGATAGATGATAGATGAAAATAGTAGTGGTGGCGGTGGTGGTAGTAGCATGACAGCTAAGGGCAGTAGTCACTAGGCACACAAGATCATTTACAAAACATTATAGGAGATAGATGGAAAAATACAAGGAGCATTGTCTCATAAAAAAATCATCTTGAAAGTATTTGCAGATAAAGTTGGAAGGACAGACAATAAACATGTAAAATGAAACAAACCTGCCAGAATTTCGATAACATTATATCATATCCATTATTGTGGCACTAACTGGACTCTACTGATTCCAGTGACTGATGGAGTGACATGACAAAGTGTTAATAATGCTTGAGACAGCTAGGGCTGGGCCTGGAATTAGGAAGACCTCAGTTCAAATCTGGCCTGAGACACATACAAACTATGTTACCCTGGACAAATCACCTTCTATCTTCCTCAGTTTCCTTAGCTGTGAAATAGAAATTAAAATAGTACCTCAGAGTTGTTGTAAAGATCAAATAAGTTATTTGAAAGTGCTCAGCACAGTGTCTGACATGTAGTATTTGATTAATAAATGTTTGTTCCCTTCCTTTTCCCCTAATCACAACTTAAGAAGATGATGTCAAGAATAGTGGCTTGAAAGTGATATAATTATATAGATACTCAAGGATAAACTTTCAAAATATCTCAAAGAGAGGGAAATTATAGAAGTATGGAAATAATTATGGTCACTTCTTTTATTTAAAAAATGACCAAGAAAACATCAGGAACTTCCAACCAATATGTTTTTTATTGCTATAAAATCTTTTTTTGAAAATAATCTATGACCTCTTCGCACACTGAGATGATCCTAATGAAAAAACATGTAGGATCATTGTATTCAGAGATAAAAAAAGAACCTTAGAGAACATGTAGTTATCTAGCCCCAAAATGAGTTCTAAAGAGATTAAATTATTTTCAAAGATCCCCCCAAAGTAGTAAATATAAGAGTCTGGATTCAAACAAAGGCCCTATGACCCTCAGTTCATTAATCTTTCCATTATATCAGAAGAGGCACACATTCTAAGATAATTTTTAACCTAGAACCACCTCTTTATAGCCTCCTAACTTGCTTTAAACCATAGAAAATAAGATGTTTATTCTTTTTTTAAAAGTATTTGATTTAGTTTAATAAAATGCTGATTTAAGAACTTTTCTCAAGTAAGATACTACCAGCTCTGGGTGTCATCCTATATGTGTGTCTGTCAAATGTGACCATGAAAATCATTTTTTTCAACAAACAGAATTTAAAGCTTATAAGGCTATTATAGGTCATCTAGTCAATCCCTTCATTAAATAGATAAGACAGCTGAGTTCCAGAGAAATTAAGTGACTTTACCAAAATTATGTATATTATAAATAATAGAATCATGATTTTAACCTAGATCCTTAGAATACAAATCCAGTAATATTTGCTTTACACTATGAGTCTTGAATATGACTATATTAAGCACAGTAAAAGTCAAGTAGACAAGTATTTCCATCCAAATATTTGAAAGTGTTGTGGAGGGTGTTCAACCAGAAAAAAATAATGATGGTAGCTAACATTTATATAGCACTTCCTATGTATCAGGCCCTCTATAATTATTTTCTCATTTGATCAACATAAAATCCCTGGGAGGAAGGTGCTTTTGTTATCCCCATTTTATAGGTGAGGAAACAAAGACAAATAGAGTTTAAGTGACTTGCCCATGGTCACATGGCTAGTAGGTGTCTGAGGCTGGATTTAAACTCAAGTCTTTCTGATTCCAGAGGTAATACTTTATCAACTCTGTTTATCTATCACTGTTTCTTTAAATGCTTCAACGTGCTATTGACTTTGTATGTATATGAATGGAGTTACGGAACATTACCAATCAGCCTAAGTAAAATCCATAACTGTTCAGGAGTGATTGTCTTTACTATAAATGTTGCAGACACAAAATTGATGGGAATATTAATCAAAGTAAGACATGTAGTTGTATAATTAACCCAGTGAATTATTCTGTTAAGAGATATGTGTTTGTAAAACTCACACATTCTTATCTTAGAAAGACAATATGGATTCAGTTCAATTGTAAAAACATTTATTAGGTATCTGTCCCATGTAAAACACTGAAGTAGGTTGTGAGAACACTGGGACAAAAATGAGAATTCTTGCCTTTAATAAGAAGGTGACATTCTAGTGAAGGAAAAGAATAATGAACAACACAGATAAATAAATGCAAATATGTAAAAAGTGAATACAGGGTGATTGTAAGTCAAGAACACTAACAAGTCTGAGAATCAGGAAAAGCTCTGTTTAACAAGTAGCACTTGACTTTGGCCTTGAAGGGAAGCTGGAGGTAAGAAAAGGGAGCATTCTGGACAAGGGGTTCCACCTGTGCAGAAACCATAGAATGGGGAGATAATATTAAAACTCATCTTCTTGTAGTGTGTTAAAGTTTATAAAACACTTGATGTGCATAATTTAATTTGATCTTCACAGCATCCTTGTATTGTAAGTACTAATATTATCCTCATTATATAGGTGAGTAAATTTTTGCACAGAGAAGCTAAGTGACTTTCCAAGAGTCCCACAAGAGGGAAGGATCTGGGACAAGATTTGAACCCTTCTCTTTCTGATTCCAAATCCAATACTTCATCCACTACACTGTGTTGGCATGTTGTGTGAAGAGAATAAGTAGAAGTTCACATTGGCTGGAATATAGAGTTTGTTGGGAGCTAGGGCCAGGGGAAATGACACAGGATGAGGGGGAAGAAGGTAACATAAATAGCTTAGAAAAATAGGTTGGATTCAAATTGTGAATGCTTTAAATGCTAAACAGAGCAAGCTGTATTTTAATTTGTATCTATCTTAGAGGCAAGAGGGAACCACTAAAAGTTTTTGTTTTGTTTTGTTTAGCAAGTGATTGATATGGTCATACCTGTGCTTTGAAAAAAATCAATTCAACAGCTGTGTGAAGGATGGATTAGAATGGGGAGATTCTTGATGTAGAAAATCCAATGAAGAGACTATTGTAATAGTCCAGGCAAGAGACACTGAGGCCTTTACTTAGAAGAGTGGTCATTTGAGTGGTATCAACTGAAGATACGGGAGATGTGGAGGTAAAATCAATAGGACTTGAGAACTGATTACCTATAGGGACTGAGAAAGAGGAAGGGGTTGAAGATGACTTCAAAGTTGAATCTGGATAACTGGACACATAGCGGTACCTTGGACAAATATTGGGAAGTTAGGAAAAAGGTTAAATTTATTTATTTCCTGGTTTGCTTTATGGAGGAATGTGAGGGCAAAGGACAAAGAATTCTATTTGGATGATAGTGGGTTTAAAATGCCTTTGGAAATGCAGTTAGAAATGTTTATTAGGCAATTGGTTATGTGAGACTGGAGCCTAGGAGTAAGAGGGCTAGATGTGTAGATGCGAATCATCTGCTCAGAGATGATTGTTGAACCAATGGGAACTGATGGCATCACTGAGAGAGTGAACTGTTTCTAGAATTTAATATTTGTAGGGAATTGGGTTGGGGTAGCTTTGTGAAATTGTGCACAATTCTCGATGGTCCCAGTTTGGTTGCTGAGGTTCCCTAATAGTTTCTTAGTGGAGTTACAATTCATAGAATACCGCAGTCTCAGAAGAATTAAAATTGTAGATGACCGACATAGTAATGGAAAGATGCACGCTAGGGAAGTGTTGGATTTATATACAGCCAAGTTCTTGTACATGACAAACGTGATAATAGATAATCATCAAGAACATGCAGGATTAGAAATGGAAATGGTCGAGTTATGTAGGAAAGATAGAGGCAGCAGATAGAGGGATTTGGTATTACATAGATATTTTATGACATATTCAAAGAACCAGAGAAAGACTTTTAAGGTTTTCTGTAGATTTTTGCTGAAGAATGTGCTGAAAGAAATGGACAGAAATGACACATGATGAGAAGAGGAGGATAGGTTGCTATAAAGGAACTGCCCTCATGGGTGAGATCATAGCTGAATCAAAGTATAATGGAGAACACAGTATGCATTTCCGAGAGCATTACGAGTTTCCCTTCAACCTTTCTCTCCAATATATGTCTTTATAATCATAGCTAGGAAGTGTCTAGTTTCTCAGGAAAGTGTCCCTGAAATGCTACCGAGTTTGTTAAAGAATATATTTGTGTGTATGTGCATGGGTGTGAATTTATTTTATATATGTGTGTGTGCTAACTCACAGATATTTGGCAGAATTTTCCTGAGTAATTTTTGAAATATCTATAACCATGCCTTATCTTTCTCTATTCATTTATAAGTTCTGTGAAGATAAAGGACTTGTATCTCATTTATTTTTCTAATATTTAATGTTAGATATTTAATGAACTTTGAATTGCTAAATAAGTGAATGAATGAAGCTCTTTTAAGTATTAGAATGGAAAAGAAGTAATAGTACCATTCATTAATTTTTATGCTAGAAGTTTTTCATCTTTTTAGCAAAAATTTCTCATAACTAGAGTTGTATCTTTTAAAAGTTCTTCAAGTATTTGTATGTGTTTATATTTGTTTCAACAGTGACTTGCACATAGTAGGTGCTTAATAAATATTAAATGAAAGAGTGAAATCAATGGGAAAATCTGTAAGGCTTTCACTTCGAAAGAGTCCTGATCACTTTGCTTAATCTAAACAAAAGGTGATATGATGGGAGTGATACATCCCTTCCCTGTTTTTCCCACAGTATTAGATAATACATAGATTCTCAATGATGGACTAAGCCATTTATTGTGGAAATTTTTTTTGAAGAACTTAGAGGGTCAGTACTCACCAATTTGGGTTCTCAAGGTCACAGTCAGATAATAGCAATAGCAAGGCTAGAGTGAAGCAAAGAGACATTTATTCCAGCCTTCCAATGGAGATAACAAGGTAGAAGGCATCTACAACTAGCCTGCAATAAGAGGATCCTTTTATACAAAATTTAGGGCAACATTCACAAACTAAACATTATTCAGTGGATCATCATGTGAAACAAAGAAAAGAAATATGGCTATTCATAAGACACAAGTGGTCAGAACAAGATGGAGTCAGCAAGTCTTGAAGCAGGGCTATTTCTAAGGAGGGGAGGGTTTATATGTTACAAACATTCCAAGAAAGTACATGGTGCAATAACCAGGAAATTTGGTAAGGAGTATGTGTGTATGTGTGTATATATACATATATATACACACATACACACATATATATATATATATATATATATACATATATATACACATACATACATACATACATACACATATCTGTGTGTGTGTCTATTTTTGGAGGGGATAAGGCAGGGCAGTTGGGGTTAAGTGACTTGCCCAAGGTCATATGGCTAGCTTTGTGTTAAGTGTCTGAGGCTAGATTTGAATTCAGTTCCTCCTGACTCCAGGGCCAGTGCTCTATTCACTGTGCCACCTAGCCACCCCTTTGGTAAGGAATATTAATGTGAGGGCAGTAAGGATGTTATCTAGAAGCTGTCAACCTCAGGATGATTGCTGAAGTCAGCCTCTGAGGACCATTTGGTTCAATTCTCCCACACATTCATTCATTCATTCAAGAAATTTACTAATCTTTGATGCATTTACTAATTGACAAATTCACTAATCTTCTGTTGGACACTGGTGTGTGGGCACTGGGGATGGAAGAGGGAGGGGAGAGACAAAAGGTAAAGAGATATAGTCCCTGACCATGACAGTTCATAATATAATAGGTATTTCCTGAGACAGGCCTGACTCAGACCAGTCTGGTGATAAATGGCAACAGGTATTAAGCCAGAGGTTTCTGACTACTCATACATTGGGGTCCTTATTCCTGAGGTGATCAGGAAGGTACATCAGTGGTTTTTCCTTTAGCCACATAGACCAATTAAATCCTAAGGATGATTTCATTTCCATTTTAGGGGAGGATAAAAAACAAACAAACAAAAACATACTACAAAACTAACCTAGCCTATGTCACCATTGTAGTAAATGTTACTCCCAGTAGATGTTACTCCATGACTTGATGAGCTCTATAAAGAAATACAAATGGAAAATAGAAAATAAATATGCATTTGTATAAAGTGCCTACAAGTTTTGATAAGGGAATAAGACATGTTTGTCTGTGAAGATAAGGGATTTCTTTAGGAAGGAAGTTGAGTTCAAGGAGGACAGAATAGGTGAAGACACCAGAGAGAGGAAGACATACTGAGCCAAAAGATGGAGGTGGGAAAGCATAGTATACTGCCTCTAGGGAATTGCTAGTAGTTTATTCTGACTGGGATGAAAAATACATGAAATATAGTAATGTAAGATAAGACTGAAAACATAAGTAGGGACCAATATTGAAGATGCCTATGAATGCCAGACTGAGTTTTAGGCCTGGGGTTTTTTGTTTTTTTGTTTGGCTATTTTGGTTTGGTTAGATTTGTTTGGTAGGTAAACAGCAGTTTTTTTTAGTAGTTGAATTGCATAAGCTTGTGCACTTTTAATGATTAATCTGTCGCTGGTATTAGATTTACTATTATCAGGCACCCTTATGTCAGGAATGGAAAACTGGAAGCAAGCTCAGCTGTAATAATTCAGATAGACAATGTTATCCTGAATCTGATTCACTGCTTTCTTTTTTTTATCACTTGCTACTCATAAATATTGTATATGGGCTCTTTCATGGTTAGTGAAGAGGCAAGAGAACCAGCAGAATGTGCTATCTCAGGAGCCAAGAGAGTATAAATGATTGAGAAGGAGGCCAGAAGTGTTCAATTGAGCAGAGAAGTTAAGGCTAGGGATTGAGAAAAGGTCATTGGATTGAATAATTAGGAGTTCATTGATAAGCTTCAGTTTCAGTAGAGATAGGGATGTAAATGAGACTACAAAGAATTAAGAAGTGGGTGATGAGGAAAGAAAACCAAAGCATATGAACAAACTTGTATAAGGATTTTGGCATCCTAAGAGGAAAGAAAGATGGGAATAAAAAATTGAAGATGCTACATGAATACCATAAAAGAGTTACAAATAAGTTATTTAAAATAAAGATAGAGATGCTATGGCATCACATGATCATCACTGTAAAAATCATTTTTATTAAGCACTTTTTTAGTGAGTGGTTCTATACTCAGCATTTGGGTGGTCCAGTGGATAGAGCTCTGGGCCTAGAGTCAGGAAGATCTGAATGCAAATCTGGACTCAGACACTATCTGTTACATTCTTGAACGAGTCACTTAAACTCGCTTGCCTCAGTTTCCTCATTTGTAAAATGAGCTGGAGAAGGAAATGGCAAACTACGCCAGTGTCTCTGCCAAGAAAACCCCAAATGCCGCTACAAAGAGTCATACATGGCTGAAACTATTGAACAGCAACAATCTGCACAAGAAGATTTAGAAAGTAAGTTAGATATATTCCCTGCTTGAGATAAAAGTTGTGTCGATGTAGAGCAGGGGGTAAAGAAGAAAAATTGAAATTGAGTCAGACCCTGTGAGTAGGCTAAATATCCTCACCCCATTTTGCAAAATAAGAAATTGAGTTTCAGAGTGTTGTGCCCAGGGTCATGGCTAATAAGTATCAGGTTTCAAACTCCAGCTATAGTGTTCATTCAGCGGCAATCACACTGGCTGCTGCTAAAATGTATTAACTAGGAGAAGTCTACTGTTCAAAAAGCTCTGGATGTTATATTTCCAGGTGCTAAGGTCATCTTAGGAGCCGCCGACAAAGCCCATTAAAAAGCATCTTTGTCCAGGGAGGCACATTGTCCAGGGAGAAATCATTGTCATCCCTGACAGTCAGGATCCCCAGAAACCAGAACAGATAACAAAAATTATTACCAAAGGACACACTTCAGTCCAAATTGCAAAGTCAGGGAGAGAGAGTCCTTATAACAGTAAAATCAGTGGAAGTCGGCCAGCTGATAACAGGAAGAAGGACACATCAACATTAGGGAGGAGGACAAATACAGAATATTAAGATAAACAAAAGCAGAAACATAAAAGACAAAAGCTCTGAGTGGCCACATAAAAAACAAACCATTTTTCCCATTAATTCGATGTATGTTCCAGTACTACGGCCCTGTAACACCAGTCCAGTGCTTTCCTGCAATGTTCCTTTCTCTTTCTTAAAAGAACAGATTCAGAAATGATATTGATACTATGCTCACTTTCCTCTGAAATAGGAACACTGACTGGTGAACAACCCACTCAGATATGTTCAGTAATATACTAGTCATTCATGTTAAAGTGGGGCTTTACATGTACAAGAACAAATAGGAAAAAAAACCTGTTAAGTACCTAGAAACATCTATTTAGATTAGAGGGTCTTAATGTTTTTGTGTTATGGATCCTTTTAGCTGTCTGGTGAAGCCTATGGAAAGACCCCTCAAAATAATTACATTTAAAGTAATAAGATATGATACAAAGGAAGCCAATTGTATTGAAATAAAGTCAACAAAACATTTTTAAATACAATTTCAGTGACCTCAGGTTAAGAATCCCAGACTTAAAGAGTTTTGTTTGGACACTACAGAACAGGACTTAAAGTAAGCTCAGATGGGTAATCAAAGAAAAGGAAAGCAAATAGTAATTAAAAGTCCAGATGAGACCCATTGTTTATCTGACTATATGTGAGTGGGATGGATAATTCCAGGAATGACCAGGAGGTATAGATGAGAATGGTAGGTCATAAAACTACATGTGTTCATTGGACTTTGGCACCTGGCATGTTCTGTTGGTACCCCAATCTGTCCCCCAAACTATAAATAACTATCTTTTTTCTAAAATGAACTCATCATTTTCTGTTAATGGCACCCCATCTATTCATCCACCTCATACCTGAAATCTCAATGTTATTTTATCTCACTTCTTTTCTTTCTGCATCCAATCAATTTTTAAGGTCTCCATTTCCAATAGAGCTCACAAATCCATCCACCATTTTCTGTTTCCTATTCTATCCTCTGTCCCTTCCCAATACCAATACAACCTCTCATTACTACCTGCCTAGAATAGTGCAATAGCTTTCTAACTAGTTTTTCCACCTCCACTTTCTCTTCTTTCCAATTCACTCTTCCCCCTGAAGCAAGATCTACATGCAGATCTGATCATGTCATTCTTCTGCTCAAACCCTTCGGTGGTTCCCTGTTGCTCAGTCTGGAGGATTTTCAACTTTTACCTTCTTTACCTGGTGCAACTTTGTACGGAGTTATACTTCCCTCAGGTTCCACTGTGCCCCAATGGGAGCAGAGCTAATTAACATATCAAAGTACAGACATAACATACAAATGGATCAAAATGCCCATTCCCTGGTGCAACTACTCAAGTTGCATTTGGAAGACCTTAACCAATCAGATTCTTATTGCTTCCTCCCCACAATACTTGATACCCTGGATCACTAAACTCAGAATGTTGACTCCTAGGTGGTTGCCTGCCTCTGACTCATCTCTGTCTCTCTCTTTTACACACACATACACACATACACACACACACACACACACATACACACACACATACTTTCTCTCTCTCTGTCTCTCTGTCTCTGTCTCTGTCTCTCTCTCTCTCTCTGTCTCTCTCTCTCTCTCTCTGTCTCTCTGTCTCTCTCTCTCTCTCTCTCAGCTTCTTCCAAGAATCCTTCTGAATTTCATTAAAGCTTAACTTCTTCAAACACAAATCATACTCCGCAAGAGTGACAATAGCCATCTTTTAATGAAAGAATGAAGAAATTAATTAATTAATAAAAATCATACAAGATAATTCAAGGAAATTACTATCTAGATTCTCTTACACAGAATATTCCTCTAATGTGTGTTCTAGATATAATTCTGGAAGTGAGAGGAGTAAGTTCAGAATTCTAATTTTGGGACATGTCAATAACAATGAGCAGCTTTCTCATACTTAACGGTTGACCCTCTATGATAGGCTATGCAGACATTACTATCTCCATTTTATAGAAGACAAAACAGAAACTCTGAGAGGTTACTTGATTTGCCCAGTGTCACAAATATTTTACATATAATCCTTTACCTATTATATAAAGTGGGGTACATCTTACTTAGACCCAAATAAATATGATTCTGATTTTTAAATTCATAGATGGAGGGATAAAAGCCTTTAGAACCTTTCTTCTGAGGATTCATGTGAAGTGGAAGAATTCAATCCACTGGCCATAATCCTAACCGCTAATGGAACATTCTCCCCTACATGGTTTCTGCCAGTATATTCTGGTACATAGAAAGCCAAATTGGAAGGAATCTAACTCTTTTTTTATGTTACTTTTAACACCATATGTAATATGGTTCCAATGCATTATATCATGAAAACACTATAAGTTGTGTTAGCCAGGCACATTAAAACAATCTAGCATTAGGATGACAAACTGTAGGTGATAAAAAATCAAAGTACCATCTGCTGATTTGACATCAATGTGTACTTTAAGATGTCCAACTAGTGTCCATGAAATCACCCTCGTTGGCCAACTAATTACTCTTTACTTTCTCGGTCCTGTCTCCACATTTATGATAACTACACTGCTACACATTTACTCATCTTTTCTGCAGATTGTCAAGTTGGAATGGGATTGATAGATCAGTGGACTTAGCTTCATCGTTGAAATATCTGAAAATTAATAACTATTTATGAAGTAAATCTCTGGTTTCAGGGGTATTTGTGTGATTTACTTTTTAAATCAACATGATTAGTATAATTTATTCAGGTTTTTATAGTTAATAAGATGAAGTAATCATTATCCCATAGAGCTAGGGAAAGAAAGGAGTGATGAGGGTGAGAGAGGGTAAGAACCCTTGTGTTACTACTGGATACATGTAATTTTGTTCCCTATTTTTGTAGTTGAAATAAGTAGAAGTTTAGGGGTAAACAGCATGTTGCTTCAGCCTGTGAAAGGTAGACCTTCAGTTATTCAGCCAGCTACAGTTTTTGAGCATCCATTTCCCCATTCTGTAATTCTATTCATGTACAGTACAAAATTCATTGCATTTAAATGCTCCTACTAGAAATTACCTTGGATCAAATGTATTTAGCTAAAAGAAGTGGTTTTTTACTGTTTGGGTTTTTTTTTACTTTTTTGTATGTCTTGGATTTGTATGTCTTGGACCCCTTCACAGTCTGGTGAAGCCTATGTGGCCCTTTCTTAGAATAATGTTTTAAAATGCAAAATGTTTAAATTCAAAAATTAAAATATGTATGTTTGGGAGGGGCAGGGCAATTGGGGTTAAGCAACTTGCCCAAGGTCACATGGCTAGTAAACATTAAGTGTCTGAGGCCTTATTTGAACTCAGGTCCTCCTGATTTCAGGTCCAGTGCTCTATTCACTGTGCCACCTAGCCACCCCCAAAATATTTTTAAAAGAAAAAAATACAAAATAAGTCCACAGATCCCCTTGTTAAGAATTCCTGATTAGTAGCTATGTGGACTGAATATTCCAAATATCCATTTATTTGACTGGAAGCAAATGATAGTTTAGCAGAATGCTGTACTTGGAATCAGGGAGACCTGGGTTTAGGTCCTACTTTGAATGAATTTTACTTTGTCGGTATAACTAAGTCATTTAACCTATATAAGTCTCAGTTACCTTATCTGTAAAACAGGAGTAACAGTATAGCTCAAATCAGATGATTTATGTGAGTAAATTGGTAAATTATAAATTGATATATCGGCATCAGATGTAATTACTGATATGAAGATTAGACAAAATGATCTTGTGAAGCCCTCTCCATTTTCTTATTCCATGAATAAACATTATACCAAAGTAGTGTGTTCTTCAGCATCTTGTAGGACTAAATCATTTTTTTTTAGTTAAGAAGGAAGTCCTTCCATTTCTATCTTTGTGACTTTGTTAAAAGTCATACAGTGTACACACCTACCTATAGTGTAATGCTTTGATCTCTTTAAATTTGTGAGATACCTCTGGGCAGGAGAACATCTAAAACTGTTATCAGACATTTAAGTCTTCATATAAACAAAGGATCTGAGAAGAGACATTTATGCAGCTGTAAAGAGAACACTGGTCATTTCTGATAAAGCATTCCTAATAAGCACTTGCTCTGTGCAAAGTGCAGTGCTCAGTACTTTCTCTGAAGGAGCTCACAACATAAGGTGAGAAATCATGAGATGGATGAAAGTTTCAGCTGAAAGTCAGCAGAAAAATTCCCATGGTTCTTCAGGTGTAGCAGCAAGTCAGATGGTAAATGCTCTTCTTCAAAGTCATTCCCACAGATGAAAGCCTAGCCATTTCTGATAAACAGTTGGATAGTGCCAACGTCTTTGGTAGCAAGGATTTTCCTTTTTGGATCTTTGGTGGCTGCTGCCCCTGCAGGAGCTGTTGTCAGGCTGCATCTTCACAGGACTCTGGCTGAGGTCACTGGTCTAGAAGCATTGCTCTTCTCATGGTCCTTGGTTTCATGTTCTTGGACTGTCTCATCAAGGTCTAAAGGTAGATGTCAGACACAACCAAGAATGATTGAGCAATAATTACAAATGATCTCAGTTATCTTCTGAATCTAAAAGAATTTCAGTTGACCTTTATTTTGTGGACCCTCAAATTATATTTAGCCAGTTCAACTTTCTTATTCTCTGTGTGGGGACTTTTAAATTGCTTATTTTAATTATGTAGCTTAGGTAGAATACCAATTTTCTACTCAGAGATTATAGGAATAAGATAATAGCAAAATACCAAGGTGGTAGTGGTGGTGCTTTGACTTGCCTGGTGGGTACTGCTGCCTGTCTTTCCCTCTGGTGCTTTGCTGCTTTAGCTAGGCTGGCTTGACTGCCTTATATGTGGTGGTTAGTTGGTAGTTGGTAAGAATGGCAGACCCCTTCTTCCATAGGAGCTGCTTCTTGGGATAATAGATGTGAGGGCTGGACTGAAAGCAAGAATAGTGTTCTGGGGGTGGGATTTAATGCTATTTCCAGGTTTTTGTGACTTTGCCTTTCGGTGATCATTGGTCAGCATTTGTTGGCAGTTTTAAGAAAGGTGGGTCCCCTCTCCACAATAATCTCTTTTCTCAGTGATGGCTGTGGAGGACTGCTCCATAAGTAGGTTTGGTGGTTTGAGAGGGCACTGCTTCTCCCATGGCTCTTAGTCTGAGGGTCCTGGGCTATCTCCTTTAGGACCTCAGGTGGTAGCAGTGGTGGTAGTTTGACTTGCCTTGCACATGATGTATCCTGTTTCAAAAGGAAGATACTATTCAGTTATCAATCACTATTCAATCATCAGTCACTACTCGGTCATCAGTACCCTCTTAAGGGGTAGTGGAAAATACACAGGCCCTTCACCCCTCAGTCACAAGTAAATCACAATTTCATCAATACTCAGTACCCATGGAGAGGTCTTTTCATCTTGATGCAAGGCAGGTTCTCAGCTTCCATGGTTCCTCTTCCATGGTCCCAGCTTCTGCCCAAATCTAACCAACTGCCACCTGAATTCAAAGGCAGACAGCTCCCAGCTCCTTGTCCAGTTCTCTGTGCAGTTCCTGCTCCACATTGGAGCTCACAGTGTCCAGTCCATCTCAAATACCCCACAGTCTCTGTTCCTGGGAAAACAAGGCTTGACAAAGCCGCAAGAACATTCATAAACATTAACAAAGCTACAATGATATTTGTACAGAATATTGGCACCACAGTCATGCTTCCTGAGTCTTCTGTAATTCCAGCTGGCCCTCAGAAGTCTTTAGCAGCTTCATTTACAAAATCAAAATCACTTTCTCCCATTCTCAAAATCAAAATCACTTTCTCCATGGAAGTCCAATCCAGCAGCAGCAGCCCAGCCTTCAGGTGCTCATCCTAAGAAGTTCTGACTGTCCATCTTGTGCAGTTCCTTAAATATGGTATAACTTCTTCCTGTTCATCCCCTTCCTGTTATATCAGCAACAGGGGTTCCCTGTTCAGCTTCTTCCTGTTAGGTCAGCAACAGGGATTCATACCTTCTGTTTCTTTAACAGAGGCTTAATTTGAATCAAGGTGCTAGTACCTCTTAGCTTAGCCATATAAAGGGGTCTTCAAATGTCATTACTATTACACAAACCACTCCAGTATCTTTGCCAAGAAAACATAAATGGGGTCACAAAGAGTCAGATACAACCAAGAATTACTGAACAATAATTACAAATGATCTCAGTTACCTTCTGAATCTAAAAGGATTTCAGTTGACCTTTATTTTGTGGACCATCAAATTATATATAGTCAGTTCAACTTTCTTCTTTTCTGTGTGGGGACTTTTAAATTGATTATTTTAAGTATATATCTTAGGTAGAATACCAATTTTCTACTCAGAGATTATAGGAATAAGATAATACCAAAATGATCAGATTCACTGGGTTGTTATCAGAAAAGAATTTTGTGAATTTTAAAGCAGTACATAAATGTTAGCTATTATCATTAATGAAGATTTTATCAGTGAAGCTTCTGATGAACATCTTGAAAACTCCTTTCTCATTTATAGCTTTAGAGAATTGTTTAGAAGCACTTAGAGATTAGTCAGGAATAATTGAGTTCAAATCTATCCTCAGTTTCCTGATCTGTAAAATGTAGGGGTTGTACTGAATAGCCTCTTTGGTTTCTTCCAACTGTAAATTTTTCATCTTATTATTTGTCTGTGGTAATTATAATACTAATAATGATAATAGTTAACCTTTGTGCCAGGCCCTGTGCTAAACATTTTATAATTATTTTCTTCTTTTATCCTCACAACAGCCCTGAGTGGAATGTTATATTATTAATCCCATTTTACAGATGAGGAAACTGAGGTGAATAGAAGTAAAGTGACTTGCCCAGGGCATATAGGTAGTAAGTGTATTTGAACTTAAGTCTCCATGACTCTAGGCTTGGCACTCTGTCGACTGCACCACTGCTCAAATATATCAGGTATACAATTTCAACTACTTACTGACGTCATGGCTACCACCCCCAAAATTTGACCATGCTGCTTCTCACAGTTTTATTATATAAAGGAGAAATGTAAATATTTACACATATGCAAATATTCGATTAGATACAAAGTCCTGAATCTCAGAATATCAACTCTCTTATAAGACTTATTTTCCTAAAAGATGTTGTCAACTGTAATGATTGAAATTTAAGAAAAATAAAAGAATTTCCTAGCCTTAAAATTCTCAGCCCTTCTTTTATACTTTTTCTTTTTTTGTTTGATTCAAAACTAATGTCTCTAGTGACTAATGTGTTGATTTTCCTGAAACCATAAAATTGCGACAGGTACATTACAATCCACAGCTCTGAAAGATTTGTAATTTGAAGTAGTAACCTCTAATTTTGTTGCAATCATTCTGTCAGTTTTTTTCTCTAATACTTAAGAGTTTCATTCATTTGACTAATATTTTTCAACTACTATGATGTAGAAGGATGCCTCAGGCCCCAAAGTTTAGCTGCACATTCAGATAAGTTATTAGGGAAGAAATCATCTATCTGGAAGGAAGTAGTCAAAATGTGTCTTTCACATTGTACAAAAACAGGAGCAGTGGTTTTTGCAGTCAGGGTAAGCACCAGCTTACAGTGTCTCTTAAAAATGACAAATTTCAAATTTCATTAGAAAACATATTTCAGTGGCCTGTCAGATTCCTGCATTAGCTTAGGAGGGAAGAATATTGTGCTCAATTCTATCCACTCATTTATTTAACTATTTTAGGCAAGTCACTTAGTCATTTTTCTTGCTTTGTTTTCCCCTTTCTCTATTTCTGTTACCTGAATGAAGGGACTTAGTTCCTTCTGTTTATATTTCTTTCCTTCTCTTTTCTTCAGTATATTTACTTCCTTACTTTCTGTCTGAATCCCATCCCCAAAATTCCTCCGCTCATTACAGCTCCCTTCTAGGTAAAATATCCAACCCAGAAATCATTAGTTTACATTGTACCTCATACCAAGCCTAATCTTGGTCTATGAAAAACAATATTGTTTGTCTTAAACACATTTTTTACATTAATTGATCATAAAGTCTATAAAATCAGGGATAAGATCTTACATTTATGATTTATTTTGTCTGTCTCATGCTGACAAACATTGTGGCATTCAGTAAGCAATCAATAAATACTTAAGCTGTTTAAAGTTTTTTAAAAGTTTTTTTTCACCCATTTTACCAGAAAGTTGATGATCTGTAACAAGTCACTGTCATATTCATAACTATAGACAAGATTAGTTCATGACTTGGCTCCATCTCCTGTGTTTCTTTGGTTGTCTCTGTATGTCATTAGCATCTCTCTGCCCCAGAAACTAACACTAGAAAAAGAGCTACTACATTATTAACTGTCTCCTATGCTTAGTTTGAAAAAGGTAAAGTTTCACGTCCCTTAATCCAATATCGTCCAACCTGGATGTGAGCCCAGAAAGTAGTCCTTCCTTCTAGAATCCACTGTGTTACAAGCCTGAATCTCTGGTGTCCTTTAAAAAATCTTGAAGGTGACCATATGCTTCAATCTGGAGGAATCTAGTTGCTTCATTGTGAGGATGCCAATATTCTTTGTAAATAAGGTTTATGCATTTCTTTAGGTAATTGTGAATTTAAATCAGACAAAATGAAAATGTTGCATATAGCATAGGTAAAATATGTTAAATAGTCATTCCACACATGTTTACCATTATAATAGAACATAGTGTATAAATAAATATACATAATAAAGAAAAATGGATAATTGTCTACACGATTGATATGCCACATTTTTAGAATGCTCAAGTTTTGCTTTGTGAGTCTACGAAAATGATAAATAGGACCTCAACAGCAAAAGGAAAGTTTTATCTCACATATATAAATTTATGATTCACATTGGCATGCATTCAGCTCCTTGGTGATTTATTTATTTTTAAATGTTACATAAATTCTGTCAACCTAAAAAAAAAATCCAGTCAATTTAAGGGATACCAAAGCGATTGCAAATGATTTTGTGGTTTGGTTGGGTCAAATCCCTATGTATTTCCCATCTATGATCATTATTTATTTGACATTTCTAGAGCACTTTGTATTGCAGAGTGCTCAACATTCATCTTTTAGTTAACCCTGAAATGATGCTAGGTAGATGGATGGCACACATGTTTTGACTAGAGAAAAACAAGATACTGCAAAAATTATAGGATGTTTTTCAAATAAGTCATTTGAAAGGCTGGTATACACATCCTGATCAATCTGGCTACCTGATGTATGCTTCACTTAGTCCACAATTCCTTTAATAGAAGTTTCTCAGGAACTGGTTCTCATCTCAAATGACACTGAGTAACAGGAAACTTCTAGAATTCCCAATTTGACCTCTGGCTTTATTTGCTTTACAGGAAAGTTTTTTCATAGTTCCTTTTTTAACTTTTCCTTTTTATTTTTTTTTTTTTGCTTTCTTTCTGAGTCAAATAAACTGCTAATCATTCAGTTATTCCCAAATTTCATGCAAGTCATTAATTTCCTCATCATTAACTCCCTAGCCTTCCTATATCTTCAGTTCTCTGAAAAGTTGTGTGTAAAAGCCATAACTAGAAATTCTCTCACCTGTGGGAAAGGGAGAGGGAATGGTAATAGATCTACAAGGATAATGAACAGGGTGGTAATAAAGAGGACAGTAAAGATACAGGTTACACTGGCAGAGAAGGAAACCTCTAACCCTAAGACTCAATCATGCTCACATAAATATTAGGGAACATAAAAATAGACATCTAGGAGATGGGCACTGTGGTTATAGTCCTCCAGGAATGGGACTAAATAAGGAAACAAGGTCATGCTGCATAGCACTGTCTGGTAGAAAACCATGTAGTATGAGGATGACTGTCTCCAAATAGCCTCCAAGAGGAAGCAGAGCTCCCCCTCTCCTGCCATGTGGATCGCCTCAGAAAAATCCTGATAACCTTACCCTAGTTAAATGGCTCTTCAATTTGTGCTACTCAGGTCAGGATGCTTGATCTCCCTAAAAGATTAGCCATCCTTGCATAGCAGAAAAATACTGACTGTACCTTTCTTACATAGTTCTTTATTTGTTTATGTGACTACTTCTGAACAAGTACTGTTTTCTGGCCTTCCATAATTCTTTATTGTTTAAGTGTATACACACACACACACACACACACACACACACATATATATATATATATATATATATATATATATGTACACACACATACAAATATATGTGTGTAGTTGTATCTATTTACATATACATATACACTTGAGTATAACCAGGTTGACATTTCTGATAGATAAGTAAAAAATCAGAAAACTTCTTACATGGAATCTACAGAGTCTAAATTTTCTTCCTCTTGTCTCTGTTCTTCCTCCTCCACTGTCTCTTTTATTTTCATTATTTGCCCCACCCACAAGAATTCAAAATAATATTAAACAGTATTACAAGGCTATAAAAGAAGCATTAAAGATCACACACACTATTCTTATTTCTCTCTACAGATTTTTAGTTTTTAAAAAAGCTCTTCTCTATGGCAGAGAATAATAATAAAAGATAAACTTTAGGAACTCGAGGTTACATATGATAATAAAAGCAAAAAAATACTGTGGAAAGAGACTGAAAGAAAAGTTGGTCAAATTCATGGTGTTGGTTGGATTGTAAACTTTGGAGAGGGTACTTCTCTTTAAGTTAATTTATGTTAATGACCTAACATAAATATATGAAGTTGGATTTCCTCAATGATTTAGTTTGATGCATATAGGCAGATGAATTAGCAATTCTACTTGTCTAATTTGTCTTAATTTCTCAAACTATTGTCTTTCTAGTGTCCCGAATTCAAAAGACCCAGGGACATTGCTGTTGATTGGATTGCTGGCAACATTTACTGGACAGATCACTCTAGAATGCATTGGTTTAGTTATTACACAACACACTGGACAAGTTTAAGATATTCAATAAATGTGGGGCAACTGAATGGCCCTAATTGTACACGGCTCCTTACAAATATGGCTGGAGAACCCTATGCCATTGCTGTCAATCCTAAGAGAGGGTAAGTCAAATGACTTATTGTTTAAATTTTTTTAGTTACCACTTAAAAATAAATGGTTTTTAAGTTTCAAATTTCTATGAGTCATTCTTTGCTCTGTGGGAATCATTGTTACATTTACTTATACCTTAAAGTACAATTGTTGTCTCAAAGATTCTCACCACTGGGGCATGCAATGACTTAATTTAAAAAAAAATAAAACAATGAAACAAATATGCTAAATAACCAATTGTTATTAATATAGAATTGAGTATTAGAGATGTTAACTGTTCCATGTCAGGAGAGTTTATGACTCTGATGCCTCTGATAATGAAGAATGAACATAGCATGGATAAATGAAGGTCAAAGATAATTCCCAAATCTTATTTTAATTGGGTTTCAGCTTCATCCTTACTAAATATTTTACAAGAGATTCTAGTAAGGATTTCAAATGATTGGCTTAAGTGTCCCTTTTTTTTCCTAGCCTTCAGGTAGAAATATAAATACTTAGCCCAGTGACCCAAAGGGGAAGTATTAGAAAGAATAATAAAGATTTTTGTGAGCCCCAAATTGTATCATCAGACTCTAAATTATTGAGTCAACCCTTGATATTTATTTATTTATCAGATTTATGTAGCACCTTTCCTCCTACAAGAGGAAATCACTTCTGTTGGAAAAAATAATTAATTCCCTTTCTGGAAATAATAAATCATTTTGATGTACACTTCAAAATAGGCCAAATATTCTAAGGGGGTGTAAACAGAATGAGTTGATGATAAGAAATCATTACATGAAGATAGATGCCCAGAAAGGCAGAAATATTTTCAATCTGAGCTTGTAAGGTAATTTTCCAATTGATTATTGGACTTCAAATCATGAGACACTGTTTAGTCCACTGAGAAATGTCCCTGAGAAGCAACATTAACATCACACAGGACCACAGAGGGCTCACCTCTTTTATCTGCTGTCTTTAGGATGATGTACTGGACTGTTGTTGGGGACCACTCTCATATTGAAGAAGCAGCCATGGATGGTTCTCTAAGAAGGATTTTGGTCCAGAAGAATTTACAGAGACCTACAGGTATGATACATGTTGCCATCTTTTAAAGGATGAGATAGACTTACCACTATGTTGGGGTTAGATTTTAATTCTGCTGAATTTTTTCCTCTGCAGGAGAATAGGCTAGCAATTACCAGCAGTCTTACACACTATATTTTCAAATAATTTTGAATATAGCCTTCTCTGTATTTTCTATTCTATAAAACTAGGTGTTTTCATCTACATTGTGATGTTTAATAAAGTTGTAGAATATAGAATGTAAACTCCATAAAAGCAAGAAATGTTTTTGTTGTATTTCTGATATCCCTTAGCACTGTGTTCAATATGTAGAATGCAAAATCTTTGAGGGCAGAGACTACATTTTTGCCTTTCTTAATAGCCCGGTGGTCATCACTGTGTCAAGCATATAGTATGCACTTAAATGCTTATTAACTGACTGACATAGCATATAATTAATTCTTTTTGAAATGAATTACATGATTAATAAATATTTTAATTGTAAAAAATAAGCATTAGTAAAATGTCATACATTGTGCTGGTTTATAATAATGTTCCCCAAGGAAAAACCATCTCTTCCCCAACCCCAGCATTTCCCTAATTAATTCTTGACTTAGACCAGATGTGTACTAACACCTTAAGCCTCCTGACTTCTGCTTGGCATAGCATTTCCCCTAATAAAAGGCTGCAAAGGGCAAGATCAGGTATCTTCCATCCATTCAGGGAGTCTACCACTTCCTGCTGCTACTTCATAGCCAGCCTCCTCAGGTAAAAAGAAATGTTACTTCTTGCTAGAGCCTTGTGCTTTCCATCTCCTGCTGGGGACAGCATGTCCCCTGAGGAAAGGCTTTTGGGGGATAGCTCAAGCATCTTCCATTAATACTTTCTTGATATTCTCTTGTCTCTAAGTTATTGGGACACTATTCTCTTCTGATTCTCCTCTCACCTATTCAGCCACTCCTTCTGCATCTTCTTTGTTGGATCCTCCTCCAGATCATGCCCTCTAACCATAGGTGTCCCTCAGCATTTTGTCCTGGGTCCTGTTCTCCCCCTACATTACTTCACTTGTGATCTCATAAACTCCCACAGATTTAGTTACCATCTCTGGGCTGATAACTCTCAACTCCAGTTTTCCTGCCGTAATCTCTCGCTGATCTTCAATCTCACATCTCCAGCTGTCTTTCAGATGGCTCAAACTGGATGTCCAGTAGACATCTTAAACTTAGTACGTCCAAAACAGAACCCATTATCTTTCCCTATGAATCTTCCCTTTCTCCTGTATTCACTATTATTGTAGAAGGCTACACCAGTCTCACAGCCCCTCGTGCTCACAATGTAGAAGTCATCCTGGATTCCTCATTATCTCTTACCCATCATATCTAAGGTGTTACCAAGCCTTGTTGATTTCACCTTTACACCATCTCTTAAGTATGTTCCCGTTCTCTCTTTGATACTACCACCACTCTCATGCAGGCCCTTATCACCTCATAGTTGGATAATTCAGTAGTCTGTTGATTGGCCTGTTTGTCTCAACTTTCTCCCCACTCCAATTCATTCTCCATTTATCCACTAATTGGATTTTCCTGTGCAACAGGTACAATCATAACATGCCCCCTACTCAATAAACTCCAGTGACTCCCTGTTGCCTTCAGGATAAACTTCATAAAGGAGCTAGGGCTCCCTCCAACATTTCCAGTGTTCTTATACTTTATTCCCCAACATGTACTCTTTAATCCAGTAGCAGGCACTGTTCTGGCTGTTCCACAAATAAGACACTCCATCTCTCAGCTCTGGGCATTTTTCTGGTTATCCCCCATGCCTAGAATGCTATCCCTTGAACGCCCTGGCTTCCTTTAAGTCTCAAATAAAATTCTCTCTTCTATTTGAAGCCTTCTTCAACCCCTCTTAATTCTAGTACCTTCCCTCTGCTAATTATTTCCAGGTTTTTCTATATATAGCTTCTAGTGTATACATCCCTTTGTGTGTCATTGGATACCTGACATAGAGTAGGCACTTAATAAATGTTTATTAATTAATTTCTTGACTGATTCCAGGCCCAGCACTCTTATCTACTATGCCACCTAGCTGCCAAGGGATTCTAATACAATAAATAGCTAGTGAGAGAGCATGAACCAAGGCTAGATATGGAAGCAAGTGAAACCAGAGTGAAGAAAGTAGACTGGGAGAATAGGCCTGGGTCAAGGAATTATAGGTTTTGTACAGAAGTCAAGAGTAGGTTTAGCGAGAGTAAGAATGATTGAAGGATAAGAGCTTTCAGATGGACAATGCAGTTTCTAAATTCTGGCTCTGAAAAAATTAGCAAGGGCTGAAGTACAGCCATATTAGAATGCTGATGAAGTACAGAGGAGAAGGAAGCTGTTAAAAATTGAGGAAGGAATGACTGGGTTGCTAGAAGTATCATCACCATCATGAATATCAACTTCTTCAGGATGATTGCAAAAGATGGTTTAGAGAGAGAGGGAAAACCATGAGTTAAATATAATAAAATAATTGAAAAAGTCAGGGGAATGACCTGGAAGTCAGTCTATTATAACAAGAATGGAAAGGGTGGTATAAATGGGTTAAAAACCCCTCTAAAGAAAAGGTCATGGGGAAATTGTGGTAGAGGGATGGTGTGAATTCAAAAATAGTTAGCAAGAATATGCCTACTAATTTTGACCTCCTCAGTTGGATTAGCCTCTAGGGGTGAGGGTTGAACACAATAAAATGACTTGTAGGAGAGATAGGCCTTAAAGTAAGTAGGTCGAGAGGAATAATGGTTGAAAAATTCAGTAATATAAGAGAGTTTTTCCCTCAATAAGCATTTAAGTGCCTTTTGTGTGCTAGGCACTATGCTAGACACTAATAATACAAAAAAAAGATGAGTCCTTACTCTCAGGGAGCTTACATTCTTTCAATCTAAACATGTATACTTATAAGTAGATATAAATATACCTACATGTAAATATCTATTAAAGCATACATATGCATATTTAGGTATGTATGTATGTATACAAAATAATTCTGTGGCAAGAGCAACAACTGGAGAGATTAGGAAAAGCCTCAGGGGAAAAGTGTTATTTGGTTTGTTAGCCCTGAAAAAAAAGCCATGGCTTCTATTAGGCAGTGGTGAGAAGGGAATATATTTTGTGTATTGGATTGTTAAGAAGAGAGAAGGATAAGTAGATCAATTTTAATAGAGTAGGAAAGGGGTAATGGAAATATGCCTAAAAAGGTAACCAAGACCCAGATTGCTATGGTCTTTTCAGTTAAATGAATTTGTGTTTGATCACAGATACAGTATGGAATTGCTGAAGGTTTTTCTTTTTGTTTTGGCTATTTTTTTAGTAAGGAAGTTACTTGATTAATACTGCAATTTAAGAATATTGCTTTGGCAGCTGTAGAGAGGAGAAAATTGATGCAGGCAAACTAATTATTGCAACAGTTCAGGTGAAATGTAATGAGAGAGCCTGAACTGTGAATGGAGAGAAAGGAATGAATATAATAAATGTGGAGTTAATTGACAACTAATTGGATATAGAGACTGAAGAAGGGTGAAAAGTGAAGGATGAATCTCAAATTGGGAACTTGAATGAATAGAATACAGTAAGAGTTTCAGAGGGCACAAAGAAATTGACCAGGAAATTGTGGATGAATAGGCAAGGGACAAAAAGGTGAAGGAATTATTAGAAGAGTAAAGATTCTGGAGAAAGTAACATGGGCATTTCCCACTTTCAGGGATGAAAACCCGATAACCAGAATTGTTAACCCCATATAGCAGGCAGTAGATTGGCAAGGCCCCTTCATGGAAATGAAGCACTGCTATATTAATCCTCCCTTGAATTCAAGTTAGTATTTACAACCTTGATGTTTTGTAGTGTGTGACTACATCTAATTGCTCCGACGCTGCTGATTATCACTAGAAAAATTCATGAAATTGAAGTTATTTCTTTTATGATAAATTCAGGTGTGAGGTGATTCCATAATTGAGAAATCCCTCCTTTCTATGCTTCAGGGTTCTGAGTATGGAAGGAGCAAAGAGATGTCCAGGCTTCTTGAGGTTTATCCTCTAGTAGTGCCCTCAGCTATTTGATTGAAGCAGCAGGGCCTTGCAGATCTCTCCATTCGCTCACAATTAAACCTACTCTTCCATTCTTCTCATTGCCCCCTTGGCCTCTCTCTATTTGCTTAATGCATTCTCTACTCTAATTTCACTTACCTCCATACTCAGGCTGCTCCTGTTGTCAGCCACTATAAAATATCAATAGCTTTTACCTTGAAAATGCCTTACTCCCTTGATCTTAAAGTATTCCTGGATGAAATAGAAACTCATTTGCTTGTCATTCAAAGCTTTTTACAATCTGGTGCCATCCAACTTCTCTGTCCCTATTTCACATTTCTCCCTTTCATGGATACTTTTCTCTAACCCAAAAAGACTACTCTGCTTCCAATTACACTCTGAATTTTTCAATCTGAATCTGCTCATGCTTCCCACTATTAGAATATTATTCCTTGCCTTCAAATCTTAGCTAAAATGCTGCCATCTATAAGAAGTCTTTCCTGTCCTTCTCTTAAGAGAAGTCTTTCTCTTAATGCTATTGCCTTCCCTCTCAGACAGCTGCCAATTTTTCCTGCTTATATCTTGTTTTTGCATATTTGTTAACATCTTGTCACCCGCACTAGATCATGAGCCCCTCCAGGGCAGGGATTATTTTTGCCTTTCATTGTATCCTCAGCACTTTAGAACAATGCATCTGACACATAGTAGACACTTAATGCTTGTTGACTTGACTTGTCCCTTATCAGTAATTGAGTTACTACTTGTCCTTGAAAACACAAGTGGAATTCCACCTCCTCCAAAATTCTTTCTTTGTTCCACCTCTCCACCCCCATTAGTAACAACTTTCCCCCCACAGACCTCCCCAAAGCTTTCTTTTATGTATTTGCCACATAATGATTTATAATTATCTTCTTATTTTGCCTCCTATGCAGGTAAGGCTTATGTCTTATTCCACATTTTTTACCTCTCCTAATACCTCGTGCAGTGGTCTTGATATACTTAATAAATGTTTATTTACTGAATAGCATCAATATGATCCACATCCCCAAATACCACCTCCCTCGATGTCCAGTAGGTTGTTTATGTTTCCTTCTCTGACCCTTGTAATTTGTGGTGGCAATTTCTGAATGAATGCAGAATGAATCTGGAAATAATGTAGTTCTGAGGCTTGATTGCTTTCCCTCAATCCTTTTGTTCTTGGTAAGCAAAAGGTCATTGATGGACTAGCATAGATTAAACTTTAAAGAATGTTTTGTTAATTTATTCATGAATTCATTCAATTAACATATTAGGCACTGGAGGAAAGGCTTATAAAACATTTGGGGGAAAGGTCTTTGTGAATTGATGAACTATCCCTCACATTCTCCCCCCCCTCCAAAAAAAAAAAAAAAGAATTGGAAGATTCCAATTTCTTAAAAGCACAGGCAGTAATAACCAGGAGGGTGAGAATGTATTAGGAAAGCATGTTCCCTTTTTTCAAATTTCTTTTAGGCTCCTTCTGTCTCATAATTTATGAAGAGATTCTGTCTAATAATTTTGGCCTACTGCTACTTTGACCTTTTTTTTAAACATAATCATATTTATTTAGATTGAAAGGGAACTTGGAAATCATTTGATCCAATACCCTAAAATTAGAGATGGGGAAACTGAGGCCCAGAGAGGCAAAATGATATGTCCAGTGGCAAAGAGCTAGTAAATGGCAGCATTAGACGACCGTGTTGTCTTGTGTCAAGTACACTTCTCTTTCCACACATCCTGCATCCTCCCTTGGCATTGAATCTGTTATCTTTCTATAATTCTACTATTCTCTAAGAATTTTCCTTTGGATCTTATAATGGTTTCTCATAAAATTTTGCTTTATTAATTACATTTGCTCTTGCCTTGTTTCTGGCGAAGTGGGAGACAGAATTTAAATTGAAAGGGGAGAAGGAAAATAAAATAAGCATTATGGAAAATTGCAGAGTATGCCAAAAATGATACAGAAGTAACTGAAGTGAACTAATGATGGTAGCACATAAGATTTTTCAAAATAGTTATATAATTATCATCAGTATTATGAAAGAATAAAACTGAATGAACTACAGTTTCTATATTTCTTCTAAAGGGTTATTTCATTGTACTGTATTAGAACAAGTATGAAATGTAATTTTAAATCTTCTGTCTTCTTCCTGAATTGGTTTCAAATGTTCATCATTCCAAGGCCTGATAAGAATGAGTATTAGGGAGGATTGAACACTTTTTTCTGCTATTATTGGACTTTTATTAAAGACAAAAGGAAATATGATATTTCATTTTAAAGATAAAAGGTTCATAATAGTGATGTTTCCCCATCATACAAACTTAACTATCATCTCTCTAACAGGAAAACCTAGTTGATTCCTTTATTAACTTTTTAATTTAAAAGACTATCTTTTTTATTAAAAGGCTTAAGGAAAAATCAAAGTCATCGATTTGTGGCTTTCTTGGAATATAAATGCCATCCATCTGAAAGCTTTGTTACAGAAGCTTTTAAAAAAAAAAACTGGATATAGTTCCATTCAATCATACAGTATATAACTTAAGTTGATATGGATGACTAATCATTGATGACTTTAGTCATATTATAATCTATACCACTTGAAAAGTTTTTTTTTTCTGTTCTTGAAGCTGATATATTGATACATTTATTTAAATTGTATAGAAAACAAATTCCTTACCTCTTCTTTGACCAGTAAATTTACTCTTCCTAAAGGAAGGAAAAGGCCTTTTTAAGATAGTATTTCGATATGTCCACTAACTACCATATTTATCACTAGAAAAAAAAATACTTTCAATCATTCTTATACAACTGATCTAAAATATAATAAATATCATAGGAAATGCGTTTTTTCTGATTCACATGTTTTAGCTTCAAGTCACTTTGAATATGTCTCCAAGCAGCAATTAATCACTAATAATTACCAATAAAACATAAACCAGTTGGTTTACCTATCAAATTATTTCAATGAGACTGGTTAGGCAATGTATCTGAATGTCATACTAGGTTCTTGGAAAAAGCAATGATTTAGATTGACTCCTTTTAACTCTTTCTGCCTACTGAGAAGAGGATTTAATTACAAATTTTTTCTACTATAATTTTCAGTGCAAGTGAAGAGCCAGGGTCCTTCCATATAACCAATCGAAAAGTGTTTAAAAGGAACCCACTATGTGACCAACACTATACTAGATGCTAAAGATCCATAAACAAAAGTAAAATAAGCCCAGCACCATAGAGGCTTATATTCTCTTGTGGGAGACAACGTGTATGTGGAAACACTATCAACAGAGACTAAGGAATATCTCTTAGCATAGACCCTTTATCAGGAAGACAAATTGTGACTGTATATCAAGTGATTCTGTTGGTTGGTTGCCATGTTTGGTGGCCCTCACTGTATAATATATTCAAAGTAGTTGTATATCATAACTCAAGGCTGATAATATCCATGGAAGGAAAGAATGAATAGAAAAATGAATTGGGAAATTATTGTCACATCTACCTTAAAGGTTAGGTAGGTAATCAGTAGCTTAAATGCAATTCTGTTTCTCAACTATGATTGACATTTTGTGGAGATATTAGAGATTAGGTTTTATTATGAAATTTGGGAGTATGAAATTCACATGTACTTTTAACAGTTCCACCAAGGTATCAATCACTAAATAGCACTAACTACTATAATACAAATATGATGCCTATTTCAAATAAAATCAGTCAATCAGTAAGCATTTATTAATCATCTTCTATGTACCAAGTGCTGTGTTAGATGCTAGAAATTCAAAAAGAAAAAAGAAAACAGTCCCTACCCTCAAGGAGCTAATAGTCTTTCAGAGGAAGTAAGAGCCACACTAAAAAATAATACATATGAAACAAATACAAACTGATTTCACAAGGTTGTAGACAACTGTGGTACATAAAAGTCCTTAAACAGAAGGTGATACTTAGACTCACCTTTGATTGAGGCTATAGATTCTGAGAGATGAAGCTAAAAGGGGACTGCATTCCAGGCCGAGGAGCAGCCTCTGCCAAGGTGTACAGGTAGGTAATGGATATACAGGGTTGTCTATGAGAAGTAGGAAAAGCAGTTTCACTGAGTAATCAACCTCACAAGGCAGGCTTGAGCCAGGTTGTAAAGGATTTAAATGTCAAACAGAGAAGCTGTATACCATTAGGATACTGCCATTGAGAGCCACTAAAAGTTTTTGAGCAGTTGCATTTTACAAGCTAATTTCAACAAGTTGATGATTGCAGTGTAACAAGGACCTTCATTAATTACTTGGCTATTCAGCTTGTCTTGATATGGACACTCTTCAATATGATATGTCTGCTCTTCAATATTAAACCACAAAACATATACTTGAGTCCCACTATAAAACTACTCTTAGAGATCTGTACTTCGTGTATGACACTAGACCTTTTCAGTGTGATTTGGGGTAATTAAATGCTGATTGATGAGATCCAAAAGGGACCCAATTCAAAAGCTATTATTTTCTATCATGAGTGATAGAGAAAAGCGCCAGAAAGGCCAGAGTTCATATCCCACCTGTGATACTTCTAAGTTGTGTGAATCAGAGCAATCCACTTAACTAGTACATATCTCAGGAAATTCTCATATCGAGAGCTCCCCTCACCGACAAAATCATAAATCCTCCTTATGTTTCTGTAATAAGTTATATAATAGTTTCTGATATTTATTTTACAGATAAAATAGAAACATTATAGTTCCTTTATCATCACCAAGATGGTAAAAATGAAGTCATAAGTAATAAGTAGATATGAAGAAAAATGTATACTCTAGGGATGACCTTTTAATCAGTCTTGCACTAGTTTGTTGGCTATTACTAGTCAGGCAAAGGGATAAATATTTAAAATGTGTGCCTATGTGTGAAGCATTCAATGAATCAAAGCTTTCTAAATTCCACTGAACAAGGAGACAGATGGAAAATCTAATTCTATGATGCCTGAGGGAATAATGTCATTCATAGTTAGAAATGGATGTTTGGGAGGCAGGGTGGGAAAGAACACTAATTTCTAAAATTATTTCAGATACATTTCTTCATTTGTTCCTGTATGTTTATTTTGCAGGGCTGGCTGTTGATCAGTTCAGTCAACGCATATATTGGGCTGACTTTGAGCTATCTGTCATTGGCAGCGTTCTTTTTGATGGCTCGGATTCAGTAGTTTCTGTAAGCAGCAAACAAGGTTTGTAGAGTGTTTCCATTATTTATGTTTTGAAACCAAATTAGACAGAATTCTAGTTCATAAGAGTTTGTATGTACCTAAATTCTGGACTTCTTCAAAAGCAGTACACCTGCAATCTTGCAGCCTAGGTCAGTGGAAGGAATGTTAGCTTTGGACTCTGAGGTTCTGGGCTTGAATTCTGGCTCAATGGAACCTTGCACAAAGTGCTATACAAATTTCTGGACTTTCACTTGTTCACCTATAAATTGAGAGGGTAGACTAGATGACCTATAAATTACCTTCTAGCTCTAAATCTATGAAACTAAAGTGTATCAAAATTATATTTTTCCTGGCATAGACAATAGACAAACAAAAGAGGATGAAGTCAGTTTTTGCACTTACTTTATCTAGTGATACTCTTCTGTTAGACAAAGCTAAATTACAGAAAATAATTAAAAGATGACTTTCTGTAACTTTTTCTATTTAGAATAAAGCCCCTCAAGATTTAAGAACTTCAATCAGTTTAGAGTAGAGAAGAGCAGTAAATCAGCCAGTTGTTATTTTCAAAGCCTAGTGTTGATCAACATTAGGTATCTCCCTTCACTCTCTCTTTGTTCCTCCTTCAGCTTCCCCCCTCCCCTTTTCCCTTTTGTTTTTTCTCCCTCCCCCTCCTCTCTCCTCCTTCAGCTCCTTTCTCTCCTTTCCCTTCACCATCTACCCCACCTCTTCCTTTCCCTTCCTCTTCCCCTCTTCCCTCATCCTTCCTTCCCTTCTACCTCTCTGTATCGTTGGTCTCTATCTAACTTTCCCCTGCTCCTTAACTGTTTGTAATACGAAATTGAAGGATGTATTCTAATATTTGCTGTGGGGTTTTTAAAACAAATTTCAACATGAACCACTTTAAATAATTTTAAAAGGTTGATTTGGATAATGAATAATTTAAGAAAAAAATTAAATTTTCCCTTAAATTCTATCATTATTTAATATTTTCTTTGACTGAAAGGGTGAAAAAAATTCCCACCTCTTTAACAGAGTAATACTGATTATTATAAGCTTACATTTAAGCTATTATTTTTTAAAAGACAAAAAAAATAATTAAATGATACCTTTAGGTTGCATAAAACTTCAGAAAAGATCAAGCTTGCCATCTGTTTAATAATTATAAAAATAAGAGCCAAATAATGTTAGATCAATTAAATTACTTTTTCATACATAGCTTCTAAGATAAAAAATGTGACATGGGACAATTGATGCTGTCTATTAAGCTTAGTGTGCACACATATATTTGTTTTCCATGTCATATAGCTTGTGTATGGTTACAAAGATAATGATTTTTCCCCCTCCTCAGGGCCAATGAGCAAAATAAAACATTAACTTAAGACAAAACAAAGGTAACACACATACCATATTGATCTTTTCCCCCTTAAAATCTGACTTGAATGGAATGTGAATGCAGCCTATAATCTCACTCCAAACAGTTATATAGGATATCTAACACTGGACTTGGTTTGTGTTCACACGAATATTGAATACATGCATACGTACATACACATTCATCTATGTAAATATGTGTGTGTGTGTGTGTGTGTATCAGTTGTAATTTTCGTGTCTATCTCATTTAGATTACAATCTCCTGGAGAATAGGAACAGGACCTAACTCAAAATCTTTTTTTAGTAAATTGACAATAGTTTAAATCAACCATGAAGTTAAAATCAGTAAGTTAAGGTCATTAATTAAAGGTCATTAAGACAATTTAAAACACCAAGTTCTTAGTTTTTCAACCCACTATTTTTTTCCTTTGGAGGAACATTGAACATCTCCTTACTTTCTGAACCCATAATACCTAGAAAATTATGATGTGGATATAATGACCCTTGAAGAAGTAGTTCATGATGATAATAACAAAGGTAGTAACAGTAATGTTTTCTCAAAGCCTTATGTTTTTAAAATTTCTAGTTTTTCAAACTGTTTCTTTGAAAAGCTGTTTGGTAGTTTGTCCAAAAATGGATATAGTAGATTAAACTTAATGGCCTTAGAAGGTAAGGGGCAAGGGAGTGGAAATTAATGCAGTCATGTCTGAGGCTAATAATGCAAGCATTACCTGATTTAAAAGACCAGTAGTAAAGTGTTTATGCATTTGAAATTTCAAAAAAATGTTTTACTAATTCAGCAATATTGATTAATATAACTTTAAAATGCCCCATTAACTTTACTTTTCTTTTTTATGCTAGGACTTTTGCATCCACATAGAATTGATATTTTTGAAGATTACATATATGGAGCAGGACCTAAAACTGGTGTATTTAGAGTACATAAATTTGGCCATGGCTCAGTAGAGTACTTAAGTTTAAATGTTGATAAAACAAAAGGTGCCTTGATCTCTCATCGTTATAAACAGCAAGATTGTAAGTATTCTGCTTTGTGTAAAACTATATTTAACATATTAATTCTCTATCCTAAACTTTACAAAGAATATTAAAATATTGATATATTCTAAATCATACATTGAACAGCAAAATGAATCCATTTATCCACTTTAAAATGATTAAACAAATATAATTACCATGTGAAATTGTTTTGTAAAATAATAGTACCATATCACTATTTTATAAATTACAAATCTTACCTTATCCCTAATAAACAAAACTGGATAACTTTGCCTTCCTTAGCAAATTCACTAGAGGTAATGGAGAAAATGAATATTTTCATTCAACCCAAGTCTAGGGCCTTCTGTGTACCTACCATGAAAGCATTTAAATCATGATTCCACTGTTTATAGTATTGTAGATAATTTGCAACATTTGGCCGTTCTTACATGGAATAAAAAATTTCTTCAATATGAATACATTTATCAAAAATGAATGATTAGCTTCTAAAATATATAATATTTTGTTTTGTGACCATAGTGAAAAAAATAAGTACATTTCATTACTGTCCATTTTGAAAAAAGTATCTGAACTATCTATATAAATTGTGATACAAGTAAATCACTTTGCTTGATTTCCCCTGAGATAGAAGTCAATTCATAGATATAAAGTAGTATAAATATATAAGCTTCAGAGATGGTTAAAAATGTGTGTGTATATACACACATATATGTACATACATATATACATATACATCAACCTTATCTCCTAAAATTCTGCTCTAATGTTTTCCTGTCTTTAATAATATATGGTAGAGATGTTTCACCAAATCATATAAAATTTCACAAGCTGGAAGGTGCCTAAGAGTCTCACTGTTACCTGAGTACAAAACCCACCTTGAGTATATTTTCTCAAGAAATGATCATCTAACTTTGACTCACAGGTTTTGTTTGTGTGGCCAGGAGCTCGTTAACACTTGAGAAAGTAGACTCTTCTCAAAACAGTCTAATTATTTACAACATCTTTCTTATATTGAACTGAAAAATACTTCCTCATAACTTCTACTCATTCCTCTTAGTTTTGATGATCAAGATCAAGCAGAACAGACAAAACCATCTTCTACCTAGCAACTTTTCAGTTATGTAAATAACTTTTCAGTTATTTAAATCTGTTCTTATCAAAAAACAACATCCTCAGCTCCTTCAAGAAATCTTCATACATCATGATTTTGAATCCCCTTATAACCTTGGTGGGGATAACCTCTTTTGGCCTTATAACCTCTTTTGAACATGCTCCAGCTCATCAAATGTCCTTCCTAAAATGTGGAGCCCCTGACAAGACTATGCAATGGGTCAGAGGATCCTTGAATTTACATAGTTCATTTTAACATAAAATCATAAAATCTTTCATTTTAGTGGTCATTTAAGTCTAACCTCCTTCTTAACACCGAATTATATTCTACAGCATCCTTGATAAATGTTTATCCAGGGTCTACTTTGAATACTTCCAGTAACAGACAGGATGGTGCTTCAAAAATAAGTCTCTTACCTCTTTAGATATGTCTAATTATTACAGAATTTCAAAGCTAGAAGGAACATCCACAGTCTTCTTGTCCAACCTGTACCTGAAAAGGGATTCTCTATGCAATATACCTGATAAATGGATGTTCTGGCTTTTCTTAAAGACCTGAGGCAACCCATTCCACTCTGTACTTACTGTGAATCTTAATTTACCTCTTTGCAATATATGTCCACTGTTGCTACTTGATCCCTCCAGATCCAAGAAGAAACTTAATATCTCTTTCACATGACAGGCTTTAAAATATGTGAAGATAGTCATTAAAATATGTGAAAATAGTCTCTCCATCCCAAGTCTTCTCCTCTCTAGGTTGAAAATTCCCAAGTCTTTTCAATTAAAAGTTCTCAGATCTTTCAACTTTGAAGAATGGAATTCATTCAAAACCTTCACCATCCTCCTTTCTCAACTCATTGTTTAACTATGCCCTTCACCATCCTGGTTTCTCAGCTTATTGTTTAACAATGCCCTTCCTAAAATACAGCAATCAGAACTGAATACAGAACTCCAGATATTGTCCTACTAGCACAGGATACAACAGGACCATCACTTCCTTATTTCTGTATACTATGTTTCTCATCATAGAAACTAAGCTAGAATTAGCTTTCTCCCTTTAAAAAGATATATATTTTTTCTTATATAGAACCAAAATCTGTCTCTTTGTAACTTTTATTCATAAGTCTGAGTGCAATATTCTAGTGCTACCCAAAATACGTCTACTTTTCCCAGATGATGGTCCAGAGAGTGTTTGAAGATTTCTATCATGCCTCATGATAGTCTTGATTTCTCTATGGTAATTTCCCCCAATTCCTTCTATCTTTCTTTATATGGCATGATTTTAAGATTTCTCTCAGTAATGGTTTCTCTGGTCTGTAAATACTACTTTGTCATTATCCCTTTTAAAAAGTAGCATCAGAGGTGGCTAGGTGGTACAGTCAATAGAGCATTGGCCCTGAAGTTAGGAGGACCTGAGTTCAAATCTGACCTCAGACACTTAACACTTACTACCATGTAACCTTGGGCAAGTCACTTAACCCCAATTACCCTACCTTCCCCCCTCCAAAAATAAAAAAAGTGCCATACAGAGTATAGGAGGCTCGTTTTTTTCTCCCTTGTTATAGAAATTATGTACTTTGACTGCTTTTTTTAAGGCAACTGTATCATAACTGCTTTTTCCTGAGCAAGAAAAAAAAATCAAAAGGCTCAGTTCTTTTTCACATGAACTATAGTCAAACCAGTTTTTCTCTATCTTACTTTTTACAAATGATTTCTTTCACCTTTATAATATTTTATAGAATTTTAGAGTCTTAGATAATATATGTCACCTTATAAGATTTTATCTTCATATTTTTTATCTAGCTTGTTGCTTTTGGTCTATTACTCCAGCCAATGACATATTTTTTCATTCAAAATATTAACTGTGCCTCTTACTCTATACCATCATAGACTTGATGAGGTTACACTTTTTGTCTTCATCCAAGTAAGTGATAAAATTGAACAAGAAAATGAGTCTAGAGACTTTTGGCATAATACTAGAGACCTTACTCCATAATGACATGACTCAATGATGTTCAACAGTCTCAAAAGCCCAAAACTATACTCTTATTCAATCAACCATATTCTTTTTTGTCCATAAAAAGTCATGAAACTACATGATCAAATCATGAGAGCCTTTGTCAAAAGCTTTCTTTACAATAGAGATATACTATAATCTCCTATTATTTTGGCCTATCAAAAAATAATTCAGTTTATGGTCACCTTACCCCCCAAAAATGAATTTACATTTACATGTCTTGTTCATTAGAAATCCGTGGTGTTTCCTAACTACCACTTTCTTTTCCAAAAGTATTAGTACAAAGCACTGTAAAAATATCAAATCATCTTATCCTTACATCAACCAGAGGAGATAGGTACTATTTTCCTCATTTCACAGATGAGGAAATTGAGGAAGACAGAGCTTAAATGACTTGCCCAGGGTCACATAACTAGTAAATTTCTGAGGCTGGATTTAATTCAGATCTTCTTGACTTCAAGTCAAATATCTTTATCACCTATCTTCAGATGAGAATACTTTCTTCTTCTTATTCAGTTCTAGACCAAGCTACTTATCCCCACATACTGCCTCCATACTGCATCCTAGCTTTTCAGTTCTATTAAACATTTTCTTCTCCTACCCTTTCCAAAAATAATCAGTCATTAAGCTTATTAATTTAGCTTCCACAATATCTGTTATTTCTAACACTTCTCTTCACTTGGAGTCAATATCATCTCCTCTCACCCAAAGTTATAATGGCTTGGGACATTTAAAAGCACTTCTACAGTTTTCCAAAAGCAATATGGCCAGCTGTCTTTCAACTATTCTGGCTCCATCTAATTATCTGGTCCCTTAACTATCTCCCTGCTTCCAGGATCTTCTCTTTCTAGTCTAGTCTCTGTATGGTTCTCAAAATAATCTTCTTAAAATCTAGGATTGACCATGTCACTTCCCAGCTCAAAAATGTCATTGATCCTTATTGCCTCTCTGATAAGTTAGAAAAGTTTAATTCTGGGCTTTAAGTCCCTCTATGATCTCAATTCAACCTACTTTTCCAGACTTCATGAACTCTACATTCCTGTCAAACTGGCTTACTAGCTTTTTCTCAAATTCATCCCAAGTCCTATTCTCACCTCCAGCTGTTAGAAACCCTAATTTCCTTCCACAGTTCAGATACCACCTCTGACCCAAAGCCTTTCATGATTCTGTTAGTCATTAGACTTGCCCCCATTCAAATTACTTCCTATTCATTTATCTGGGCAGATATTGTATCTCCCATTGACCCCAATAGAATAGAAATTCCTTGAAGCTTTCATTATTAGCCTTCGTAGCCCTTGCACCTAGCACATTGTGTTCTTCAATAAATGTTTTTTTCTTATTTTTGAGTTGAACTAATATTCATAATCTTATGACTGCATTTTCAGAAGAGCTTGTATGCTCCTAATATAGGCAAGAAGGTCTCCTTGTTGGAAGAGAGTTTTATTCTACTGAAACAAATGATTGTTTATAATACATAATCAATAAACACAGCTAAATCTAGTATTTTATGTGCATTTGAGGTGATTTTGTGATTATAAACCTGTGTTCTGCTATAGAAAATCATTTGTGAAGGCCTGCCTATTCTCTAAAAATTTCATCAAGAATACCCTTGATATATACCTAGATCAACCTTATATATATATTTCCTAAAGATGAGAAAACATGAATTTTGTGTCAGTAGTTATTGATGCCTTCAAAATAGATTTAATAATATGTTCCAGAATTTTCTGAGGATTAGAAATTGATCTGCAGTTTTCAGGATTCACTTTTCCCCCTTTTGCAAGTTGTGGCAAAGGTTACCCAAGATTAATCCAAGTATTTCCCAGTACTACCATTTTCAATAATTCCTCAAAAATTATTGTCATTGCATGATTACATATATAAATGTTTCTTTTTCTTTATTTATACTCAACAATATCCAAGAGATTAAGGTCTTAATCTTTGGATATTTAAGTTCATTTAAAATAGCTAGTTCTTTGGTTATCCCCTTCATACATCTTGGGCTTCAATTTTAATCTTAAATGAGTTCAGATGATGTCTTTTTGGTATGTTGAATATAGCCTTATAAAAGAGTTCCAAAGCATTTTAGCAAAAGGAATCATTTCAGCTTTAAAAATATAAGCCTTTTAAAAATATAATTTGTATTCAAAACAAAGGATGTAAATGATAGCTTATATTGTATCCCCAGCACTTAACATGGTGCTTAACATATAGTGTTTATTTAGTGTTTTTTCATTCATGCTTTCATTCATTCATTCAGTGTCTATTGACTAACCAAAGGAAATTAATTTCAGTAAAATAAATTATTGCCAGGGCAACTCTTTAGAACTCGAAGTTGCAGAGTAGTTGCTAGTCTGCAGTGGTAGAAACTTCCTCATTAGGAATTCTCTAATATATCGATCAATAAACACACACACACACACACACACACACACACATGCTACCTAAAACAAAATTTTTGTGAAGATTAGAAAATTTGCTGCTTCTCAACTGGCAGGAGATGAGGTAGTCAGTGATTTTAATGATGCCACTTTTTGCCAATCCATTATGATCTGTGTTCTTATACAAAAGATTATGCCCTCAGACATAAAATGTCTTCCCTAAACATCTATGGGGCTTGTGCTTGAGTAGTATTACTAACAGGAAGCATATCATTCACTTAGCAATCCTCCTTATTCTCCTCAGTCTAAAGCATGGTAAGATATGTTCTATGTAGGGTCATAGAATTACAAAAATCTCAGAGCTAAGGAGAATCTCAGAATTATCTAGTTCTGTTTTGCCTCAGCAGGAGTCCCAGTGTTTAGAATGCATGCCAAGTAGCTATTTGGCAATACATACAGAAAAAGGGAACTGGATAGGGATCAGATAAAAAATATATATCCATATGGAAAGAAAAAATTGCTAAATGCTGTTCAACTAATAAACACTTTTTTTCTAAACTAATTCTTATTAAGTGAAGAAAATAATTGGATTTTAACTATATAAATACTTGTGACAAGTAATTTTATTTGGTAAAGCTTCATGCTAAAGAAAAATGATTTGGCTAGTTAGCTTTGCTCCACTGGTCGACTGCCTTGAAAAAACTTGCAATTGGTCACAAAGAAAAGCAAGAGAGTATGTGTAACTCAGGAAAAATCTATACCCACTATAGTAAAAAGCAACTAATACATCTTATACTGCTGATGGGTTAGTTTTTCTCTCAAAATGTGGACAGCATAATTTTTGAAATATTAAAAAAAAGATTTAAAGTGGCTATATTTAAGCTTCAGTGAAATATTATCATAGCCCAAAGTAATTATATTCATGCATATTTTGTTTTATTTTGTTTTCATTCAGTACCCAATCCATGTTTGGATTTAACGTGTGAATTCCTCTGTTTACTTAATCCTTCTGGGGCTACCTGTGTATGCCCAGAAGGGAAATCCTTGATTAATGGAACCTGCAATGATGAGAGCTTATTAGGTAGGTATATTGTAGTCTTTGGGAAAATAATGCATTTTAAGATGAATTAATCAGTTAATAAAATATAATAAAATGCCATCAATCTAGTCATCAATTGAGAATTCTTGTTATGAGTGGCTCTCAAGTGCTGTTGTTTAATAACATTATTTTTTTCTTTTTCAGTGTTTCTATTTCTATTTCCTGTCAACTCATTTCATATTTGTTTAACTGGCATTTATGCACATCTAATAAGAGCACAAAGAATTAAGAATATAAGAATTAGTGGCAAAAACTGGAACAAGAAAACAGCCCTTGCATGAAAGTCATTTTTAGATTGTAAGGAAGATAAAGTCAAAGAAATAATCTAGAATATTTACCTAAAAGGCAAAAAGGGGGCAGGAAATTATCATTGCTTGTAAATGCTAATTTCTTTCTGGGCCAAAAAAGAGTATCAAGATGTTCTCTTAACACTGACCACAATGTGTTTTGATTGGTGGCAAGAGATCAACTCTTAGGTGTTTGTGACAGTTTGTTGGGAGTATAAGATGAGTTGCCCTGAGAACAGAATGTGAACCAAGAGTTTAATTTGTAGTCAAAGTAATTAAACTGATACAGAGAGTAATGGGATGAGTAAGAATAGAGTATAATTCAGATAGTGTAAAAGTTATGACTGTATAGCAAGAAAGTGAAAAATGCTGTGCATTCTGGATCCTAATACACTATTTATAGAATGATTCTAGTATCGAGGGAATAATGATGAAGGATGCTTTACAGATGACAAATGCTTGAATAGCACAGTTCTGAGATCTTAGTCATTTCCAACCAGCAAAAGAAAATTCCTAAGAGCCTACAGACCTGAAGAATAAGCATTGTTTTGACAAAATTGTTCATGCTTGTGAGAAAGAAATAAAGGAAATAAACGGGCTATATAGTACTACATGTAGGTAGATTTTGAACTAGTTGAATGACTACAGACAATGAGTAGCCATTAATGGACAGATGTCATCTTTAAAGGAGATCACAAGTACACGGATGGAATAATTGATAAATTTGCTTGTTGTACAAAGCTTGGGCAGAGACATAACTTACATATTAGATGACAGAGTCTAAATCCAAGAAAAATTAAAGAGGCCATCCCAATGGTCAGAATTAAAGAAGATGACAAATGTAAAGTCCTATATTGAAATTAAAAAAAAAAACTTCAAATAGTATAAGATAATGGAGGCATGACTTGACAACTGTTCCCATGAAAACATTCTTGGGGTTTTAGTGGATTGTACAATTCAACACAGTAACTTGGTAGTCAAAAAAGCAAGTACTCTTCTTAGACCCAAACAGTGTTCAGTTCAGTTCTGGGGACTGTATTTTAAGAAAGACATTATTATGTGGCAATGTGTCCAGAAAATAGCAAAAAGAATGATGACAGAACTACAGAATCTTCTATTTTAAGTTTGGTTGAAGGAACCGGGTATGTTTACTTCAGAGAAGAGAGGCTTGGATAAAACAGCATGAGAGGATTTCAAGATTTTATGGGTTGTGATATGAAAGAGGAATTATATTTGGTTTGCTTGACCCCAGAAGGCAGAACTAAGAGTAGTACGTAAAGTGGACAGATTTAGGTTTAGTATAAAGGAAATTGCCTAACAGTTGTAGCTCTCTAAAAGATGAATGGTATGCCTTGGAAAGCAGTTTGTTCCTTCTCACTGGGTGTCTTCAGACAGAAGCCGGATGACCAATAGTTGGTGGTCACAATACATCAGTGTTGGAAGAGACCTCAGTGGGTTATTCTGGGATTCCCAAGGCTTCTACTTAAGTGGGTAGTTGTACTTCCACATTAATAGAAGGCAATGCTCCTCCCTAAGAATTCTTAAAGGGATACCAAGATTTCCCCTTAATCAAGCAAGGGGTATAGTATTCTGTGGAAAATGATCATCATTGCTTCATGCCACTTCAAATTTTAGCCACTTTATAAAGCCCGAATTTAGGAAAATATTAAATGTAAAGCATTATTAGTTATGTTATAAAAGGATTTTTTTTACTATAGTTGTATTCAATAGCAAGTTTCTGTGGAGTATTGAAAATATGGTTGTGACTTACCAAAATTGTATTTGGATGTAACTTGTAGCAAACATAGCTAGAGGTATTTAATAAATGATTGTTCTTAATAATAATGATAATGATTCTTAATGTCCAACATACTTGTTATATTTGTTATTCAGTCATTTCAGTTGTGTCTGACTCTTCATGACCCCATTTGGGGTTTTCTTGACCAAGATACTGGAGTGATTGTCATTTCCATCTCCAGCTTATTTTACAAATGAAGAAACTGAGGCAAACAGGGTTAAATGACTTGCCCAGGGTCACAGAGCTAGTTTCTGAGACCAGATTTGAACTCAGGAAGAAGAGTCTTCCTGACTCCAGACCCAGCACTCTAGACACTGTGTCCCTGAGCTTCCCCATTCATTATATTACCTCTGCCAAAGTAAGCTCTTTCTGACACTATGAAAGAGGCAAAAGAAAAAGAAACATTTATCTTCCCACACACACACACACACACACACACACACACACACACACATTCAGTTTCCAAGTACTTTACTCTCATGGTTGAGGCTGAGGAGTTAGAATGTCTGAATGTTAGATTAATAGAATGAATTATTTAGAGCAACTTCCCTAATTGATAGAGTAGCCAGAACACTCCTATCTCAGATGTCTTAAAGCTCATGCTTGCCATTAAAGAAAATACTAAATTTAACAAATTTCAATGAGTTGAACAGTCTTCTACTCATGTGATTTTTATAAGAGACAGAACTTGGACATCTTGAATTTAAAATCAAAGTATGTGAATTTTAGGATTATTGATGGCACAGATCAATAGAAATTAATTTTCTTTCATTAAAATTTTATATAACCAAGTTTTACAGCTCATTTTAATCACTACCTTTCTCTGGTTGCTATTGTTAACTGATTAGGCCATTGAATATTACTAACCCTCGTGGAAGAAATTTGAATTTCAAATCTTACTCATTCTTAGAAACATGTTCATCTTTTCTCTCCTAGAGTTGATTATAATTGCTGGAACTGATCTTTGGGGGTAATTTGGTTATTGACAAAAGCAGCCTTGTTTTTTCATCATAGGAGTATTACTGCAGTTTGCAGATGAATATAATGCTACTTTCATTTCATCAGGCAGTGCTATATTTTTAAATTTCCCTTTGCTTAATGTTACATATCATAGAAAAGCACATGTACCAACATGTAGACATTTTAAACTTCAATACAGTTCAATATCACAAAACTACAGTTAAATATGAATGCTTCCTTAATTATAATACCAACATGGATAATAATACCCTAGCTCTAAATGTTTCCCTCTTAAACAGCCCTAAGTAGTTATTGCATATTAGATAATTTCTTACTAGATGAGTTAGAAATATGTGATGAATATTTACTCTTATAATATTAATATGTTATTGCTTCAATGAATAGCCCCATCTTTGTGACTTACCTAGCAAAATATGGTTCCCAGTTGGTTTTATTCTCCCTGTGATGTTAGATGATAGGGATTAGGTAAAGAGACAAAACGTTTGTCACAAATTTCTCATTATGAAAAAACAAAAACAAAAGATTTACAAATCTACATAACAGGACAATTGGCATCCCTCTTTGTTAATGAATGATATGAGCAGATATTTGTAAAGAATCTAGGTCTATAAAACCAACAAATGAGCAATTCTAAGTATACTGAACATGATCTCTGGTCCTAATAGTTGCCACAGTTCACCTCTCTGGCGTTCTCAAAACCATCTTCTGTTGTGATGCTAGAAATAGCCTTTCTTTGTGTTGAGTAGCATCAGCAAATTAAACAATTAGATTAGGTGAAAGTCATTAATATGTACCTCTGTATAGATGCATTGCAGTGAATAAGAATCAAAGCTAGTTTTTCAAAGTTGAATTCCACACATATGTATAGACCTGACTTCAGCAGAAGACATAAGTTAATGATTTTCTACCAGATGCTTTTCTGTTTTCCATCAGACTACATCAACTTCCTTTAGAGAAAGCATCATAGTTCATGACTACAAACATGGCAACAGCACAATTTGGAGAATAGGTCCAACCAGTTATTTTCCTGAATCATTGCTCAAAAATGATGACTGACTATACTCAATGGCATAATCAGAATAGAATTTCCAGTTTTCTTCCAATGTATTCCTGAGTCATTTGAATTATTACTAATATTAGTACTTTGTTTATATTGAGTCAGTCACATTTATCTAGCACCTAATTTGTGTAGTAATGAAGCAGCTAAATGACTTAGTGGACAGAATACTGGGCCTAGAATCAGGAAGACTTGAATTCAAATCTGGCCTCAGACACTTACCAGTTACGTGACCCTGGCCAAGTAATTGAACTTCTATTTGCCTTAATCCACTAAGGAAAAAATGGTGAACCATTCCTGTATCTTTACCAAAATAATCCTGTGAACAGTATTGGTATGATGTTGTCCTCAGGGTCATAAAGAGTGGACACAACTGAACAACAACAGCATACCAGTCACTGTACTAAGTACACAAGATAAAAAGAAAAGGCAACAGACAGTTCTGCCTCTCAGGACAATCACAGTCTAGTGGAGAGCATATAAACAACTATGTACAGACAGGCTAAGTACAGGACAAATTAGAAATAATCAGCAGAGCAAAGTCATTAGCTATAATGGGAATCAAGAAAGGCTTCCTATAGGAGGAATTTTAGCTGGGACTTGAAGAAAGCAAGTTAAGCCAGGGGGTGAAGATGAGGAGGGAGAGCATTCCAGGAATGGGGACAGCCAGTGAACAGTGAATGGAGTCAGGAAATGCAGTGTCTTGTGGGAGAAACAGAAAGATCAGTGTCACTAAATCATGGAGTATGTAAAAGGGAACTAAAAAGTCTGGAAAGGTTGAAAGAAGCTATGGGGAAAATATTATTTATCCTTTATTAAAATTTCTTGAGCCTTGCTTTATGTGGCTAGAAAATTCTCTAACTTAAAAGCCTACTGTAGAGATCAGACTGACCTTAAAAAAGCTCTTGAGATGGCTGTAAGGAATACTTAGATGTCACTCCTGACTTGTTTTGAGTCTACTTGTTTTGGATTCACCCAAAGCCCCTGTTTTGAGTTCTACCCAAAGCTTACGTTTTGGGTTCCCCAAATTAGATTGACTTACCTGCTGATATATATATATCTCAAACTGCCCTTCTCTAGAGACGAACTTCTGCCTAGCTGTGGCCAACTGGGCAAATGTCCTTACACTATATATAACAAAACCTCACTGACACTGCATAAGGAGTCACACCTTCTAGTTCTCTCCTCTGCAGATGGCCCAATAAATTTCTTTTTAAAGCTATTCCTGATGTTAAGGTTTAATATTATGACTAACAAGGGCAGAACGTTTAATATCATGACTAACAAGGGCAGGTTATAAAGAGCTTTGAAAGTTAGAGGCTTTTATATTTAATTCTGGAGGTGACAGGACCACTGAAGTTGATTGGTTAGGGGGGTGACATGGTTAAATCTGTGCTTTAGAAAACTGATAGTTGAGTGGAAGATGGACTGGAGTGGGAAGATACTTAATGGCAGGGAGACTACCCAGGAGGCTATTGCAGTAGTTCTGGTGTGAGATGATAAGGGCTTGAACCAAGGTAGTGACAGTCAGAGGAGAGAAGGGGACACATACAAAAGACAATCTTTGTACTTGATAGAGTTTTAGCATTCATTATCCCTTTTTATCATCGTAACATATCCCATGCTGTAAGATACATGGTCTATCTCATGTGGGTTGATGAAGTTCAAATAAGGTGCTCTATGAATTTTAAAGAGCTATATAACAGTATTTATACTAGTACTAGGGTATCCATTATTGTCCTCCTTTACATATAATAAAATTGAATCTAAAAAGGGTAAAGGACTTGCCCAAGATCACATAGCTAGTAAGTAGCTGTGCTAGGACTCAAAGCCAGCTTTATGTGCCTGGCACATAGTTGGTCCTTATTACATGCTTATCAATTGATTGTTTGATTCTGACCCAAAGTTCAATGCTCTCTGTAAATTTACCATACTCACTTCGCAGGTACAGGTAAAAGAATTCCCTGAAACTATATTGTCAACATGGATGTTGAAGCAACTTAAAATAGTCCTATTTTTTTTCAAAAATTTTAATTACAGATATAATAATAGGGCAGCTAAGTGGTACAGTGGATACAGCACTGGGCCTAGATTCAGGAAGACCAGGGTTCAAATCCAGCTTCAGATGCTTACTAGCTGTGTGACCCCAGGCAAGTCATTTAACCTTGTTTGCCTCAGTTTCCTTATGTATAAAATGAGCTGGAGAAGGAAATGGCAAACCATTACAGTGTCTTTGCCCAAAAAGACCCAAATGGGGTCACAAAGAGTTAGACATAACTGAAATAACTGAAAAACAACAAAAACAAACCTAATAATACATTTTTCTATAGTACTTTAAAGTTTCTAAGACACATGTGCCTCCTACCTGCCTATCTAACATTGGACAAGTCAATTTAATTTCCTTTTCCATACAGTTGAAGGGGTTGTACTAGTTGACTTTGGAGGTCCATTCTAATTCTAGCTCTATGATCTTAACATCCTTTTAGCAACCTTGTGAAGCAGGGAATGAAAATATGATTATCTCTACTTTCCAAATGAGAAAATTAAAATTCAGAAAAGTGAATTGCCTTACTTATGTTAACAGAGCTAATTAGTGTGTGAGGTGGAATTTGCACTCAGATCTCCTGACTCCATGTCTAGGATTCTGATTTGTCAAATGGCAGTATTGCTTTATGTAAGTGTTATCCTATTATATAGCTCTATTAACTTTCCTCTCATAATAAAGGGATCTTAATGACAAGCAATTAGTCTCAAAAATGCTTTAAATATCTTCTTCATTAAACTAGTCATTGAATATACTTGAAATAGTCATATGTCATTACAGTATTTTCTATTGATTTTTCTCTGCCTTTATTAAAGTTGCTAGCTGTTGATGAGATAGTCTATCCTATTCTTGAATAATTTATCAAGGTTAGAAAACCTTTTATCTTGAAAAATGATCATATATTCTTTGTTTAACATTTTAATAAATGATAGGACTGCAAAATAAAACAACAGAGCAGAAAAGATTAAAGGATTGCTTTGGTATATATAATTACTCTTAGAATTATAGGTTCTTAGGTTTGGAAGGACCCTCAGGGTCACTTAGTCCAAATTCCTGTCCAGGGCATGCAACCATTCACAAAATCCCTTACAAGTAATCCTTCAGACTTTCTTAGAATACCTTTTAAGACAGGAAACTCAGAATCTCATAATTCAGTTGATTCTATTTTTTTCCTTTAATGGTCACTTTTTTATATATTGAACTGAAAATGTAATGCCTAGAATTTCTAAACCTGTGGTTTTAGTTCTAAAGTCATAAAACAAAGTATTCCTTCTTCCACTTGACAGCCTTTCAGTTATTTAGAGGCAACTATCCTGTCCTCTCTGTGTCTTCTTTTCTCGAGGTTGAATATCAGTGTAATCTACCTGAATACCCACAATATTTAGTTTTCTGATTTAAAAACAAGCAAACAAAACTTTTAATCCATTTTTGTCTTGTAGCCAAATAATTTAGTATTGTCAATCAAAACAAAATCAAAGCCCTACTTGTGGAATTTTTTTCATTATCCGGTTTTCACTCATTCTGTGAATCATATATTTGTATTTTTTAAATAGATGATTCATGTAAATTGACTTGTGAAAATGGAGGAAAATGCATTATAAATGAGAAGGGAGATCTAAGATGTCATTGTTGGCCCAGTTATTCTGGAGAAAGATGTGAAATCAACCATTGTACCAACTACTGTCAGAATGGAGGAACTTGCATATCATCTGCTCTTGGTAAATATTATCTTCATCTTCTTCCTATTAGTGAAAACCCTACAGAAAATGTTACATATTTCAAATGAATTATAATTTTTGACCCTGCTGTAAGAACAGATTGTTTGAAACATGGTCTCTAATTTGGACAACTGAAATTAATTTAATTTACTGCCTTGGTTGCTACTTCAATCTATTGAAATTTAAATCACATAATAATGAAATTAAACTAAAATTTATCATGATTATAACTTAATTATATTCTGATAATAGCTTGAGAATTTATCAGGGAGTCTATTATAATCTTTATGCTAATACAAAATTGTGAAAAAATTACCATTTAACATACTATGTCAAATCCCACATTTGGGAAATAAAACATTAATACATGCCAAGTTATACTGGACATATGTCTATATTAGACAGATAAACTTCAGATATTATACATGTTTCCCAAAAACATTGCCTAAGGAAAAATAATTGAATAGCCAATTATAATTTCTTTTTTACTCAAAAGAGAGACAACACAACATAATATAAAGCTGGCATTGAAGGCAAGAAAACTTGGATCGAAGACTTGCCTTTAACAGATACTGACTGTAATCCTGGGCAAGTTTCATAATCTGTCAGTAATGTAAGCAACTTTCTAAGACTATAGCTTTCAGGGAAAGGGCCAATCTGTATTGGTTGATGGAAGTTCCTCTCCAAGAAATCCCAATGAAATCACAGATCCATACCTAAACCATAAAAGTTTCTTCTATTTCTTATAATGCACAACTTACCAAAAGAGCCAAATAGGTGTGCTTTTTTTCATATCAAATCCACTGTCTTTAAATAGTGTATTTTAATGTGTGTTTTCTGTTATATTAGTTGACCTAACATTAATTGATACTGCTTAATAACTCAGTAAAAGAAGGTTTAGAGTTTGGATGAACCAGTAAAATGAAGGGGAAAAAAAGTCTTTGCAAATGGTTTGATTCGGCACAGAGTAAATTGTAGGTAAAGTACAGACTGGGTATGTTTTATTTTGCCTTTTCAGACATCTCTTATTTGGATTATAGTTATTCTTTATTTGATATGCAGTTAACAATCTATGACAAAGTAACATGCAGAGTGAAATGGACGTACATTTTTACTTTAAGAAGCATAAGTATTTCTCCTAAGGAGGTAATTTTTCTAAAGTTGTGATCATATTTACAAGTTATGCATATAAATTGAGTGCTAAGAGAATTTCTAGATGGTTAGTTTTCTTTTTATCACCACAGTCATTAGAATCTGAGGCATAATTTGGCTATTTTAGCTTTCCAAATTTTAAAATCATATTAACTGCTTAGCAATCTAGAATTAGATGCAGAAGGAGTCTTAGAGCTCATCTAGTCAAAAGCCTTCATTTTATAGCTGAGGAACTAAAGTCTATGTCTCCTTACTTTAAGTCTACCTTTTTTGCCCGTTATATTGCAATCTTATCATAAAGTGATAGAGTTAAAACTGGAAAGGACCTCAGAGGCCATCCAGTCCAACCCTGAATCCAAGGTCCTTAATCAGAAACAATCCTCATAAGTTCACCTAACAACTGTGCCCTAAAATAAATCTACTTATTGAGAGAAATCAGTATATAAGATATTATATAAAATATTATGGAGATAATAAACACCATAATATTTTTTAAAGTTAATTTATTAGGAATAATGGTATATGGAAATGGTATAGTGCATCATCTAAATTACTTTCTTTAATTTTAATCTCATTCTTGTAGTAATTCTCCATGTTAAATTTTAACTGGGTTTCAGAAGTTTTGAGTTACAGAGTTGGATAAATATATTCTGGAAATACACTTAAAATCCCTTTGCATATGAAAATTATAAAAGAAATGAGTACACATAAGGAACCCAACTAGGGGTAGGTTGATGTATGTATATTTTATGCTCTTGTACCATCTACTAATTAATAATAATGTGATAGGCAATTAAGTCATTTGGAAAGCATTTTTCACTTTTTAAATTGTGATTTCATAAAAGCATTGTTCAGTATTATAGGTTGTAGAACCTCATTATCTGCACACAAATGTTAATTTGTTGAACAAATCCCAGTGGCAATTCATGGATTTATTCATTGTTGGTTTACTTACAGTTAAGCCTTTTGGCAAATTCCTATGTGGACACTATATAACTAGGGTTTGGGGCAGCTTTAATTAAAATTTATAAGTTTATGACAGTTGTATAGAACTATAATAATTGAACAAAGAAAATGTCACCAGTTAATTAAAAGCACACATCTGAGAGACATAATTAAAATTTCTTATATAGGAATGAAAGTTTCCTGCTACACAAGGTGTTAGTTTTGCAGTAATTACCATTAACAATAAATTATCACAAAAGATACTTACCTAGTTTCATATACAATGGCAAGCAGCAAAGGGAAATAATTGAATATATTGAAAACATCAACAAGGGTCCATGTAGTTCAATTTCATAAACCTTTCTTAGGAGGATGCTTACAATCAACCAGGCATTTGACAAGAATAATTTGAAACTAGTGAAAGGTTTGATGCTTCTATCACCTCATTACAAACTCTACAAATAGCAAAAACAAATTTGCAATATATTCCTAATTTTCTAGTTTTCTTATGGGCTTTTTTCTTTTAAAAACATCACATCAAAATTGGCCTATGAGAGTGGAACACAAATGAGTTAAAATAAGGCTTGTTAAACTGGGGGGTAAGGAAGATGGGAAGGAGGCATTTCTTCCAGAACCTAGCCCCTGTTCCTAAGATTGTTGTTGTTCAGTCATTCAATCATGTTTGACTTTTCATGACCCCGTGAACCATACTGCCCACTTGAGGTTTTCTTGGTAAAGATACTGGAGTCATTTGTTATTTCCTTCTTTAGATCATTTTACAGATGAAAAAACTAAGACAAACAGGGTTAAATGACTTCCCCAGGATCACACAGCTAGTCAATGTCTGAGGTTGGATTTGAACTCATATATTCCTGACTCTAGGCCCAGTACTCTATCCTCTTATTCCACATCCATAGGATAGGAAAGAGTTAGAAATAGCATTACTGACCAGGTAAAGTGTTGGTACAGTTGGGCATGTATTAATTAAACAATCAATACTTAGGTAATGAATTAAGGAAACAAGATAAGGAAAGGAAGACTGAAAGGAAATCTCTCTCATAACAGTTCTACCTTCACCATTGTGTTTTATTGCAATGGAAACTCAATCCTCAAGGTATGATAGGAAAATGAAAATAGATGCCATTGGTGGTATTAGGAGGGAAGAAGAATAAAATATTGTTTATAGGAAGAAATAAATTTTATAACATAGGCAGGTTAAGAAAGGAAACTCCTCCATCATGGTGCTACTGCTGACACTTCTGACATTTTAGGATAAGATACCTCTAGGCAAATTGGGGAATAAAGAAGAAAAATCAGGAGAGAAAGCCATTTCTTGGGCATTATCCAAAGCTAGGACTAAGATAATACCTAATACCCCTTGAAGTAAAGTAAGCCCTGGAATGTTAATAATAGTCATCTTCACCAAAAATAGGACTCCCCTAAACTAGGGTCATAGGATAGAAGTTTACTTCAAGATCATCTAATCCAAGGGTTCTTAGAATTTTTTTGGTGTGTCACTGACCTCTTTGGCAGTCTAGTGAAGCCTATGGATCTCATCTTGGAATGTTTTTTAAATAAATAAAATAAAATACTTAGGATTGCAAAGGAAAACAATTATATTGAATTACAGTTATTAAAGTATAGTTCTTCAAAGTTCATGGACCTCAATTTAAGAATCCCTGTATGGTAGCCCAACTCCTCATTTTATAGATGAAGAAATTGAGACTCAGAGAGATAATGGGATACCAAGTAGAGGGGCCAAGTTGCAAGGCAGAATATTGTCTCCAAATTTAATATAGTTTCTACCATATCCAGCTACTTTTTTTCTCAATGAAAAATGGTCCTTCAATTTTATTATTTGTTTCACTTTTTATTTTATTGAACCCATAATGACTGGCAACTTGCCCATAACTTTTAGTCTTAGAGAGTGATTCTTATCACATCAATTCTCCTGGTTCTGCTTACTTGACTTGCATCAATTCACACAAATTTTCCAAGGTTTCTATGAACTCATCCTGATTGTCAGTACCATCCCATTATATCCATATGTCATAGACATTCCCCAGTAATAGTGTTCCTTTAGTGTCGAGTTCTATATCACTACCAGAAGAGCTATTACAAATATACTGTTAGAGTCTTTATAATCTTTCTTTGATCACTTTGGTTTATAGGCCTAGTTGAGGTATTGAACTGAAGCCTTTGGTCTTTCGCTGTTCTTTTCACTATGTCACACTAAATAATAGATTTAGCCAAATTTACAGCCTTTCTCAGTTGCCTAATCAAATGAAGTGAGTAACCACTTACATCTAAGGGAAACATCACACTGACTATTTTCCAAGTATTTTTTTAAGTGGATACCAACCTACACCTATACCTTACCTTCTCAAATTTATGAGATCATTTCATTTCATAAAGTGCAGCTCTAAGCTTGACAATTACCAGAAGCACACAATTCAATTACAAAGTAGAACTCTAAAGGATCTTGCCAAACCTGAGACCTATTTCAAATAGGTTTCTCTCCCTGTTGCAGTTTTACATATATTTATAAGCAGGAGCACTGTGCTGTTCCCTCTTAACTACAGACATCAGCAAACCATTGCCTATGGCAATGTACTTCATTTATCCTTGTATTGCCAGCTGAGATATTTCTATGAGAGTCACTTCTGGTAAATAAAGGCTCTTGAGGAAATAGCCCTTTTTACATCAACCAGTATGAATGCCGGATGTCTTAGGGGTCCAAGTAAGGTACAATGAGCAAGAAGCAAATAAAAACAACAAAGAATACCTTCGCATTCAAATGTCCTTGATCAGGGAAGAATATTTTGTAGGAAAATATTCTGTTAGAATTTTTTTCTTAAGAATCCACCTCTCTTTATTAGCTATATATAATCTCAGAGCCATGGTCAACTATAACTGGCCTAGACAGGGACAAAACCTGTGACCTTGTCTTATTAACCACACATTCAGCTATTAGGACTAGTACAATTAAATGGCCTACTAGCTATGTTAAATTGCTTTAAGGATATATTTTATAGTTTAATTTTGACAATTATATTCATATAAGACTTTAAAGTTTAAAGAGACTTTTCGTCATAGTGATCCTGTGAGTTACCCCATTTTACCAATGTGGAATCTGGGGATCAAAGAGGTTGAGTGCATGGTCATGCAAATGATAGAGTTGGGATGAACTTAAGTCATCTGAATATATATATCAGTTAAGTGGAGCAGTGGATAGAGTGCCAGGCCTAAAGTCAGGAAGACTCATGTTCATGAGTTCAAATCTGGCCTTAGACACTTATTAGCTCTATGACCCTGGGCAAGTCCCTTGGGTTAAGTTTGCCTTAGTTCCTTATCTATAAAATGAGCTGGAGAAGGAAATGGCAAATCATTCCAGTATCTTTGCCAAGAAAACCCCAAATGGTGTCAAAAAGTATCAGACACTACTGCAAAATGACTGAAAAATGGGGCAGTTAGGTGACACAGTGAGTAGAGCGTCGGCCCTGAAGTCAGAAGGACCTGAGTTCAGATCCGGCCTCAGACACTTAACACACACAAACAAAAACCTAGCTGTGTGACCTTGGGCAAGTTACTTAACCCCAATTGCCCTCCAAAAAGCAAAAAAAAAAAAAAAGACTGAAAAGCAACAACAAAATCAAGATTCCCTGATAGGTAATTGGACCTTTCCTGTATATTTCCTTTTTCTTTTTTTCAGCATATATACCCGAATCCCATATCCTTGAACCTGAGCAGGGGTTGGTATGTTTAAACTGATCTGTAGATATCTTAGAAGATACATTTCCTGTGTTTCAGTCAGTTGACCCGCATTTGTTAAGTTACAGTGTGATAGGCATTGTGTTAGGCACTGGGAATAAAGACAAAAAATTAAGTTCCTTTCCTTCAGGAGCTCACACTCTAATTACATTCTACCAGGAGAGACTATCCATACATATTTAAGTAAATATATTTAAAATATATGCAAAATAAGTAGAAGGTAATGGGGAAGGGGGCTTGCAAAGCAAGGTTCAGCCAAGGCTTTGAGTAGAAGGAAGTGTTTGAGATGGGTTTTGAAGTAAACAAGAAATTGCATGCTGGTTATGGGAGAAATGGTACAAAAGTAAGAAGGTGGGAGATCGACTGTTGTGTGGGAGGAACAGCAAGAAGGCCTGTTGGGCATTACTCTAGAATGCAAGAAGGGGAGTAATGTTTGGAAAAGATGAAAATGTAGGTGGTAGCTGAATATTGAAGGGCCTTAACTGCCAAAAATTAGATATATTTAATTGTAGAGGCCATAGGGAGTGACAGGGTCAGATCTGAGCTTTAAGAGAACCATTTTGGCAGCTGTGTGGAAGATGGATTGCTTGAGGAAGGGAGATTTATTAGGAGGCTATTGCTTAGTTCAGGTGAAAAGTAATAAGAACCAGAATTCGGTTGGTAGCTCTGTAGATATAGGAAAGAGGATGGATGGGAAAGACATTGTGGAGGTAAAAAAATAAAAAGATCTGGCAACTACCTGGGTATATGAGATGAGGAATTGAATATAACACTGAAGTAAAACTAGATGTGTTCTGACAACTATATTTTTAATTTTTTTTCCTTACTTTCCTTTGCTTCACTTATTCATCCAACAAACATGTATTACCTCAATATACTAATCAATTTTATTTTTAGATGTTGTTATTTTAATTATTGTTTAGCAGTACTGTCTAATCAATTAAATATTTACCATGGGCTATAATAAATGTCACATTTGACTCAGTGAGGAAGCATGACTAGAGAGGAGGCTCCGTACTTGTTAATGTCATCTTCTAGATTATCCAAAAATGTGCTACCTAAGAAACCCCCTAAATTTCTTTGTCAAGATGGATGCTGCAGTATTAGAACACATTTAGCAATATCCTCACCAGGCTATTGATTTCTTTTGTGAAATTAAAGACTGTTGCTGAGAAGTGTGCTTTCAGAAACCCCTCAAGTTCGTCATCTTCACCTTAGCTGAAACATGGCCAGTGATAGATTTTCATTAGGGTAGATGCTTAGACTGCTGAACCAATAGATATACACATGTTCCTAATCATAACCTTTTATCTTATTCATTTCAAGACAGAAGCTAAGTTGTTTTTTGTCTGAATCTCAGAAAGCTAACTATAGATTAAAAAAAATCTTCACCATGCCTCAGGGTAGCCATTTAAAATATAGGATCTATGCAAGTTCAAGGGTGAAGTCTTTAGTTATTTACAATAACTGACTCCTGTTATACCCAGTTAATAAAATTCTCCCCTTAGTTGAGAGAATGGTCATTATATTACATATTAGTCAACAGGTAAATGACATGCAGTCCTTCATCATGAATGAATATCATTACTCTGTCAAAACAGTCAATAAGCATTTTTACTATGAGCTGGAAATACAAAGAAAAGGCAAAATTTGATCCTAGATAGAACATAAATGCATGTAAATACAAAAGAATGCAACCGCTAAGAATACTGTATTGTACCAGAGGGCCCCATGGCATACATGCTTAACAATACTATTTCAAAAAATATTCATAACTAAATTGTTAATAGACTTGCCATATTTCTTTATGACCCCAGGGAGTCTGATATCACTTATGAAGTCTGCATGAATGGTGGCAAGATCATTCTAGGAACATCTGGTCATGATGTTGGCAAACTTTGATCATCTGGAGAAAGTCTGTGTATATGTCAGTGAGAGCAACAGAAATCTGAAATTATCATTCAGTTATGCCATTGTGTAAATGGACCAGATTGCATTGGTTCAGCTGGAAGTTGTGGTCATTCGATTCAACAAACATTTATTGAACGTTTAATGTGTGCAAGCCCTATGGTCGGAGCATTTCTTAAACACTGTCATTCATTTTTAGACAAAAACTGCATGTCCTTTCTAAGATAATTTGAGAACTGAGTTGACTGACTGGTATTCATGTTGAAGATAAAAATATTTCAAATTCTCAGCAATCACAACCTTGGCTAGTAATGAATAATGAACTTTCCAGAAGTATAAATAGATTCTGACCCATAATTTGAAACATGTCAGAATATATTAGCTAGAATCCAGGGAGGGAGAGGATAGACTTCACAGTTCTTTCTTCCTTTTTTTTTTTTGGTGTCAGGCTTTGCTGAATAGAGCGCTATAATCTTTGAGGTACTTAAGAAGACCCGACAGCTGTAGTCAACTTGTTGAAATTATGTCTAAATGAGGACTCAGTTTCAGTCTTGGAAAACATTATCTTAAGTATAAAAGTGGCAAAATAAATCTCTCCAACAAAAAGAAAGCATTGAGAACTTGAATTATTCTGAGTTGGATACAGAGATAGGTTTTGCCAGTCTAGCATGATTTTTCACAATGCAAATTATACAGAAGATAAGTAAAACTGCTAAATTCTGCTCTGGTCTCCATAGCCTCAGACTAATGGGTCTCGGGGACTCCAGGAAACAGGATCTTCTGGGAAAGAAGGTATCCAAAATCAGAGTAACAACAAGATTTAAGAAGTAAGAGGAAAGAAGACAGACATGAGACAATCAATTTAGTTCTAGTAAAGATAACACCCTCATTTTACATTTGAGAAACCTTAGTCCCAGGGGTTATGTGACTCACATAATGTCACACAGGTAACAAGCAGCATAGTCTGGATTTGAATCCAGACCCTCTGAATATGCGTCCATTGTTCATTCCACCCTCCATGCCACCTCTCTTTATTCAAATTTATAGATTTTGAGAAGACCTTTGATGATGAAAGTTTGACCTGAATAAACAGTTTCAAAAGTTGCTATGATTTAAAAAAAATACTTCTTAGTAAGTCAGATCTTATGATAGTGAATAATTGAGTTAACCAGTACCAAATTAAACTAGAAGAAAAGTGTTGTTTATATGGACATAATTAGTTGTTATAAATTTACATGAACTCTTTCAGAGGAGCATACAAATGATGTCCCCAAAGTACATACATATCTCTCTCAAGAAAAGAATGGTCCATGTCTCAGTGATGCCTACAAAAGAAATTAGTTTTTGTTGCTAATTCAATTTTGTTAGATCTACAGAACTGTGTATAAATAAATTTCTCATCATTTGATCATCCAAAAAGAACTCAAAAAGATGTTCTTCATACTTTTAAATTGCATTGTTTAATTCTGAAGTGAGTGTACTAAAACTAATTATTAGAATCTGCTCCTAAATTTTCTGCTTATTTTAAATAAAATAAAAATATTTTTGAAGGCATCTCACAAGCAAAAGGATCATATCACTACAACATAACAAGGTCATGTTACTAAGGCACTTTTTGCACTCAAATTCTTTTGCTGTTGTTCATTCATTCTCAGTCATGTCCAGCTCTTCATGACCCATTTGGAGTTTTCTTGGCAAAGATACTGGAGTGGTTTACCATTTTCTTCTCCAGCTCATTTTCCAGATGAGGAAACTGAAGCAAACAGGGATAAGTGTCCATGGTCACACAGCTATTAAGCATATGAGGCCGAATTCAAACTCAGGAAGATGTGTTTTCCTCTCTCTGGGCCCAGCACTTTATCCACTGAACCACCTAGCTGCCCCTTCAGTTCCTTATTAACATACAAATAGTAGCAGGTAATTTCTAAGAGCATGACTGTGGACTATCCTCAACCAAAAGGTTGTAGTGAGCTAATCCACTTTCAGACCCAATAGAAAAATATTCTGAGATAAAAATGGGTCATAAGTATTCATATTTCACAAAAGTAAAAGAAATGCATTAGAAAATAGAGACTACTCCCTTCCTCTGGACAAGGCAAGTTAAGTCAAGTCAAACATTTATTAAGCACTTGCTCTGTACCAGGCATTGTGCTAAATGTTGGAGGTAAAAAGAAAGGCAAAAAAATTAGTCTTTGCTCTAAAGGAGACCACAATGTAATGAGGGAGAAAACATGTAAACAACTATGTACAAAAGATAGATAGATATAGATATATGTATATGCATTGTGTGTATATATGTGTATTTGTGTGTATATGTATGCATGTATACACACCAACACACACATATATGTATGTATGTATGTATGTATGTATGCATGATAATCAACAGAAAGAAGGCATTAACATTTAGGGGATTAGAAAAGGCTTCTTATAGGAGGTGAGATTTTAGTAAGACCTAAAGAAAGCCCCAGGGAAACCAGGATATAGAAATGAGGAGGGAGAGAATTCCAGGCATGAGGGACAACCCTCGTATTTGTCCCTATATTTGACATATCAAAGAGATTAGGTTAGGTGAGTATAGGATTGAATTCTCTTCCCTAAATTCAGAAATATGCCTTGCATTTAGTTAATAATAATTTAAATGTCCATTTCCAAAAAGACTTGTGCTAAATCTGTATAGCCAAAATCTTTTGGATGATTCAAACTAAAATTGTTTTTATTACTGAGGAAACAAAAAAAGCATTTTGATGGGAAATATATAGATAAGTCATAAGTATATTACAGAAGAAATCTAAAAAGTCTGAGAAGTCTAAAAAGCTCTAAAAGCTAATATCTACAAGGATAGAAGCAGTGTGGTACAATTGAAGGACTGTTGGGTTTGGAAGAGGACCTGGGTTTGAATTTCATTTCTTCCTCTTATTCTCTCTTGAATCTTAGACAAGTTGCTTAATCTCTATTATTACTATAATAATAATTATTATTATTGCTATGATGAAAAAAATAATAAATTCTTAACAAATAAGATATTATGGTAGTGACCTCAGGTTGTACTATATGGCCTTGGAGGTAACTTTCAATTCTCTATCTGTGATCCTATGATGAAAATGACTGAGGGTCCCTCATATAATGGTCTGATTGATTCAAGTGTGTGTGTGTGTCTGTGTACGCATATAGGTGTAAGTATATGTATGTATATAAGCATATATGTGTATATATTCAAACATGTATGTATGCACATACATATATTATATCTGAATACATATATGTAATACACCTGCGCACATGTATACAAATGTATATGAATGTGGGTATTATGATGGACATAGATATCATGTTCATATTTAGTTCTAATTGATTTTGACACACACACCTCTGAAAAAAAGTTTCACTTAGTCACCCCACCAGACACAAATGGGTGATTTTGACCTCCCTCTATTCTTATACAAACATATATTTAAAAAAAATTATTCCCATATTATCCATCTGCTTTCAGGCAGGTGCTATATTTTTAAATCAGTCAGCAAACTTTATTAAGCACTGTGTGCCAGGTTCTGGGAAGACAAATAGAAACAAAAATTATATGTGTATATGTGTGTGTGTATAATAGAAGCAAAATTGTGTGTGTGTGTGTGTGTGTGTGTGTGTGTGTGTGTGTGTGTAGCCCTCAAGGAGCTTACATTCTAATGATGGAAAAAACACATTAAAGAAGGGTGAAAAGGTTGATGGCGGAAGAGATAGCCAGGTCAGGAGCATTATGGAGAAGTATGGAGGAGTACACCATGGTAGAAAAGGAAGATCATGTACTTAGATCAAGTTCTAATACTTGTATCCAAGTTAAATCTGCACCTCTACTCTCCAAACAAGAGAAAAATAAAGATAGCATTTCATGCCAAATGTACATTTTAGTTCTTAATTTGTGTTAGAAATTATGCTTATGGTCCACAGAGGAAAAGCTAGGTGGAGAGCACTTGTAATTATTTGAATAATTCAAGCTGAAAAATATGTCAAAAATATGTTTGTCTGAAATAAATAACTGAATCAAGATTTTAATAGAATTGTCTGGGTAATTAATTATAATTTTGCCTTGCCTATCTAGACAAGGTAACCAATAAACCACGTGTATGACGCCCTTACTTGCTTGGACCCCAGTTGGTTGCGGGGGGGGGAGCTAGGAGGGCAACTTATTAATAGGAGTAGACATAGTCAAATCTCAAATGTAGTCTTAAGAGAAATGAACTAACAAAGGCAAAACTGGAATTTGCTTTCATTCCTCCTCCTTGAGACTAACTTACCCTCTATCTCAGAGCAAATTCTGTCTAGGTAGTCAGCTTCCCATTTCTCTGATATGAATGACTACTATAACCTTATGCATTAGTGATTTTAACATTGCACTTTCTTCTTAAAATGTAGCAATAGCATTCAGCTATCTACCTAAGAAGGCTTTTATAAATGAACATAATAATACATGTTAAGGTAGATGCTGAGAGTGCCTTGAAAATATTAGCTCAAGCACATTCCATAATTCTGCAACAGATGGTTCATTTCCCATCAGCAAACAAAGGATCTGCAGTATCATCACACATTCTTTCAAGGTGGATATTCTCCTGAATAGAAAGGTTTCTCCTTGTCAAGAAAAAAAATTATGTCTTTCTATTCAATGGAAAAGAAAGAAAGAAGATCTTTTTCAATAGAATTTGACTGAAAACTTAGATGAAGCATATGCCAGACGAACACCCAGTCAATCTGTACTAGTTAAAAACCAGCTGTAGATGGAATACAAGCACATCAATTTTTTTTTTTCCTGTGAAATAGGGGAAAAAAGGAAACTACCTCCTGGCAACATGTGCTTCTATACTTGTTTTGAAAGAACTATTATTTTTTCATATTAGTTTTTTTCTATTAAAAAAAGACATACCACAAAATAATGTTGAGATATTCATAGGTACTTCTACCCAATTCAAGTATTATTTCTTTAATAAGCACCTGGGAAGCATAGTGTATTCAGTGCAGGACTTAGAAAAATGAAGCCTAATTCAAATCCTGCTTCAGACATTTGCTGGCTGTAAGACCTGGACAAATCAGTTAAACCCTTCTCTGTCTCAATTTCCCCATATGTAAAATGGTGGTGGTTAATAGCATCTATCCCATAGAGATGCTATGTGGGTCAAATGAGTTAGCATAGCTAAAATACTCGGTAAACCTTAAAACGTGATGTAAATGTTAGCTGTTAGAACCCTTTCCTGAACTGCTCAACGCATATAGAGCTCTCTTTTCTCTGAGAGTTCCTGTTGTACTTACTGGCTGCACCTCTCATTTGTTTGTCAGTCAGCGATCATTTATTGAGTGTGTACTGTGTCCCAGGCTTGCGCGTTCTCTCTCTCTCTCTCTCTCTCTCTCTCTCTCTCTCTCTCTCTCTCTCTCTCTCTCTCTCCCCCCTCTTCATACTTGCATATATATGTTATACACATGTGTATATGTGTGTATGTAGACAAACATATGTACACCCATATGGAGAGACAGAAAACGACAGAGAGGCACTATATCTTTCCAGATAGATCATAGCCCTTTGCGTGCAAGAACTAGGTATTATACTTCTGTGTAACTTTGGTGCTTAGGCTATAACATGTGTATATTAAGGGTTCAATAAATATTTATTGATGATGGTACTTTTTCAAAACAAATAAATAAATTATGCATAATTATTTATGTATGCATCCATATATATCCATATATATTAATATATACGTGTGTATATGTGTCTTTGTGTATACATATATGTATATGTGCAGGTAGATATGTACACACTGGGTACGTGGTACAATTCAAAAGTAAACTACCCCTTTACAACCAAATAGAATACAAGCACATCTCTGGATAATAGGTATTCTCTATTTTTTAATATCAATAAATAGGAATTTGGTTTGGTGTATGTAGACCAGTACCTGTAGGTAAAAATGATCTAAATCACCTTACTATATGAATCACCACGCTATATCTAGATGGCAATTATGTTATAGGTGTAGTTAGTCTTGGGAAAGGGGGAATGCTTCTATCATTTTCAGGTGATATTTAAAACAAATTCAACTGTCAGGTCCCCCATGGGGTTGCATACCTTTCTCTCTTAGTAAACTGTATATTTGATTATTTTTTGTGTGTGCAAAATTCTTGGCCAAAAACCATTTGTAACCCTCCCCAAAGTCCCAGGGTTCATAAGGATAGGTCCAAACCTGAGGTCTGACCAAATAAGATCATTTACTTGTTTTGTTCTTCATTTGCCAAATTTTAATTTACTTTAGGAAATCGATATATCTTAAATATAGTTCATGTCTTTTTTTCCAAATATGGGTAAAAAGGTCCCAGTCTTCATATAAGCATCAAAGAAATAAATGCATTTTGGGGGAGATGACCTCTATTTTGACCCACAGAAAATATACAAAAGCAAAATATTCACAGGACCCCATGAAAAGAAGCAGAAAATACATTAAACCATCACAGAATTTCTCTTTTGACAAAATTGAACTTGTTTTTGTCATTAGAGCAAACCTTTGATATTCTAGTTGGTTTCTAGCTCTCCCTACCACACAGTCCTCCCACCCCTAAGGATTATATTTGTAACCCTTTGGTTATATTCCTCCTAAATGAAAAATTCACCAAGGGTCTTTTGAATAGGCAATCTTTTCCCATCATATTTGCACTGCATGAAAAACTCATGGGGATAGTGAAAGGTGGCAGGTTCCTGATCACTTGCCCCTCACATCTCCCATGTCATAACTAGCTATAAGGACCAAAAAGACAAATTTCATTCTCTAAAAAAAATGCTAGTGTTCAGGAATAATGGTTCTCTCCAGGAGATCTGGTCTATGAACTCTTGAATTTTGAATTCTTGAATTTGAGTTTTTTCACAATGTTACCCCTATGGCTGGTGCTACTCTTATCTCTGACCAAAAGACTAGATTATGGCCATTGTGCTGACCAGGAAATCAAATTTCCCTTCTCTACATAAGAAGTATGAATTCCCCTCTCTTGCCTGAGTTCAAATACCATACCTATCTGATGCTTATGATGCCAAGTCATTTAATCTTCTTAGGTCTCAGTTTCCTCATTAATAAGATTAGGGGAATGATTGAACTCTATAATCTCTGAGGTTTCTCCCAGCTTTAGATATATGATCCTCCTAGCTAATCAGTAAATATTTATGAAAAACATACTATGTACGAGGCATTGTGCTTAAGTTGGCATTACAACCAAGGACGTACTGGAGCCAGCTTATTCAAGCTCAATAGAGCTGAAGGTTAAATTTTTATTGAGAGCATTTACACCTCAGAAATGCACAATGCTACACATCAGTGCTTGATTTATTTTGTTGAGTGTCTATAGTCAAGAAAATGTTGGAGAAAATATTAATAATGTGTATTAAACTTAAATATGTCATGCATGTATTTTTAGGGTGGTGAGGGAAGTTGGTTTATATTTACCAACATACCCCAGATTACAAGTACAATGAATCAAAAATCTCAACTGCAATGAATTTACATTCTAATGTGGAAATCCCTAGGCATTCATAGTCAATGAACAAGTGGACATACGTCCATACTCTTCATAGGGAAATGAAATCAAAGTTACCCCTGAAAACTCAGTAAATTAATAATCATGGAACTCAGCTGATCAACTCCCTAAACCTATATCAGTCAATTAAAAGACTTTGTTGTTTAGTTGATCCTTAAACATTATCTTTTCTGATTGCCTCCTAAGCCACATTTCTTTACTCTTGCACTATCTCTAAACCCTTTTATTTCCTCACACTAATATTAGTTTCTCTCTTCTGAGAATTTCCACAACAGAAGGTCTCCTACTACATTTCTCATCTCGGGTCTTTAACAATTCCATAAGTGTGAGACACTTTGGACTTTATAACATGGCCACTTAGCAGAGGAATTACTTTGAAAACTGTTGAATATATTATACATATTCAGTGTAATTTTGAGTTCTGTGTGGCAGAAAAAAAGAAGAGGAAATAAGAACTACATATATATGATCTCCCAGAATCACTATTGTGTATTGTTTTAATTATACTTTTAAAAATGTATTTGTATTACTATAATGGAATGTTGTAATCACCTGTGTTCAAAATAAACTACAATAAATAGATAAGTAAATCACAACTTATTGGAAAATGCATTTAGGTAGAGCTTATTTATTAACTGGCTACATTTGTAAGCTCACACCATGTGGAGGATATAGCAACAGGAACTGGGAGATACCAGAACATTGAGACATATGGTCTAGACCTGGAGTTTACAATCTGAAGAGGATAGATATAATACTATTCCCAATAAGTGAACATAGCAACAACTGTAGGGAAAAACAATAAATGGGCAAATATAGGAAGAACATAGGGCCTAAAATTCCATGAAGATAGATTTTATATTCTATTATTTGTATTATGGTTGGTGGGGCAGTGGATTGAACACTGGGCTTGGAATGAGGACGGTTCATCTCCCTGAGTTCAAATTTGACCTCAGACACTTAGTAGCTGTTTAACCCTGGGCAAGTCTCTTAACCCTGTTTGCTTCAGTTTCCTCATCTGTGAAATGAGCTGGAGAAGGAAATGGCAAATCACTTGAATATCTTTCTTTGCCAAGACAACCCCATATGGGGTCATGGAGAATCAGATACAACTGAAAAAAGAACGACAATTTGTACAATAAAGTGGTTTCTTCTTACCAGAGTTGTTTGAGAAGAGAATAAAGGATCACTTGCTGGAAGGGTAAGAAAGGGGATTCTTGGACAGATATGGGTTGCATTTAAATGACCTCTGATGGTTATTTCAACTCAGTTTCTGTAAAACATAGCACAAAAAATTTTATAGTAAAAGGAACTTAAGAGATCATTATTTCAAAAATGAGGTGATTGAGGTCCTATTAAGTGCCTATTGTATGGAATACACTTTAAGTATAAAATTAAAGATGACAGAGGTCTCAGTGTTGGGAAGTTTATATTCTAAAGTATAAAATGCTCAGTCATTTTTTGCAGTTCTGTCTGACTCTTTGTGACCACATTTGGGATTTTCTTCACAGAGATACTGGAGTGCTTTGCCATTTCCTCCTCCCACTCATTTTATAGATGAGGAAATTGAGGTAAACAGGGTTAAAGTGACTTGCCCCAAATCACACAGCTAGTAAGTATCTGAGGTCAGATTTGAACTCAACAAGATTAGCCTTCCTGACTTCTGGCTATTTAGCTGCCTCAAGGGGAAAATTACATAAATAACTATTATTCAAGAGAAATTAAAATAAGTGCAAAAGATATATGGCCCAGGGAGGTTTAGTTATTTGTCCAAAGTCACACATCTAGAGAGCTGGGATTAAAATTCAACTTTCCATCACACCACATTGACTCATTCAAATTATTTTCTTTTTCTTCTGCCTTTTCTTGTCCCTTACCAACAGGAAGACCAACCTGTAGCTGTGCTCTGGGTTTCACTGGACCAAACTGCAATCAGATGGTCTGTGAGAAGTTTTGTCAAAATGGAGGGTCTTGCAGTGTTACTGCAGGGAACCAACCCTACTGCCAGTGCATGCCTGAATACACCGGAGACAGATGCCAGTACTGTAAGTGGAGGCTGTGTTCATCAAAACGTTCTGCAGCCTGGTTTGATTTTTATGTTAATTAGATGGAATCTGTAACTGCATTTCAGTCTTTTCCTTAATTTCTGTTTTCATCCCTTCTCTTATTCATTTATGGCCTCTGTGTGTGACCTTGAGCAGGGCACTTTAATTGCTGGCTCATTTTTTCCCCCTGAAAATGAATACCAGCCACCCTTACTTAAGTGGTCTATGGACAGCTCAGTTATTAGTTAAATGCATATAAAACATATGAAAAGTTTTATGTAAGCAACTTGCAACATCCATAAATATATTAATCACAACTAATATTTAATCTTATGCCTTCCTCATCCCTTCCAAAATATTAGGTCAAGGTAATTTTTTTAAGGTGGAAAGACAATAGATTGCTTTCGAAAATGATAGAATAAATTACCAAAGTAAAATAACTTTTGTATTACCCTTCCTCCTCCCATTTAATTTGTGAATATAATAGAAATTTGACTTTAAAGACTGTGCCTTCAGTCTCATTTCAATGACAGTAGATCTGTATGTAGTGTGTGTGCTAGAAATAAGCCAGAGGGTAGAATTATGCATGACAATCACTGTAGTCTATAACTGTTCTTGGAAAGGACAGATCTGGTTGATGTATGCTTCACTTTGAGATTCACTGAGGCAGGAAGGGCCTAATGTTTTATAAATGGCTACACAGTCATTTCATTATCACCATTAGGAGCCATAGCACTTACCATTTTTACTGCAGAGCACTTTATTAAAATTAACCAATTAATCCTGAGACATAGGTTAAGTAACTTGCCCAAAGTCCAGAAGTCCTAATACCATAGGCAAGATTGGTCCTCAAGCATTGTTGATCAAAATGTCAGCAGACATCCTTGGAGGATGGTGAGGCAATAGTTTGCAAGGAAGCAATCCTCTAATACTACTGTGGACAGTTATTGAAAATTATTAATCCAATAACTAACAAAACATAATAAGTAAAGGGATGTATCACTGTGCATTTACAAATCTATTCACTAGAACTGAAGGAATGACAGAATGGTTCATTACAATGTCTAATTAAAGATCCATTAGTGGGAGGTAAAACATCAGTTCTTAGTTGTGCTGAGTAAAAACATTTCATAACTCTAATGACAAAGTAAAGTGCCGAGGTCTGAAATGCAAATTAATTTGAACAGCAGCAGCCCAGGGAGGTGAGACTGAGATAAATAATGGCAAAAATCAAATTAAGTTTTCTTTAAGGAAGTTGTGCAGGACCAAACATAGCTGTATTTCATGCTCTACTGGAGCAAGGATTCTTGGTGTAAATCAAAGAAATGAATAAGAACTGTTTTTTGCATTTAAACTAAAGTATTAACTGAAGGGGAAAATACCAAAGGCTATTTGTAATTTAATAGTGATAATATTAGGGCTAAAGGCCAATGTAGACAAACTGACTTTGTGTCTGAGAGACAAGTATCAAAATTAAGTGGCAACCTGGATGTCCTTTGGCTGATGTTTTCTGAGTCCTTTAGTAACCTGCACAAGAAATAATTATAATTTCAATTATGACTCTACTCATTAAAAACATCTGTGTCATGCCTTATTCCTTTTGGTTCAAATGGGCTCAGGTATTAAAATGTATAGTTTAAGAATTATGTTCATATATGATAATTCTAATTCATTACATTCAAAGCTACCAGATATTTCCTATGTCAGTAATTAAATTCCATAAATCTTAATAGAGAAGGGATCTGTTCTAAATCAGGTCTAGAATGCCAAGCTAAAGGGTTTGAATTTTATAAAACCCGTAGTGGTGAAGCTACTGAAGGTTTGTGAGCAGCCAAGTGATAGCAGATTGAGAGACTTTTTCTTAGAGGATGACTTGGAAAGGAAAAAAGCAATTATCAGTTATTAGCTAGAATCATTTATTGAATCTACCACTTGCCAGTACTGGGAATACACACACACACACACACACACACACACACACACAGAGAGCTAATCTGTGGTATATAACATTTCCCAGAGGAAAGTAAATGGAGTGTATATAGAAAATAAATTCAACAAGGTGCATTGGGAAAGGTGTATTAAAGGAGGTAACATCTGAACTGAGCCTGGAAGGGAGCTAGTAGCCATATTCAACAGCAAAAAGGAAGCATTCCATGAATGGAAGAACTGTACACACAAAAGCATGAAGCTGAGCAGTGAAACATTATGGATAAGATTAGGCTGACTGGACCCTAAAGGGCATAGATGGAAGTAATGGATAATCAGCCTGGAAAGAGAGGCTAGAGCCAATTTTTGTGAAGGACTTGAAATGCTACACAGAAGAGGCTGTATTTAGTACTAAGGTAATAGGGAACCAGTGGTGTTTCCTGAGTAGGGGAGTGACAATGGTCAGACCTGTGCTTTTAATAATATCAATTTGGGTGGAGCATGGTTTGGAGAGGAAGGAGACTTGAGAGTGTGATATCCATTAGGAGGCTATTGAAAGGGTATAGGTAAGAAGTAATGAAAGCCTGAACTAGGGTGCTTGTGGCATGAGTAAAGAAAAGGGGATAAATAGAATATATTGTGGAAGTAGAACCAATAAGACTTTGCAAGTAACTGGATGTCAAGAGTCAGTAAAAATGAAGAGATGAGAATAATTCCCAGGTTATGAAATGGAAGAATAAAGGTACATTCAACAACAAAAAAGAGAAAGTAAAAAAGTTTGCATAAAAAAAAGAAAATGAGAGAGAGAGAAAATGTGTTTCATATATACTATGTGCCAGTTATTGTTTCTTTTCTGTCTTTATATCCCAGTATCTAGCACAGTGGCCTACACTTAGTAGTCATTTAATGAATACTTACTCATCGAATGAACGAATGAATAAATGCAGTTAAAATATCTAGATAGCACCTTCAAAAGGAAGCCATTACTTCATAGGCTTCTCTTACCTGCAGTTTACTGTTTAGGTGGTAGCTGCATCCATGTATTAAGGTCAAGCCTTTCTATTCTTAGTTTTTTTCTTGAAATTTTCTTTAAAATTCTTTTAAAATGAATTAACTCAGGAGTATATAATTAACTAATAGAGTTTATTTAAAACCTGTCATTTACCTATCACTATGCTAGCACATGTTCAGTGGAAAGAGTGATTACTGCATTTGGAGTCAAGAAAAATTGGGTGGGTTCAAACCTTCTATGTAATTCAGTTTTATTATTTTTAAAAAATGGTATATTGAAATAAATGTTCTGTGTGGTCCCTTCCAGCCCTAAAGCAATGATTCTATTATCCTATGTATAAATGAATCATTCAATTAAAGAGAGATTTCTTAGTAACAGCAACAATAATTAGCATTTATGTAGTTCTTTAAGGTTTGCAAAGTGCTTTACATGTTAACTCATCCAATTCTCACCACAACTTAATGAGGTAGGCTCTATTATACCCATTTTATAGAAAAGGAGACTAAGGTTGAGAGAGGTTGACTTGTCCAGTATCACACAACTGAGTAAATGTCTGAAGCAGTATTTGAACTCTGGTCGTCATGACTCCATGCCACCTAACCACCTAGTGCTTACAGCTAAGGACACTATTAGTGCAAAAAAGAGTCAACTGAAATTATCACATATATTCATATTAGCATTATCTTGAAAGTATAATTATTTAATACATGGTTATTGGCTCCAACCCAATAGAAATATGAAATATAAATTCCAAAAATGCAACCACTTCCAAGGATTCATTACCCACACTAACTGAAACCTAACTGTACTATATGCCAGGCATTATGTTAAATGCTGATACAAACAGGAAAATGAGATACGCCATGCTATAAAGAAGTTTTCAGTCTGACAGGAGGAGACAACTTGTGTGTGTGTGTGTGTGTGTGTGTGTGTGTGTGTGTGTGTAGAGTGTCCAGTAAAGGATGTTTTGGCCTGAGAATTAAAAGAGGTGATGAGTTAAACATTAAGGAAGAGACTTAACAGATTCTCTTTCTAGAAGCAGTAGTAATATTTATTCAATTATAGTTCCCAAAGGAAGAGGTAGAAAGCGGGGGAACAAAAAATCATGTGGCAGGAGTTAGGAAAAATAGCCACTATCAAAGCCCATTATTGGGTCAATTAGGTATAGTAAGGTCCTACCACTTAGGACATGGTGCAGAATTTCCTGTTTCTCCAGTGCATGTTTTCTGGAGGTCTGGTTAGATGATGCAGGACTGAGACAAATGAAAGAGTGACCCTGGTGTAAATGAAAGAGTGACCCTGGTGAAAGATCACAATCAATCCTGGGGTCAACTCTGTACAGTGATCCTCCTGAATCAGAATAACCAAAATTGTGGGTGGGAGTTTCCAAATCTCCTTCATAGAATGGGCTCTAAAGTTGCTGGAGAATAAAATCACCTATTAGAAAGGTATTCAGCAATCATCTAGAACAACCCATATTTAAAAAGAATCCTGTCTACGAATTACTGTTGAGTGGTATTTTACCCTTCACTGGAAAACCTCCAGTGACAGGGAAACAACCACCACTTACTGCTATTTCAAATAGATTTTTATTGGTAGCTTTTGTTATTATATCACCTTTGTTCTAGCTATGTCCCACTCTCTTCCCCTCCAAAAGAACCCTGCCTTATAGCAAAGACTTTTAAAAAAAGAAAGAGAAGAAAGTAAGCAAACTCAGTATCTTGGAAAAAAATCCAACATTATATTCTACCACTTCTGTCATTTATGCAACCTTGTGTAAATCAATCATCCTCTCTCATCCTTACTTGTGTCCTCTAAAAAATAACACTGTTGGACTAGATTGCCTTTAAGTTCCCTTTCAGCTCTAAAGCCATGATTCTGTTACCCTATGAAGATAAATGTTATAGGAATTAAGAGAAGAAAAAATAGCATCATGGAACTGGACTTTGGAGTAGGGTATAATTTGGATAATCAAAGGGACATAGATTTAACCCTATTACAGATGCTATAACAATGCTATCTTACCACTACTGATGAATTTTATTATATATTTTTTAAATTTTACTATATATATTTTGTGATTCAATGATGTGCTGCTGAATTTATTTATAATTTTTATTAAATTTTATTATATTTGAACAGTTATATAGACAGATTTTGATCACTATTCTTATAGAGTCATGGATGAGAATTCTCTGAAACATCTAGAATATGCAGCCTACAAGGAAATGAAGGTCCCAGTGAAGTAGATAAGATTCAGAGTTACTAAGCCATTCCTTTCTACCCTTTCACTGTTTCTTGATCACTCAGCCCTCTCTCTTCTAGCCCTTTCCCTATACTTCCATTTGCCCTAATGGCCACAGAAGATCATTGAGGCATCAGGGCCACTGTTTTGAGCCCTGTCTTCTCATTAAGTATTTAACATGCCTTTTATTTGCTCCTTGCTAATCTTTCTCAGTGAAATATTCAACTTATAAAGGAAAGGCATCAAATTTGAAATGTGTGAGATAATGTAGATTCATTTTTGTCTAGTATAATTGGTGTAGAAAAAGTCTGGTTAACCAGTGGGAGGATGGCATAAACCAAATAAATACATTCTTTATTTTCAATTTTTTTTCATTCATATCAGTTGACTTAGAGGAAACTCAGGTTAGGAAAAAAACTTTGAAAATAAGTTATAAAGAAGAAACTTTACCTATTTTGCTGTAAGAGCAGAATTAATTAAGGAAAGATTTTTGTTACAAAGGCTTGTTTTCTTTTGAGTGCAATGTAAAGAAGAAATTGGAGTGGGGGATACCAAATATATGCGTGCCCCTCAGAAAAGAATAACATATTTAAAAAATAGATTCAATGGAAAAATTGAAATAGATTTCCCTAAACAGATGGAAGAGATGTCATAAGTAAGATAAAATATGTACTGTGATGACTTGAAGAAACCTCTACCACATACATGCTGTGAACAGAAGGCCAAGAATGGAATTCCTTATCAGGAACAAGTATATACGTGTGACAAGAACAGAAATGAACATTTTACATTCTGAAATGTTATTTATTTACTTACTATTCAAAAGTACTCTCACCATTTTTATTTCTTTAAATTATTCTTCAAACAAGTAACAACACAATGTTTGTCAAGGCAAATATGGATACTTAGAGGCAATACAGTAACTTTGTGACTTGTGATTTGACTAAATATGGATTAAGAGAAAACACTTGAAGAATGTGTAATTTCCATCACTGCAACATAGCAGTAGCTTGTTTCTATACCAGCTGCACAAATCTTGAATTTGAGATGATTATAATCTCACAATATTTCAGATGCAACATTTCATCTCCTAAATATGCCGATATTGGAGTGATATAATCATCTCCTACAGCTTCCTAAAAATCAAAATGGCTTTGACAATAGAGACAATTATGTGTCCCTTTCCTAACCTACAGGGGGAAACAACAAAAGAGAATGATAGCCCAAAGAAATGTAATACAGTAATATTGACTATGGTATTTCAACTATTCATTTAAGATCTGTAAAATAAAAAAATGTGGGTGTCTTTAATGTTTTTTTTTTACTTAAATGAATGTCCATTTGGTAACCTATAAAATAAATTCAATGCTTTGCATTAAAAGAAAAAAAAACCTGCAGTAATTGTGATTCTGGCTCAATTGGTATTAAGCAAACTTCATGGATCCACAAATAATTATCTTCAAACACAATTGGGCCTTTGAAAACAATATAGTACATAAATCATGCACAGACAGACACACAGATTAAACAAAAATATTTACTTGAGGCTTACCCTAAACCAAACAAATTGTTTCTAGTTGAATGCTTCTGCAAACATCATTTTTTAAAGAATTAATTTAAATGTAAATTTAAGGTTACTTTTTAAACAGGGTGTTTCATATCAGATTTGGATGGTCTCCTGACATGTTTTGGAATAATGCCACAATTCAGGAAGCTTAAATGCTTTAAGGAGAATGAAACAAAATTAGACTCCTGTCTTTTCCAACCTTCATGTTTAACAAATGATGTTTCCATCAATGAAAAATGAATACTATTATTCTATCTTCTGGGAAAGGAGTTCTTCAGATAATTAATATAATTGTAAATAGCTCTATTATGATTCTTCTCTATGACAAGAAGGACTATTGGTCAATAAGTACAGTATGAACTTCCAAAGCCATGAGAAGCTTAAAACTGAATACAGGAAAGATCTGTGTTCTTTAAAAGATGCTTCTAAATGTAAGTGGTGGGGGGAGACATGAGGCCAAAGAAGAAAGGCAGGAACTTCAGCTGTACCTACATTTATATAGCAAACCAAGTAACAACTACTTACAAAAATGAGTAAATCAAAAGATTTTCAATTCATTTGAAGTAGTGAATTCATTAATCTCTTCATCTGTTTTATATTAGTCACAGAAAATACTTTGAATACTTGGTAGAGGATTTGACTTAAATGATGGAATGAAAGAATCTAGATGCCATCCAATTTCTTAACAGAGAAATACTTAGACTAAAACAAAACAATGAAAGTATATTTGAATGTTAAAGATCAATTTTTAGCTTTTCTCAGTACCCTTTTCACTAAGTAAATGCTTATCTATATGAGAGAAGGTATATTTGGGCCAAACCCAAATGAATGCTTAAGCAAATTTCTGGAGACCCCTTCATACCAACCAATAAATGTCTTCATTGGTGAGGCTACATAATTTCACAACTGAAGGGACCTTCTTGACCACCTGTTAAAGCCTATTTGGGAACATTACAGTGACCCAGAAAATAATCATCCAGCATTCATTTGAACAGCGCCAGTGAAGAAGATTTCCTAATCCATTCTGGGAAGATTTCCTTACTTCAAGACTAAATTTGCCTCAGAATCTTTTATCCATTGCTTCTAGTTGTCTTCTGGGGCCAAATAGAACAAATTGAATCCATCTTCCATGTAACAGCCTTCACAAATTTTAATCAGCTACCATGTTCCTCTGTCTTCTTTTTTTTTCCAATCTTAATATTTCTTTAAATGATCCTCATGAAATGGCTCTTTGGCAACCCAGCTTCCCTCCTCATGATGTTCCTTAGTTTATCAATATCTTTCCTAACATATGTTACTCAGAACTAAACACAATATTCCATCTGAGGTATCTTCAGGCCAGAAGACAGTGATGCTATCACTTCCTTTTTCCTGCAAACTATTTTTCATAATGCAGCATGTAGCATACACCAATACCCTCCTGCCCCCCAGATCTTTCTTCAGACAAACTATGTTCTAACAATGTATCATGCATTTGGAAATTATGTTAGAATGTTTGTTCAAAAGTCAAATAACCACATTTGAATTGCTAAATTCTCCTGAGTCACTTGGACCTAAATTCATGATAGTAGCATAACCCAACTTATCAGTATGTTGCTCATTAGAGACTGGTGCTTTAATGAAACCCTGATTTCATCAGTGTTGGTACTCCCACCACTAATGCAGGCCACAACCTCTCTATATCTTTTTATCTATTGTCCATATTTTTAAAAAGCCTTCACAGAGAAGTTGACCCATATGGTAGAGGCATTCTTCTTGTTCTTTTAATATCTCAAAAATGCCATTGTACCCAATGTTCCATCTATGAGGCAACTAAATGGCACAATGTGTAGAGTGCTGCACCTGAAATTAGGAAGACCTGAATTCAAATCTAGTTTCAGATACTTAACAGCTGTGTGATCCTGGGTAAGTCATTTAGCCTATTTACCTCAGTTGCCTTATCTGTACAATAGAGATAATAATAGCACCTACCTCTCAGGGTTTTTATGAGGATCAGATGACATAATATTTGTAAATCTCTTTGCAAACCTTAAAATGATATATAAATGCTAGCAATTGTTACTTTTTCTCGTTTTCAATACACGACCAGCCCACTTTCTTTTCTTTTCTTAATCTGAGGAAGAGTTACTCTTTACCTTTTCAGTTAGTCCACTTATCTCTCAGATCAAATTGATAACATAAACTTCTGTAAACTAGGAGGGACTTAAGGCCCATCTAGACAATCCAACACTACTCTGGTTTGAAGGATAAACACCCTAAACCCACTCTTTAGTCATGAATAGAAGAGATAATCCCCTAAATTTATCTCCCTATAGAACTAAGACAAAAGGCTATAGATCAAAGAACACTGAATCACTACCTGTGTCATCAACATTCTTAATAACTATGGACATTTTAAAGTACCTACTTTGTGCAGAGTGCTGCTGGCCATCAGTTCTTTTTAATTAAGTATTTCATCTATGATACTTTGAGCCTTTAGTTTGATCAGAAAGCCAAAGAATAAAGATCTCTCTTTATATAACATGAAACACAGAAGCAAGCGTGATATGAGTAACCCTTTTAGGGCTGCTAAAAATGAAGATTTTACTCCATACTTTTTCTTTAGAGAAACTGATAACCTCATTAAAACTAGTTTTCTTTTTTGAAGCAAAGATTATGAAGCAAGATGCGTTACAATATTATTGAAGAAAATAATTATGGCTAAATGCTGGAGAGGATGTGGGCAAATTGGAACACTAATGCATTGCTGGTGGAGTTGTGAACTTATCCAACTATTCTGGAGAGCACTCTGGAATTATACCCAAAGGGCTATGAATAATTTCATACCCTTTGACCCAGCAATACCACATCTAGGGTTATATCCCAAAGAGATCATAGAAGTGGGAGGAAGACCCATATGGACAAAAATATTTATAGCATCTCTTTTCGTGGTTGCAAAGAATTGGAAATTAAAGGGGTGCCCATCAATTGGGGTATGGCTAAACAAGTTGTGGTATATGCATGTAATGGAATACTATTGTGCTATAAGAAACGAGGAGGAGACGGTTTTCATATTTACCTGGAGAGGCTTATACAAACTGATGCTGAGTGAGAAGAGTAGAACCAGGAGAAATTTGTATACAATCACAGACACAACATATGTGTGATGACCAACTATGACAGACTGAACTCTTCTCAGAAATGCAGTGATAGTCAATCTCGAAAGACTCATGAAGGAGAGAGATGCCTACATCCAAAGAAATAACTAGAAAGAACTGAGCTTGAATCCTGATGGAAGCAAACTAATTGATCTTTTTCTTTTCATTGTTTGGTTTTATTTGTTCTTTACCATTTTTCATCCCATCTAGTACAATACGCCTTTGTAATTTGACTAATGTCTAATGTGAAAGTATTTGGAGATCCTATACTGGACGATATGCCATTGTGGGGGGTGGGGGAAGGGAGGGAAGGGAAATTTGAAGCTCAAGGAACTATGGAATTGAATCTTGTAAGCTAAAAATAAACAAATAAATTTTAAAAAAAGAAATACAATGATAAAGATATTTAAAACCAAAGAAAAGTGAAATGATAAAAGTTACCAGAAATCTCAACCAAAAAATAGTATTAAAAATCATTATCTTAAAAAAAAAGTAGTTTCCTGAACAAATTCAACCCTTCACTCATCTTAACCTATATAATAAAAAAAAATATATATTCTAGGTAGAGTTGCAAAAATTCAGGCAGATGCCCATGTATTTTTTCTACATGGTGCCAAATGTCTAGAATTAAGAAACTATATGTGTGTATGTATGTATATACATATGTATACATATATATGACTCAATTTATGAGTTTTCATCCAATTGCTTAATCTAAGTATATCATTAATTTCCCTGGAAAACTTTAGTAGCATTATACTTTTTATTGTTCAGATGTATCCAGGCAAGTGAACAAATGAATCACCTTGAATTTGATACAGGTTGTAAAAGTTTCAGAAACTAATTATTTTTTAAAGTAATTTGAGAATAAATTATTTCAAAGATAAGTTACATTAATTCTATTCATGTTTCCTAATTATGTTGAAGGTTAATTACTATTAACTAGTGCTAGAGTTAAAGTCATTTTATATAGTCTTAAAAAGTGATCAAGATAATATTCAAGGACAGAAAAAGTTTTATTATATATTAGTATTCTGTTTTCCCTTAGCATTCTAGATCTAAAAGAAATGAGTATCTGACTAGTCAGAAAAATCCTTGTCTATTTGCCACCCTATACTTTACCAGTTGACTTTCTCAAAATTTCAGTGAACTCCAAATAAATAATAATCTTTTCAACCTTGTATGCTATTTTTATTCTTCTTATTACCATCACTAGGCTAGGAATGATTCTTTTGATATTACATGTATTTGCCATCTTACTTTATCTCTGTCTTCCAAAGGAGCAAAACAGAAAGAAAAGAACAGAAGAAAGGTACATCCAAGAATATCAAAAAGGATTACTTTGGGATATTTTAGGCTTTTAAAAGTATATAGTTGTGACTCATGGTATTTCAGGATATTTCCTTTTCTCCATTGGTTTTATATATAGCAGCTACATAGGCACGATTAAAAGAAATATGCATAATTTCTTATATCCTTTCTGAATATGAACCCTTCTTTCTAGAAAATCTCTTTACCTTGAATTTTCATTAATTCTTCCTTCTTTGACTTTTTTTCCCCATACTGCTCCAAACACGTTGATTGTCCTTCTCGTTGTTCTGTCACATCTTAAATATCTTTCAAGGTCCAGCTCAAATTCTTCCATGAAACCTGACAATTCCATGCTTCAGTGATTCCAACTTTCTCTGGAGTAATCTTGAATGTACAGTCTGTAATACATCATTTTGAACCTGATCATATGCTATCATTTCTAAGTCAAATTATTTCCTCTGGGGGAGCGGAGCCAAGATGGCAGAGTAGAAACAGCTCATCCAAGCCACTCTGCCCCCAGAATCCCCCCAAACGATGTAAAAGGGGACTCTGAACAACTTCTGGAGCCCCGGCACCCACAGAACGACACAGAGAAGCTAAACTCCCGCTGAGGACAGCCCAGCAGCCCTGCAGGAAGGACCAGCGCAGTGGTCTGGGACCTGGCAGCGTGCAGAGCGCAGGAGCCGAGCCGAGCCAAACCCAGGTCTGAGTGAGCCGAGGTTTTAGCCCCAGGGCGGCAGGGCCAGCAGCCAGCTGGAGGAACCCCAGAACACCAGGAGCTGTGGCGACTCCAGAATTATCAACATAGACTTGCCTAGGACAAAGTAAGAGGTTAGTGTCCTATGGACTTTGGTACTGGTATTAGGGAATGCGTCGGCTCCCTCCCCTGGGGGCTAGAAGCCACTGAGGACAAACGCCATTTTGTAGTTTTCAGAGGCAGCTCTCGCTCCCAGCCTGCAAATTTGTAGGGAGATCCAGCGATCAGTCTTGGGGGGTAATCGCTCTTGCTTTAAGCTCCCTGGATCTGGATTGTGATCTAGGGTGGAAGTCGTGGGTGGGTTTACAGCTTGCCAGAAACGGAAGTTGCCCCCCACACGTTCGGGACGAAAATTCCTCTATCTGGCCTTAAAGCCATAGTGTGGCAACAAGCCCAAAGTCAAGTAATTAAGTGGCAACATGCCAAGGCAAAGGAAACAGAAAAATGCAACCCCAGACTCCTATTTTGGGGGCATAGAGTGGGAAAAGGACTGTGAGGTCAGAAGTCCTGCTCCAAAAGCCCCAGGGGAAAACATGAGCGGGTTGCAGGCCATAGAGGACCTTAAGAAGGACTTTAAAATCAAATAAGAGAAGTGGAGGAAAAATTGGAAAGAGAAATCAGAAGGATGCAGGAAAAGTATGAAATGAGGGTCAACAGCCTGACTGAGGAAAACAACACCTTAAAAAATAGACTAACTCAAATGGCAAAGGAGGCCCAAAAGGGCAATGAGGAGAAGAATGCCTTAAAAAGCCGAATTTGCCAGATGGAAAGAGAATCTCAAAAGTTCACTGAGGAGATTCATTCCTTCAGAGTTAGACTGGAGCAAATGGAAGCTAATGACTTTATGAGAAATCAAGATGCTGTTAAGCAGATCCAAACAAATGAAAGAATAGAAGGCAATGTGAAATATCTCATGGAAAAACCACTGACCTGGAAAATAGATCCAGGAGAGACAATTTAAAAATTATTGGACTACCTGAAAGCCATGATCAAAGAAAGAACCTAGAAATCACCCTTCAAGAAATTCTCAAGGAAAATTGCCCTGATGTTTTAGATCCAGAGGCAAAATAGAGGTTGAAAGAATCCACCGATCACCTCCTGAAAAAGATCCCAAAAAGAAAACTCCCAGGAATATTATAGCCAGGTTCCAGAATCCCCAGATCAAGGAGAAAATACTACAAGCAGCCAAGAAGAAACAATTTCAATATTGTGGAAACACAATCAGAATAGCCCAGGACCTGGCAGCTTCTACACTGAGGGATCGAAGGGCATGGAATATGATATTCCAGAGGGCAAAAGAACTGGGAATGAACCCAAGGGTCACCTACCCAGCAAAACTGAGTATTTTGTTTCAGGGGAAAATATGGTCATTCAGTGGAATAGAGGACTTTCAAGCATTCTTGAGGAAAAAACCAGAATTGAATAGAAAATTTGACACCCAGACACAAGAAGGAAGAGATGCCTGAGAAGGTAATCAGGGAAAAGAAATCAAAAGGAACTTATCAAAGTTGAACTACTTACATTCCTATATGGAAAATCAATAACTGTGACTGATGATATCTTTCTCACTATGAAAATAATGGAAGAAGGGGTGTGGTCATATGAATACATATGTGAATGTGTGTGTATATGGTTACAGTTATATATGGATAGAGGGCATAAGTTGAATTTGTTGGGAAGGGAGAATACTCAAGGGATGAAATTATGAGGTGAGAGAGGAAAGTGGCAAGAGGAGATGGGGAGAGATAGGGTAGTGTAAACTATCCCATACAGAAGAAGCAAGGGGAAGTGGTTGCAAAAGAGGGAGAGAATAAGGAAGGCTAAAAAGGCAAAACCACATTCACATTGAATTTGGTTCAGGGAGAAAATGACATACAAACTAAATGGGATATCTCAACCTGCAGCAGGATAGGGGGAAGGGGGATGAGAGGAGGGAAGATGGATGGGAGGGCATCCTTGGGGGGAGGGGAGGTTGGAAGTACCCACTATAAAAGAGGGACAGGATCATGTAGGGAATGGACCAGGTGGGGGGTGAGATGAGTGGGAGGGAATTATAAGCAGCCTTGTACAATATATCTACTATGATAATGTTTTGCATAGCTAGACATGTACAACATATACTGAATTACTTATCTCCCCAGAGGGAATGGGTGACAAGGGAGGAAGGAAATGGATCTGAAATTTGAGGTCTTAACATTAAATGTTTCAAATATATATAAATACTATTATTAATACTCTTTTGCTTATAATTGGGAGACAAGATGTGCAGGCATTGTGACACAAAGATTCACCTTCCTCTAATGGAAAAGTTGATGGGGGTATGGGAGAAGGCATGGGAGAGAGCAGATTGGAGGAAGCGATATCTTGTGGGATTACTATTCTGGGAGGTTGGGTAGGGGAATAATGGGGGGAAAATGATTGTAACTCAAAATCTGGCGGAAATGAATGAGGTAAAACAGAAGAAAATAAAAAATAAAAAAAAATAAAAAATAATAGACTAAAAAAAAAATTATTTCCTCTGGTTGTCTTGCCACTCCTGTTGATTTGTAAACTTTCTGGGGATCATTATACTCCATAACCCCTGGACCAAGTGTTTTGGCATATTGTAAGCACTTGGTCAATATTCAATTGAAACATGTTAAATCAATTAAGCAATCAAACAAATATTCTTTTAGTGCTTGCTGTGGTGCTGTACTAAATGGTAGAAACTCAAAGAAAGGCAAAAACAGTGTGCTCTCAAGGAACTTACATGATTATATGGCACACTTCTATGTAAATAAATTGATACATGCAAGATATATACAGAGAAGATAAGAGGTAATCTTACAAGTATCCTCTGTCAATCAACAAGCATTTGTTAAGCATCTACACTTATTAAGAACCTACTACACAGATACTCAATGTTGGTAGAATATAAATGGAGTTGATGTCCAGAGAAGAAAAATAGCATATGTAAGGAGACAGAATTAGTGATGAAAGCAGATGAAGAATTCAATTAAAAATTCGCTACTCATTACAATTTTGCACCATTGTCTGTAGTGTTCTTTCCATTTTTCCACTTAATGAAACTTCTCAGAGCCAGGAAAACAAAGTTTTATCCCAAGAAATTGCATGCTCTCTGCTCTTATTTAATGTTCATTTTACCCTGTCTGATATGTCAGGTTTAGCTCTAGCCAACTGCTCAAGCTTCCCTCTTCTCACTGACAGGTATCTAGGGAAGCACCCGTGCCTCTGAAAACACAGATTTTTGTGAAATCCCTTAGCGCACGAATCATTTATCTAATCTTGTAGTGCTCAAGCTAACATAATTAAATTCAACAACAGACATGTATGAAATGCTTACTATGTTTAAGACACTACATGTAGTAGACACTGGAGATAACACAAGCAAAAATCAAGAGCCTCTGTCCTCTAGGAGCTAATATTGTACCGGGGCTGGGATCTGGGGTCTGGAGATAGATTTCCAAGGGCCTGTGAACCTTGATGGGAAAAAAACATACATCTTTATTTCACTTACATTTGTCTAGTGACTTCATGCTTTATCTCTGCATGCCCCCCATGCCTGGAATGCTCTGTCTCTCTTCATCTCTACCCCCTGGGTCCCTCTAGGAACTCTCACCTTCTACAAGTCTTTCCCAGTCCCTCTTAATGGTATGCTTTCCCTTCATTGATTAGCTCCAACTATTCATATATATCCACACACACATATATACACACATGCATATATAAATATATACATACTATACACATACATATATAAATATATATAGACACATACATGTATATATGTATGTATGTGTGTATATATGTTATGTAATGATGCACAAACAAGATATATACACAGATATATATATATAGCTTGTTTGTACATATGTCTTTATATATATATATATATATATATATATATATATATATATATATATATATCTTATTTGTACATAGTTGCTTACATATGGTCTTCCCCAGTAGACTACAGTAGACTATGAGCCATGTGAGGGCAGATACTATGTTTTTGCTGTTCTTTGTATTCCCAGTGCTTGGTAAAATACCTGGTACATAATGAGCACTTAAGGAATGTTGCTGTCTAATGGACTGACCTCTGACTGAAATTTAGTGTTTTATTTCGTTATGATCTCTTTTTTAAGTACAACAGCAGGTGAAATTTTCTTTAAGAAGTGTTAACTCCTGCATCATCAGGCAAAAGTTTCATTTACTAAGAACAACATTTAGAATCTTTGACTTCCTTACATGTCAGATTCTCATATAGTCAGAAAATTATATATGCAATTTTGTTTCTGTACACATTAAAAACTTTGGTGTTTGAGTTTGATTTTCCTTAGAGTTTTATTCTCATTTTGCCTTTTTAAATATTTTTCCTTTTTTCCCTTTTTTTCGGCAATCAGGGTTAAGTGACTTTCCCAGGGTCACACAGTTATAAAGTGTCTGAGGCTGTATTTGAACTTAGATCATTCTGACTCCAGGGTTGGTGTTCTATCCACTGTGCCACCTAGCTGCCCCTATTTTTCCTTTTTTAAAGTCATAAATGAGAAAATGCTGATTTTCTTAGTAAGAAGTCTGTAAGTTTGTTTGAAGTTTGTAAGAAGTTTTTCAACTATATCAGAGTTGTACCCACATTTTTAAAGGATTTAACTTGCAGATCTGCATTTACATTTGTCTACTTTCTATTCTCTTTAAAGTACATTTGTTAAACTGTCGCTATTTAACATTTGCAGTAAGTTGAGTTGTGAAAATTCTTTATGCTATGTAAAAGCAGCTGAGGCACTATGAACGAATAAGAAAAATGTTTATATTCATAAAATTACTTCTTGACTTTCATTCTTCCCCCTTCACCCAACAAAAAATTCTTCAAAGAGAAGTAGTTGATGAATTCTAAGAAAATTATCTGGCAATTACTTTTATTTTCTTCTTAAACAATGCAAAATAGAAAAATAACTATTTCCTGTATGCTACAGGGAAATAAACTCATAGTTTTTCTTGGCAAAGGGATTTGCCTCTCAAGCACTGCCATAACAATCAGTCTCCTAACAACAAGAATTAGTGACCAATTAAGGTTGAGGTGGTTCTTGGTTCTGTGGAGTCTGGTTTTTGGACTCTCCATCAGTATCTGGGATGCTTTGATGATGATCTTGCCTTAGCTCAGATCTTCAGGCAATAAGTGTAGCACTTTAAGGCCTCTGAGTTTTCCCTTTTGACCTTTGAAGATGATGACTTTAAGACTTCTCTTTATCATGGATATTGTGTTCTGTACCCCATACCCTATTGTGTGGCCTTTTGTACTAATACATTTTTCATTAGAATGGAAGTCTGGGGCTATCCTCTGAGCAATAGACTTCTGCACCAGCATCCATGGAATAAACATTATTTTAGTGTGGGAACTCCTAACTGCACAGAGGTTGTTGTCAGTAATCCTAGGACTCCTTATTGAAATCCATTAGACACATTAATTCATTCAAAAGTACATTGTTTCTTAAAGACCAGCTCCAGGAATGTTCCGTGCATGGTAGTGTTAAGGGCCCTTCTTCATCCTGGGATTTAAAATGTCAGGAAACTTAGAGATGGTCTAGTCTAATTTCCTCTTTTTGTAGATGAAAAATAAAATGAAACCCAGTGGAGTGGCATGGCTAAACTATATTTCCAGAAAATTTAATTGAACAAGCATTTCACAAATACTTATTAAGTGCTGGTTCTGTACCCAGGCACTGTGCTAGGTGCTAGGTATAAAATGAAACAGCCTCACCCTCGAGAAGCTACATTCTACTGGTTAAATAATTATGTTTCAAACCTTACAAAACAGTAAATCCTTTCTTTATTGATTAGGAACTTTCTTATTTCATCATCACCTACATCCAGCCTGTTGAATTGCACACAGTTCTCACTTTAAAATACTTTTTGAATTAATTGTTCAATATCACACCAGTTACATATTAATAGTTCTCATAATAGCTAACCCATTTCCATTCTCATCACTGTCCCAAATTCTCATCCAAGGGTTTCAGGACCACCATTGCAAAGTAGCTGCGAGGTATATTGGTTAGCATGTATTAAGGCTACTGCCTCTAAGTCTGAAGATGTTTGATGACAGATTGATTCTTTGGCTAGTGGTTCACCATAGATGACTATTAACATTGGAAGTTTATTACTTTTTTTTCTGTAATTGGAACTCTACTGAAAAGTGAATATCAGGAGAAGAACCAAATTTCTTGAAAGATAAATTATTTCTGCTTGATCTGAAAATTTCATCCTATAGGAATAAGATCATACAATCATAGATTTAAAGCCAAAAGGGACCTTACAGTCCATCGTCTAACCTTTTATAGTTGAGTAAATTGAGGCTTGAAATAAAGTGACTATAGTGAGGATATGAGATAGGATTTGAAATCAAACCTTCCTAATTCCAAGTCTATAAAACCGTGCTGCCTCTGCAGGATGACATAATAAAGAATCTGTTGCTGTGAGTAGATATTGTTGTTTTAGATTTAAAATATGATTTGCTATTTGACCTTATCAAACCTCACTTAGTTAAAACGATTTTGTTTAATTTCCTATGTTATCCTTTTAAAATTATTCCAAGGTTAACAAGGTTGGTTTATTATAATCCAATCTTGTAAATTTGACCTGCTTGTTTTCTGGATGTAGCTTAATGCTAATTTTAATCAATTGTGTTACCTTTTTCTGAACACCATCAAAATTTTCTTCATTCCTTGCTTGTCATGAATCTTTGAATTGATCCACAATATTCTTTCAAAGCCAAACCAAAAGTGAGTAAGACAAAATAATTACTTTGTGGATCTAAAATCTGCAAAGTGGGGTATGCCTTAGTGAGGCAACTAAGTATCATAGAATAATCTTCTACCCAACCCATTCATTTTCCTATTTGAGCATTCCTAGTCTTTACTCAACTAAAATTACAACAAAGGCATAAAAAGAAGCAGGGGAAACAATTCAGCAAAACCAATACAAATACCACAGCTGAGAATATATGTAATATCCCACACCCATTGGTTTTCCACCTCTTCAATGAAAAGGAGAAGATGAATTTTCTCAATTCTTCCCCAGGGTCCAGCCTGGTCATTAGAGTGTTCAATGCCTTTTTATTGTTCTTTCTCTTCACATCATTGTAGTAAGTCATTTTTATTGTTTTTCTAATTCTCTTAGTTCACTCTACATCAGTTCCTCTGAATTCTTTGTACATGTTGCTGTTTTTTCATTCTGAAGCAATCTTCCATTATATTCATTTTGTGTTTAGGTGTTTCCCCCAGTAAGTGGGCATTTACTTTGCAATTCATTATTACCACAAAATATGTTGCTATGAATATTTTGGTATATGTAAGACAAAATATTTGTTGTTACAGCAAAAAGGATTATTAGTAAGAGAAATAGAGCACACAAAATTTTTATAGAAATATCTTCCACTGTTTTATGTGTAAATATAAGTAATAGGAATATATAACATGTATATAGGTGCACACATACTCACACATAAATGTACTTTCCTGTGATTTTTTAATATGCCTTTAAAATTAGGAACATATACACTTTGTATGTCTAGTTCCTTAGGAGAAAAAGTCAAGCTCCCTTGCAAATTACTTTATTCATTTATGTTGCAGAAGATAGCCATACAATTATTCTCCAGTTACGTTCTAACTAATTACCATATGAATACACTATAATTATATAGTCATTTTTGTCCTTTAGATTACATGATTGTGTTTGGTGCTGCTATGTAGTTCTTAGTATAATTACTATGCAGAGGTTATAGCAGTTTTTATATGGTGCATATAAAGTATTATTATATAATTTCATGGTAATTTCTACTTTCTTAGCACAGATTAATTACATTTCATTATTGCCCATTCTTATCTTATTCAGAATATTTCAATCTTTCTGTCATTCAGTGTCAGTTAGATACTTAGAACCAATAAGAGGGAAATGTAGAAGAAAAAATGCCTTACTTTATTAGGCTCAGTATCTTTGCGAGTTTTCCAATCCTTGCTGAATACAGTATATAAAAGGAAAAGTAGGTAGGACAGACATATAGGTGTTGGGAGCAGGGATCATATAGAGATAGCCTGAGGGCTGCATTGGTACCTACAGAATATATGAAGACCCCAAGAAAGATCTCTAGCATTTTGGTAGCTCCTCTGTAAAAGACCTTGGGGGGAGGAAGATGAATAAGAAACAGAAAGGATGAGAAGGCATGGATGGGTTGTGATCTGCAGGAATCAATGGAATATCCACAAAAAGATCAAGTATACTTTGAACCATTAAAGTCTTGCCAGGTCTTGCCTGGTTTTTCTTCCACAACAGTCTATCTTAGATCAGATGTCTCATGCCTTTAGTCTTGTCTCCTCAACTACTAATTATTAATGGAGGGAAATACCTTTATTCCAAGTATGTCTCCTACAACATCTAGCAAAATGCTAAACAAATAGTAGGTCTCCATTAATATTTGTTGATTCATCTGTCTTTTTCTTCCCATGTTCTTAATCAGATTCCTTATTTGGGCCTGAATCATATGGCAGAATTCCCAGTAATTTGTCTTCCTCATGTCCATCTTCCCTAAAGTTAATTCATCTTGCTGCTATTGGTATTTTGTCCCCTAGAGGGGTTTTGTTATTCCTCTCTTAATATCATGTCAGTGGATTCCTAGTAAGCTCTTCACTAAACCTAAAATTTTCACTTTTTATTCTCTAACAGTCTCTCTTGACTAATTTGAATCTTTTGTCTTATTAGTCTTCTGTACTAGCCTAATTCGAATCTGCCTATTCTTCTTTTTTGTCCTATTGCCTTTCTACTTTGGGATTTATATCACAGTTTCCTCTGTACCTAAAACTAGCTTCCTCTCTGAACGTATCAAATTGTCTCTCATTCCATGTTGGCATATCTTATGATGGGATCTTGCTCTTCTGTGAAGTCTTTCATGCTTAAAGGAAAATTATATGTGATTATTGCTACAGAGGAACATATACATATACATGGATACAAGATGAAATATAATTATTATTAAAATACAAAAAAATTAAGAATGAATAATCATTTGCTAAACATGATATCTATGTATTTGTATGTATAAATACTCTTATAATGCATATCTGTACTTCAAAGTCATATAAAATTAGAGTTGAAAGGGACCAAAAAGATAATTTAAGCTAACTTCCTAATTTTTTAGGTAAGAAAACTCAGGACCAGAGATATGATTAGTCATCTAAAAGTTCTAAAAGGCAGGGGCCAATCCTTTGACTATAATTCAGTATGTAAGACTAAATCAGAAGAACTAGAACCCCACCCCTACCCATATCCCCATTTAACAGTTATCAGGGCTAAGAAAGTGAGAATGTCACTATAGAATTCCCTAGCAGAACCACCAATGGAGTATCATATTTGGTTCCAGGCACCATAGATTAGGAAGCACACTGATAAAATAGAGAGCTTCCCTCTGGATGCCAGAACAGCCAGGATAGTGAAAGGATTAATGATTATGCTATGCAAGGGGATAGACTAAAGGAATTGTAAATATGATCTAAAGAGGGAAAATTGGCGAGGAGTTGGCAGAGGGGAAAAGAGAGTACAATATAGCTGTTTTCAAGTGTTTGGAGGGTTATCATGCAGAAAAAAAGGATTAGACTTTTTATTGGTGTCTCCAGAGGATAAAACTTACAGAAACAGAATAAAGTTATATCAAGGCAGATTTGATTCAACATAGGTAAAAATTACATAACAATTGAAAGTACGCAAAAGTTGAAAAGGCTGCCATGTGAAGGAGTATAGTTCTTCTCACTAGAAGCAAAGGATGGATTATTACTTATTGGAGATACTGTAGAGGGGATGCTTATCTAATTGCATGTTGTACTAGAAATTCTCAAAGGTCTTTTCTGACCCTGAGTTTCTAATCCCTTAAAATAACCAAGGGTAGGAGGATAAGTGGAGAGAACAGCATACTCTGATATTACTTCCCAGTGTGGAGAGAAAGGAAGAAGAAAAATCCCTGATATATTTTCTCCCCAGTAAAAAAAAAAAATTACAATTTTTTTTCAAAATATCCATGTAAGTTTCATATAGATTGCATATTCACCTCTAACACCTGTTACATAATATACAGTGTTTATTGATAGTAAATCTATATAGAGTTCATCTTACTTGCACATTATCAGTTGTATGTCATTTTTACCAGAATGCAGTATATTGACCTTTTGTCAATCAGTGTCTGCTTGCTACATGGGTGGCATGTTTTTGCATTAAAAAAAAATCAAATACCAGCTATTACTACTCCTACCATTTCTATATGACATCTATATAATAAGCAATTATAGGTACAGATGACAACCAATATATTTCATTGTCATTTCATTAGCTCAACCTGGTACAGGAGAACGAGTAGTGGCTCTGGAGTCAGAGGACCTATGACCTCATCTACAGAATGAAAAAACTGGATTAGATGGCCTCCCAAGGTCCTTTTCAACAATAAATCTATGGCAGCCTTGGCAATCAATTAACTTTCCTACTCCTTTGTTTCATCAATTATAGCATGAGAGTTTGGGATTAGATAATTAATAATGATAAGTAAGATAATTAGGAAGTTAAGACAAGGAGTACTTCCTAAATCCAAACGTGATTTCATACACTAGCTGTGTGATCCTGGGCAAGTCACTTAACCTTTGTCTGCCTCAGATTCCTTGAAAATAAAATAAAGATAATAATAGCACTTCCTTCCAGTGGTTGTTGATAGGATTAAATAAGATAATAACTGTAAAGTGCTTAGTGCATTGTCTGACCCATAATAGGAACTATATAAATGCTGATAGGGGAAAGTCAGAAAATGGTTGGACAAAAGGTGAGGACACCCCAGGGAGTGCAGAAATGAATTGTGATTTCCCTTCCAACTCTTGAACTATGATCATATGAAAAAATATTTATTTTTATTGTAATGGTTTGTCATTAAGTCACTGTCTATAAAATAAAGAGCTTACTAACAGACATCCAGTTAGGCAAAGACAGACCAACTGACTTGTTTATCCATTTTCACTCCAACCTGGCCTCCCTACTCATAGCCAGGGCCACCATACCAGGCCATCTAACAGCACACAGACCTAATTGCTGATTATAATGATGGCTTTGAACTATCAAAGAAAGGTTAACTTAGACTGTAGAATACATTTTAGGACTGCCACACCTTAAAGGAATTTTGGTGATTAAAGGGTAAGTTTTAATTATCTGTAGGAAGTTCTCTTGTGTAGAACAAAACAATTCATTCCCTGATGACACACAGTTAATGAGGTGTGACTGTAGTAAGCTTCTCTGTCCATTTTAAAGATGTATGTCAAAAACTGTCTAGCTCTTTTGCATACAAATGCATATGTTATGAAGCCACAAAATAAGACACTATAACGTTACTCAGTTTCAAGATTTGTTAACTTAGTAAACATAAGTCTCCCTGCTAAGCTGGAAAGGACTAATAAGAGCACTCTCTTTTATTAGATAGCTAGCTCAAGAGCTACTTAGAATCTGGATAAGGGTAAGTGGTAATTACCTGAGAGTACATAGAGACAAGATAGAGAAAAACAGAATATATTTCCCCACCTTTACATATCTATTTGTAATTCCAAATGGATAGGGAACAGTTAGCTGAGAGGCATAAGAGGGAGAAAATATGATGACATTGCTATTACTTATTAAGCATAGCAGTCACGATTTTGAGATAATTGCCAAGAGCTTGCAGTTTGGTTGAATTTCCTAATTTAGCCAAATACAATATTAATGTGCTCTGTAAACTCTCTCATAAATAGACCCACAGAATGAATACATCAGAGTTAACCCTAGAATAATGCAATAAATTTGGAGGAATTATTTTACTTTGTAACTTACAACTCTTCAGTGCTTATGTGGTAACTTGCATCTGCTGAAAAGTAAGGTCTTGCTCCAAGTAAGCTCTCTTTTGTTTATTAAAACACCAATACTCACAAGTCTTAGTCGATTGGAATTAAAATCAATAGGAGAGCCTCAGAGGGAAAAAAATGAAGCAATTAAATGTGCATACAAAGGCTATTTCCCAGGAACCCTCACAGGGGTATATAAAACAATTCAGTCAAATATATAATTATTGGAAGCTTTCAGAACTGCTTTTTGTCTTGAGCCTAACAGGCAAAAAGCAGCAAAGACATAAGTTTTCCATAGAAATACCTTGGGAAGACTCTTTGCCAAGGCCTAAGTCTTTGGCTACTTACTCTAGGCACCTATACTTTAGAGGCAACAGGCAACACAGCGCTTCAGCACTGAGAAAGATAAAATAGCATTCCATGGAAGCTCTGCCTAAGAAGGGGTTCTAAGCCTGAAATGATATCTGCTTTGTTAAAGGCAAAAATAGCACAACTTAACAATGTGAAATTTAGAGAGGTTTTATTAGCATATAAACATCAATTTCTCTATATTTCACATTTTTTCCTATAACTTTTTTTTTTGTATTCTGAATGCAGTGGATTTGCCATGACTCAAAGCAAACATAACTTAAAGAGAGGTTATGTTATCAAAGAACAAATGAAAGAATTAATAAGAGTAAAATTAATTATTTTTTAAAGTATTCATATTCTTTGATCCACTGGTATGCATATACCCCAAAGGGGTCAAAAATGGAAAGGAAGATGCCATATACACACCCTCATAGCTGCACTTTTTATAATACCAAACAGCCAGAGACAAAGTTGATGCTCATTAGTTAAAGAAAGGCTCAACAAATTGTTGTACATAAATATAACGGAATATTACTATACCATAAGAAATTTTGGATAAGAAAAATATAAATAAGAATGGGAAGACATATATTAACAGACATAAAGTAGAATAAGTAGAATCAAAGAATCGATATAAATGGAAAGAACAACAAAAATAAAGAAAACTGAATTAAATGCTGAGTAATTACATTGATTGTGCTTGACCCCGAAGAAGAGATATGAGAATTTGTCTCCCTTCTTTGCAGAAGTGGGAGATTATAGGTATTAAATATTATTTATACTTTTAGACTAGATGGAGTATTGTTTAGTTTTGCTAAACTGTTTTTTTCCTTTCCTTTTTATTCTTTGTTAGAAGGGATAGGTCTCTGTGTAGGGAAGGAGGAAAGGATATATTTGGAGATTTAAAATAATATAAAAAAGGTATCAATAAAAATTGAGAGTTCCATTTGGAAATCAAAGATAAACTACATGCAGGTTAATTTTAAGAAGTGACAACTTAGGGGGTGGAGCCAAGATGGCAGAGTAAAAGCAGGAACTTGCTTAAGCTCCTGCTCCAACCACCTCCAATACCTATAAAAAATGACTCTAAACAAATTTCAGAGCTACAGAACCCACAAAGTAACAGAGAGAAACAAATGTCCCACTGAAGGTAGCCTGGCAGGCTGGCAGGAAGGGTCTATCACACCCAGCTGGGATCTGAGCACAGTCCTACATTAGCCATGTGTAAAGCTAACAATGAGCAGCTCTCCAGAGGAATGCTGCTGTGAACAACTTTAAGGTTCTGATCACAGAGTATAGTAAATCCTCTATTCAGTAATAAACTAAGACAAAACATTCACAGAAACCAAATACAGCATTCACAATGTTATAATATAGCAACTTATCACTAAAGTGGTCACATAGTTTTCACCAAAGTGGCCACATAGTTTTAAGCAAAAGATATCATTCAGTAAGTCATTAACCATCCTTAAGGAGCAGGCCTCCTTAGTGGACACAAAGAAAAGAGGTCAAAGTTCTCCACCACTAGGTCAAAGTAAATCATGATCTTCTCAGGCAGCAGTAAGTATCTAAGAAGAGGTCTTTTCATCTTGACTCAAGGCTGGCTCTCAGATTCCATGGTTTCTCTTCCATGGTCCCAGTTCCTGCTTGAATTTACCCAACTATCACTTGGATTCAAAGGCAGCCAGCTCTCAGCTCCTTGCCCAGCTCTTTGTCCAGTTCCTCATCCAGTTCTCATTCCATATTGAAGCTCACAGTGTCCAGTCCACCTCAAGTCCTTCATAGTTTCTGTTCCTGGGAAGATAAAGCTTAACAGAGCCAAAACAACATTCTCATATTGCCGGCACCATCATCAATTCACTTTCTGCCTGTGAAATCATCACAGACCCACAAAGTCTGAGAACACAACACAAATTGTCAGTATAGTCCCAGGGCTGCCAAAACCCTCCTCCATGACTTCACAAATTTCCTCCTTCTCAACTCTGCCACCACCAAGTGTCCTCTTATCAGTTCTTTCCTTTCCCAGCTTGGGCTTCTCCTTATATATGTTCATTTGCTCCTCCCTGTTCAGCCCCTTCCTATTGCATCAACAAGTTCCTCCCACTGTGGGTTTCACAAGTTCTGTTTCTTAACAAAGACTTGATATGATCATGGGCAAGGCTCAAAAGAAACTGGAACAAGGTGCTAAATAATTAAATAGCTGAAACAAGGTGCTAAGTACTTCTTTGCTTGCCATTACACCATGCTGGCCCAGACTTATGGCCCAAACTGGCTGGAGCACACTTCAGGAGAGTGAATCACCAATAGCTGTGGTAGTTTCCAGACTTCTCAACCCATAAACACCAAAGAGGAAGTAAAAGGTCAGTAGGGAATTCTGCTGGAACGGGGTGAGAGAAGAACACAGTTCAGTGCCTGCCCCCAGAGCAACAGAGGTGGCGGCAGCAGCATGATGGTTATAGCTGCTGCAGCATGGTTGCCTCCAGAGCTTCTGGCCTGCAGATCATAGAGTGACCAAGCAATCATTCAGAGGGTAATCACTCTTGCTTTGACCTGCTTGGATGTGGGTCACAGTATTGGGTGGTGGTCCTGGGGTAAGGAAAGCTAATGTTCCAGAATTTGTGGTGGCTGTAGAGAGGGCACCATCCTCATAGCTCTGATGATAGCTCTGTCAACAACTGTGAAAACAGCAATTTGGGACACAGCTCTCTTCACTCTGGAAGCAGAGTTCTACCAAGGCAAAAAGCTCAAAAGTCAAGTAATTAATTGGCAACATGAGCAAGCAGGGGAAATGCAGTCAGACTGTAGAATCCTTTTTTGGGAACAAAAAGGATCAAAACATGGAATCAGAAGAAGACTACAAAGTGAAAACTCCTGCATCAAAAGCTTCCAAAAAATATGAACTAGGGGCGTCTAGGTGGCGCAGTGAGTAGAGCGCCGGCCCTGGAGTCAGAAGGACCTGAGTTCGGAGCCGGCCTCAGACACTTAACCCACAAAAACAAAAACCTAGCCGTGTGACCTTGGGCAAGTTACTTAACCCCAATTGCCCTAAAAGGGGCGGCTAGGTGGCACAGTGAGTAAGAGCGCCAGCCTGGGAGCTGGGATGACCCAAGATCAAATCCGGCCTCAGAAAATGAGCACCCACACATAAATAATGACTAGCCGTGTAACCTTGAGCAAGTTACTTAACCCTAATTGCTTAAAAAAAAAATGAACTGATCACAAGGCAAGAAGGAGCTCAAGAAGGATTTTGAAAATCAAGTAAGAGAAGTGGAGGAAAAATTGGGAAGAGAAATGAGAATGATGCAAGAAGATCATGAAAAACGAGTCAACAATCTAACTGAAGAAAATAGCACCTTAAAAATAGACTAAATCAAATGGGAAAAGAGGTCCAAAAAGCCAGTGAGAAGAATGCCTTAAAAAGCTGAATTGCCCAGATGGAAAAGGAATTTCAAAAGCTCACTGAAGAGAATAATTCCTTCAAAATTAGATTGGAGCAAATGGAAGCTAATGACTTAATGAGAAACCAAGATGCTATAAAACAAATGCAAACAAATGAAAAAATAGAAGGCAGTGTGAAATATCTCATTGGAAAAAACACTGACCTGGAAAATAGATCCAGGAGAGATAATTTAAAAATTATTTGACTACCTGAAAGCCGTAATAAAAAGAAAAGAGCCTAGAAATTATCAAGCAAAATTGTCCTGATATCCTAGAGCCAGAAGGCAAAATAGAAATTGAAAGAATTCATCAATCACCTCTTGAAAAAGATCCCAAAAAGAAAACTCCTAAGAATATTATAGATAAATTCCCAGAGTTCCCAAGTCAAGGAGAAAATATTATAAGAAGTCAGGAAGAAGCAATTTGAGTATTGTGGAACACAATCAGGATAACACAAGATCTAGCAGCTTCTACATTAAGGAGTTAAAGAGCTTGGAATATGATATTCTGGAGGTCAAAGGAGCTAGGATTAAAACCAAGAATCACCTACCCAGCAAAACTGAACTTAATGCTTCAGGGTAAAATATAGTCATTTAATGAAATAGAGCATTTTCAAGCATTCTTGATAAAAAAAAAACAGAGCTGAAGAGAAAATTTGACTTTTATATACAGGAAGCAAGAGAAGCATGAGAAGTTAATCAGGAAAAAGAAATCATAAGGAATTTGTTGAAGTTGAACTATTTACATTCCTACATGGAAAAATGATAATTGTAACTCTTGAGACTTTTCTCATTATGAGGATAGTTGAAGGGAATATATATACATGCATATATGTGTATACATGTGTATATATATATGTATACATACATGTATATGTATGTATAGGTATATGTGTGTATAAATATATGCATATATGTATGTACATGTATATATAGACAAAGGGCATAGGATGAGTTGAATATGAAGGGACGATATCTAAAAAATAAAATTAACAGGTGATAGAGGAACATATTGCGAGGAGAAATGCAGAGATAGAATAGGGTAAATTATCTTATATAAAAGAGTCAAGAGAAAACTATTACAATGGAGGGAAAGAACAGGAAGGTAAAATGGAATGGGTCAACCTTACTCTCATTGAATTTGGCTTAAGGAGGGACTAACATACACACTGATTTGGATCTTACCCTACAGGAAAGTAGTGGGGAAGGAGATAATAAGGGGGATGATAGAAGGAAGGGTAGATTGGGGGAGAGGGTAGTTAGAAGTAAATGCTTTTGAAAAGTGACAGGGTCAAAGGAGAAAATAGAATAAGTGGGAGGCAGGATAGGATGGAGGGAAATATAGTTAGTCTTTCACAATATAACTACTATGGAAATATTTTTCATATCTACCCATGTACAACCTATATCGAATTGCTTGTTTTTCCAGTGGGGGTGGGTGAGGAGGGAAGAAGGAGAAAATATCTGGAACTCAAAAATTTTAAAAACAAATGTCAAAAAAGTTGTTTTTTACATGTAACTGGGAAATAAGATATATAGGCACTGGGGTATAGAAATCCATATTGCCCTACTAGAAAATTGGGGGCGGAGAATGGAGGAGTATATAAGAGACAACAAATAGGGGGAAGGGATATTTAATAGGCTCCCTGTCTTGGGGTGGGGATTAAGGGAAAGATAGGGAGAAAATTTGCAATTCAAAATCTTATGGAAATGAAAGTTGAAAACTAAAAATAAATAAATACATTTTTAAAAAAGAAGTGACAACTTATACATAATTTTAGAAAAATGGAAGGTGGTTTGAAATACCTTTTTATATCTATGCTACAAAGAATGCTTAAAAGAATAAAAGCGTTACCTTAAAACTCATTCTTTTACTAATAGTATGTTAGTCTAGATCAGTGGTCAGGCCACATGGGGCCTTCTAGGTCCTCGAGTGTGGCCCTTGGAAGTTTGGATTCCATCAAAGGGGCACACTTGAGGAGTTAGAGGGCCATATGTGGACTTGAGGCTGCAGGTTCCCCATTCCTGGTCTAGATAATCCAGAAAATAGTCTGTTATTAACAAATAGTAGGTATGTTGGATTATACAAACAACTGATTTGACTGATTTTTTAAAGAATTATATAACTAGGAGTTATCTGAAATAATTGCCAATTTTGTCAAAATAGTAAGAATATGTAAATTAGTCCTTTATATTTAACACTGCCCAAATTAGTCCTTTTTGGAGATGGTTTAATGGGTAGAATTCTAAACTTAAAAGAAAGGCAACCTTGGGTTCAAATCCCACTTCTGACAAATATTAACTGTGTAAACCATAAGCTAGCCAGAGGCTTATTTTCTGGGTTCTCAATTTCTTCATCTGTATTACCTACTTTATAGGGTTGCTATGAGGCTAAAATGAGATAATGTATGTAAAATGTTTTACAAACTTCAAAAAGCTACATAAATGTCAGCTATTATCATTAAATGTTTTTATACTAATGCACCATTAGACTAAATGATTCCTGAGGCAATCTGTCACCTTCCTTACAGGCCCTCAGCTCTTGGGCTCTTTAGAACATCTCTGTAGCTGTTCATTAGTCCAAGTAAAGTTTTGTGAATACTAAAACTGAAATAAGTATTAGACTTTTCCAGACTCTACAGTCACTAAGGTGGAAATTATAGGATCCTATCCTTTTTCTTCTCTTAGAGTTAGAACTCTTACAACTTCTTAGTAGCTAAACTATTTTTAGGCTAAAATCAAACAATAGTAAGTTTGTTCATGGGGTATCAAAGGGAAAGGTATCATAGATGTCCTCTGGTCCTCTTATAACTTTTAACACTATGATACACATGAAAAAGGCAATAAGTGTAAATAGTGAAACTAGCAACAAATCAGCTTAAGTTCTTTCTTGTTATAATGAACTGGACAAGAAAACATTAAATAGGAGAATAATAATTTGGGTTTTAATTTTCTTTAGGTGAATATACCACTGTGGTTGTTACAGAACAGGTAGTGATCAAGCTTTAAAAATTATGTCATTTTTCTCCTGATGGTATCTGTTAAAATTGCTTCAAAATAGAAATCTAAAAGGAAATTACAATTTCTTAGCACAAAGCTTTGCAACAACCTAATCTTGTTTTTTGCTACTCATTATGGCAGCTATTTATTTCAGATCTATATCTGGCTGTGTTCTGTTTCCCAAACAACTTTGGACCACACAACTAACTACCAAGTTAGATTAGTCCAAGTTTTATTGGATTTTGTCATCTATTGGTCGATCCATATTGGTGAACTGATAATTTATTTTTTAAATCACAGAGCAGGATTTGCCATCCAGTGGTCATCTAATTCATGTGCCTGCCTCCAGACAGGACAATGCCTAATTTATCTAAGACAGGGAGCTACAAATCCCATAACTAAAGAACTCTAGGTATATACAATACTAGAACTCTTTCAGTAAACAAGCCTATTTATCAAGGAGTACCATAGAATAAAATAGTACAATTAATTAGCTTTTGAATAAAACATCCCTTATAATGTTTCACCTTTTATTCTGTGTTCTTTTTAGATGTATGTCATCATTACTGTGTGAATTCTGAATCATGCACCATTGCAGACGATGGAAGTGTAGAATGTGTTTGTCCCACTCGCTATGAAGGAACAAAATGTGAAGTTGACAAGTGCCTAAGGTGCCATGGTGGCCACTGCATCATGAACAAGGACAGTGAAGATATACTATGCAAGTAAGTTCACACACAGCTCAATTCATCGGAAATAGTTGCAAAATCGCATAGCCATTAGTAAGCAATAAAATGTAGAATAAATCTTAATATCTCTATAAAATGATTGTGGATGAGTAAGCTTCCAGACAGAAAGCTGTGTATTGTTTTATTTATTTTTTTAATGGTTAGTCACGAAGTCAAAGTGCACATTTTCTTAAAATCTAATTATCCCTCATGTAAAGGAAATTGTCAAAACAATCACTACGTGGGATGTTTCCGGAAATAGCCTCTAAAAATTGTGAAATTATGACATTATAAAAAGTTGATATAGAATATTACTGCATTTTTAAAAGCTTCATTAGTTTCTGTGTTAATGGTGCAAGTTTTACAATTTAAAAAAATAATATAACATCTTTGCAGTAAAAAGCAGGCTAAACTTAGAGTGATAGGATCTCAGTTCTAATCCCTGGCTCTGCCATTTCCTCCCTCTATGAAATGGAGCAATTCACTTAATCTAAGACTCCCATATCTCTGATTTCTCATTTGTAAAATTAGGTTTTTGGGTTAGATAACCTTTATTGCCCCTTCCATCTCCAGATCTAAGTTTATCTGGGAAACACTGTTAAGAAATATCATCAGGTCAGAAATTATAGAACTAAAAAGAAACTTATAAATTGTTTGACTCAACCTACTCATTTTAAAGATATTGAAACTGAGGCCCAGCAGAGATATTAAGGGGTTTGCTGAAGTCATACATATAGTAAATAGTGTACCTAAAGGAACTATAAAATAAGCACCTAAAGCTTCTGTTTTGATGGGAAAAATGTGTCAGTTCATTGGATATTATCATTTAGGTCAATTTAAGCTAACAGAATATTATTTTCTGGAAAGTTTGACCAAAAGGAAAAAAATAAAAACACCGCTAGGCTTTGATTTTTCTTAGATGCTATTTTGGCCTTTGGCTTAAACAGTGAAGTAGATAAATGCTCCCACCACTATAGGAAGGCTAAAGGCTAATGTTATTCATTTGCTATCATAAAACAAGTTTATAACATTGAGGTTAGAGATCAAATGTCACTGGAGACTTCCTTTGAAAGGATTTTAAAAGAAGGACTTTAAGAGGGCTAGGCTCTATCAATTGCCTTGGATTTTCATATAATAAAGACAAATATGTGATGGAAGCACATGAGATAAAGTTTTCATGCCAGAATTTAAAGTGCTGCACTGATATTGTGTCAACACTGAGTTATGCAGGTCTCCCCAAACAAGTACTAATAAAACTTTATTACAGTCGAGACTAACATGTTTTATTCTGATTTTTCTTTTTTATTCACTCATTTTTGCTTTCACAATGAACATGCCTGGTGTTATTATTATGGATGGCATTTAGTGACATCTATAAATTCCGTGTGTGTGTGTGTATGTGTGTGTGTGTACACTAGTCTTTGAAAAGCAGAGTATTACTTTGAAATAAAGGAGTGAAAGTGATCATTTGGAAAGCTAGAATTTTAGTAAACACATAAGCAAAAGATCTCTTTTGTTTGATTCTTGAAGCAAATAGCCTAATTGCAATCAAGTTCATTCACCAGCTTCAGCAGGTCTTTGTAATAAAATTTAAAATGCATTCCAGGGCTGGGTGAGGAAGATACAAAAGGCACCATGGTCCACGTGGACTTCCCATCTGGTCAGCCTCCTGGGGGTATGAAGGGAAGAACCTTCCCTCAGATACCTTCCAGGGACTATGCTTCTACCCCTATAGTGTGAGGAAGGCAGGAATCAAATTCTATTAAACAAAAAAAAAAAAAAAAGGAAGGAAGAAAGAAAACAAAAAGAAAAGTAAACATTCTCATTTTTCCTGTAGAAAGAGAAGGATCCTGAAAAATTATAATTTCTGAAATTCATTGAAACTACAGAAGGAGATCCTGATTCACAGAGAAGTTGTCCAGAATCTTGACCCGTTTCCTCTTCTCTAGACCATTAATGACCCAGACCCAACCAGAGAAAGTCATTTTCTTCTCTTTGAGATTTAGATGGACTTTGATTTAAACAAAAAAAAATAGCAGAAAACATTCATAGTTATAAAATATACATAATTCTAAATCTTTCAAATACATTTTGGGATTGTGTATTTAAAATTTATTAAATAGAAATCATTAATAGTGAATCAATAATGGGTGCTTTGAAATTTGTCTACTAAAATAAGGTTTTTTTTTAAATATTCTGGAGAATAACTGAATATGGCAGGCCAAAAAGAAATAAATAATTGTTTGTGTATTCTAGAATTAATGTCAGTTAAAATTAGTTTTCTCTTGTATAGTGCCTTTCATCTTGGCATCAAAGAATTGTTCCCAAAGTCATGATAGAATCCCTGTTTCAAGGATAACAATCATAGACTACAAGACTTAAAACAAAATTGCAACATAACAAGAACATCCTGCATAACTTATCCAAGCTTGTTCACGCTATCATCTAGATCTGTGATTAGATATGGGAAATTAGGCTTTGTAACTCCCAGGCTTATACTATGTCCACTAACACAGATTCTCTGTTGAACATCATAAATGTAATCACTGTAGCAGAACTTCTCTCATATTCCTGTGGAAAACTAAATAAATATTGGTGAAGTCAAAGTTGATTACAGTTTTGAATTGCAGAGATAATATCCCTGTGATATAAACTCGTGTGGGAATTCTTTTATTTTTTTGGTCTTCCAAATAACTTGTAATTAGCTCATGAAAAGTAATATACCAGAAATAACATGGGTATACACTTCCTAAGAGAGAAATTATTATGGAAATTTCATTTAAAAATATAAGTAGTGCTCTTCTGTGCCCACAAATGATGTGGACGTATACATTTTAAAAAATTCTTACAATCTTCTTTCTCTTATCTAAGTTTTAAATTAGGTGGGATTTCATTTTTTTATGAAAAAAAGTGTGCCTTTGGGATAACCTAGGAATATAGAGAAAAAATCACATGTATATATACATATATATGTAAATGTATGTATATATACATATGTTTCTGTTATGTGTGTGTATGAGAGAGAGAATGAGCATTATGTGATACAATGGATAAAACATTGAATGTGGTATCAGAAAGATTAGACTTTAAATCCAGCTTCAGATGTTTACTACCTGTGTGACCCTGGGCAACTCCCTCAACTTCTTTCTGCCTCAGTTTCTGTAAAATGCAAATAACCTACTTGCTAGGTTGCTACTTGCTTATTGTGAGAATAAAATGAGATAATATTCATAAATGGTTTTGCAAGCCTTGAAGCATTTCACAAATGCTAGTTTTTATTATCATTTAATGTAATCGTGGAAAAAAAAAACTTGTTAAAAGGAAGGGGGGAGGAATAAAATAGCCTTTTCATGTCAAATTTTGCAGTGTTCTTTCCAATTCCAATTCCAATATTCTTATTGATTTAGTCCTTTGATTTTTTAAAAAAAGTTCACTTTGAGTCTATCAATAATGAACAGCTACTATATGATAAGAAGCATCTAGGTGACTCAGTGCAGAGAGCGATGGACCTGGAGTCAGGAAAACCTGAGTTCAAATCCAGATTTAGACACTTCCTAGTGGTGTGATCCTGAGCAAATCACTTAATCTTTGTTTACCTTAATCCACTGGAGAATGAAATGGCAAACTGCTCCAGTATCTTTGCCAAGAAAAAAACATAGACACTATTGGCGCTATAGTCTACAGGTTCTCAAAGAGTTGAACATGCCTGAACAACAACAGAAACAACTCTATGGTAGGTCTGGGATTTCCAAAGAGGCTTTACACGTCCTCTAGTCATAAATAAAGGGAGAAAGAAACCATAGTACTTCTTTAGGACAAGAACTATTGGAAAGCCACCACCAAAGAAATCTGAATAGAGCCTGGGCTGTGACATTTCCTATATGTTAAGATGAAACTAAAAATGTGTAGATGATCATTTGCAGTTGCACAAACATTAGCATTAGTCAATCATTTCAAAAGCTTTTAAAACATGAAAATAAGTTTCCATAATTAATCTTTTCTTCCCCATTTCTGTATTTTCTGTGTCGTTTAAAAGTCTCCTTAAAAGCCAAGCACCAACACTTAATTTGGAGCTTACAACCTATTTGAATTCAATTCATCCTTGGGGGAAGGAAGAGAATTTGGAAGTATATGTACTTAGTATCTGAGCATTTTAGCATTGGAAAGAAGCTCAGAGGTGATCTAATCTAAACCATGCCTGAAGCCTGAATCCCTTAAGTCTGAATCCTTTCTTTAGCCCCAAGAAATGCTTATCTAGCCCCTAACTAAAGACCTTCAATGAAATAGAACATACTGTCTATAATTCTGAGTACATATTCTCCCTAATTCTACCTCTACACCATCCCACAGAAAGCTAGGTATAACAATGGATAGAGTAGTCAACCTGGAGGCAGGAACAGTTAAAATCTGGTCTCAAACTTTTCCTAGCCATGTGACCTTGGGCAAGTCACTTAACCTCAATGGGCCTGTCTCCTTATCTGTAAATTATGGATAATTATAGTACTTATCTCCCAGAGTTATTTTGAGGATCAGATAATATCTGAAAAGCAAAAGCAATGTATGCATGATAGCAATTATTATTTTTCTCCAGAAAAGAATTAGGAACAAATGTTTTCTCAAGCCCCATCTGTGAATCCAGGGTCAGTGATCTCTATTTTACCATTCTGGCATAGTAATGAAAAATGCTGAAAATAAAATAAAATTACCCTTTGGCCTTCCATATACTAATAGGAAATGAAGTTTCCATGAATTTTATTTTGTCACCTTCCATTTTTCCGGCCTTCTTTGGATGCTCATTTTAATTGGTTTTAGCTATATAACAGCAATAACAATTAAGCAAAGGCAAAATACCCACAAATACTTCACATCTGCCATTTTCCCCAGGCCATCTTATACTTCCTCTAGTGATACTTTTTCAAGTTAGAAATGATCACATTTAGTACTTAGCATTATTGTTTTTTCCAGGGGTGTACTCTATTCTTCTAGTGTGGTATGGTCTTTGATTTAACATCTAGGTTTGGGCTATGCACACAGTAGATACCTACCAGATCTTGTTTAACTGAATTGAATTAAAAGCCTACAAAAGTGATATGACTATACAATAATTAAACTGATTCCATAAATCTATAGGCAAACATTGTCACTTTATATTTATATTATATGTTATATTTGCCATAATTTGAATTTCTTCATTTTATATTGAGATGTATCCTACTAAGTATATAGTCAAATAACTCAAAGAAGCAGATTGCCTACAGGATATTATTTCTACGGTTTTCTCTAAGAATTTCTATAAGAAATTTCTATTTCTATAAGAATTGGAGCTTAAAACTTGCACCCAATTCTGAAAATTCTTTGATTTCTCCTTTATGGACTACATATCCAAAGCATTGACTTCCAAGACACTTTGCTAACAGTAGCTTGATGTTCATCCCTCCTAGGGATGTGACCAGCCTTGACTACAAGGAGAGAAATTTATCAGTGCTAATGACTCCCTGAAGGATAAGAATTAGACATTATTCTTTTCTACAAATATAACTAGTATTGAATTATTGATGTCAACTAAGGTGTTAAATATGGGAGCTATAAAAAGAAAAGAATTGAATTGTCACTTTTACTCTTGTTTAAGAGAACTAGTGCCTCTAGCTAGCCTGTCTTACTGAAAACACACTGTCTATCCTTCTACTACCATCCCAAGATGAACGTTTTCATCTGCAGTGGAGTCAGCTTTCAACTATAGGGATTGAAATAACAATGGGCTTTTTTTGTTTGTTTGTTTGTCACTGCAGTTGCACTAATGGAAAGATTGCCTCCAGCTGTCAGTTATGTGATGGCTACTGTTACAACGGTGGCACATGTCAGCTGGACCCTGAGACAAATATACCTGTGTGTTTGTGAGTATTTTATATTGCAAGGGTGTCACAATGGGACCTGTATGTGCATAGCAGCTCTGGTCTACCTCTTTCTTTTCTTGGTGGGTGGGGGTGGGGAGATCCCAAACAAATGGATTCTATGAACATGTCTCGTTTTAGAATGCTAATATGGTCCAACTTCAGTAGGAGTGTGACAGAATGTCCTCATCTGCCAACTAAGTATTGCTAATGATATCATGAAGAAGAGTTCATTTAATTCTTAGCATCATGCCCATTTCAGACACTAGTAGATCTCTGAACTTGGAAATACAGGGGAAAATTGGGTTAATCTCCCCTGTTGTATTCAGATACATCTCAACTCCAGAGATAATCATCTATTATGAATGCTTTGGTACTTACAGCCATTCTTTTCAAAAGAACATGAGACATCTTTTTAAATGTATAATGCTGTTTGATGTATGTATTGAATTTTAGAACGAAGCATTATATAAACCCATGCTATAAGATACCAACCCATGAAATCTCTGGCTTCTTAGGAATACATTAAACTGAATACACAGAAAGAATGCTGTTGCAGTTTCCAAAATGCCATTAATAGTTTGCATAATATCCAGAATTCAGTGGATCCCTCTCTTCCACTTTCCCTCCCCTGGCCTTTCTTGGCAGGCCAGAGCTGGTAATCCCAAGCTAGTGCCCATTTGGCTTTTTAGGTTTATAGTCAGATATTCCTGACTTCTTGGGCAAGAGGATTGGATGTCCAGACACACTATGCCTGAGTTAATTCCCCCTACCATTTCAAGGTAGTGGGTTATGAGGGTGGTTGAAAGAGAACTGAGCATACTTGAAATGAGAACTTGATTCACATGTTACCATCTTTATATGCAATGATTTTAAAACATGTTTGGCAAAAAAGGCAGAATATTTATTTAGCTGTATTTTACTGAAATTCTGCAGATGCTCTATGGGGTTTAAAAGTCAGCGCTGTGACCAGAAAGTGAACCCTTGTGATTACTACTGTCAGAATGAGGGAATTTGCACTTTAACTGCGTTTAATGAACCGAGATGCAAGTAGGTTTAACCTTCCACTTACTGCTGCACATTTTGTGACATCATTTCAGGCCACAGTTCATTGGTTCAGATCATGCACATCCACATACATTTCACAATTTGTACTTGATCTTGGGGCTCATCTGTGTAATATACACTTAACCTTTGGATAGTAATGCCAGCAAGTGTGCTTAAATGTAGGTTGCTAGGATGTCTAGAATTACATCAAAAAGAATAAAAACGGAAAAAATTAGTCTAAGTGTTGAATAACTAAATCTGCCAAAAATATCAGATTTCCCTTTGACAAATAGTGGAAATAAATAAGTTATTAAGAAAGGTTATTGCCATTTTATATGCTGATTTCTATCTGGTGTTTAACTTTCCATTCTAACATTGATGAAGTAAATGATGTTATGTGGTTTCCCTGACTGATAGATAAATCTCTAAACTTAACTTATATATTATCTTTAAAAAAGGAAATTGGGGCATGATATAAAGTATTAAAATAATAGTCTAGATTTAAAAAAAAAACTTTTTTGTGATTCAATTTGTGGTAGGGCAACTTTTTTATTTTAAAATTTTTTTAATCTCCTGTATTTCCTCTGAGAAATTGCAGTCACCTTTTGGAGGGGAACTATCAATCCTCATCAAAAAAGGAAACTATCTTTCCATTGTGCAGTTAAGCTTTAGAAATATATCATGTCAGGCATTCTCATTGATTCAAAATGCCATAGTCAGCAGCACTAGGCATCAAACCATTACTGAGATCTGATAGAACACCCACTGATTGTAGCACTGGAGGGCCTCACCACTCTTCTAAACCTCAATAGGCTTAAACCACTGCAACTACAACTTTAAATGCCATCTGCCTGGTATCATATACCAAATAAATTACTTTGGTCATGCTGGTATGTCCATTGCTTAATCAATAATTATAAAGCTCAAAAAGTCATTAAAATACTCAAATCATTATCATATTTTTCCTAGAAAGTATTAGGACTTGCTAGACCAACTTTACCATAAATAATTCAACAATAGCAAAAGAAAATTAAAAGCCTTCCCCTCAAAATATTCTGTGGAATCTGTCAGCAAATTGGCTCAGTTATTACTTCATTCCCAGTAGCATCTTCTATAGAAGGAGCAGAGGAAAACCTTTTCCCCTCATCCCTTCATAGGATCATTGATGTAAAACTACAAAAGACTTCAATGGCTTCTGATATGCAGGTCCAACCCCATCCTTTTATAAATCAATCCCAGAGAGATAAAGTGATTTATCTAATGTCACATATGTAGAAAAAGGAAAGACATGAATTTGAACCTAAAACCTATGATTCTAAATCCAGCCTCTTTCCACTCTACCATACTGTTCCCTTGATTTTTTCCTGTTTTTATACATCCTTGGAAAACAAATTTTCCTGGAAGAGGATAGGCACTTCATAGTACTGCTAAATTCAGAGCTGATACTAAGGAAAAAAGGCAAAAATGAATGAAATTTTATTCTTTCGCAGTGCACAAACTCACATACTGTCCTTAAGGTCTGACATTCTTGACTTTCTATTGCATCTGTATGCCCCCAGTTATCCCAATACTTTCTTAGACTCCTAGTATGTCCTTTTACCTTTCAACTAACTCATAGCTGTCCAGTATCTTGCTTTGTATGAGCTATCCACTATGGCTCTTTCAAAACATTAGCAGAACAATTGAAGTAATCTGAAGGGACATGCTAGTGAGACAGAGTTGGGGGTTCTCTTTTCACTCCCAGCATACCTCTGTACATTTTAGCAGGAGTCTTCAGAAAGTAATATTTCTACCTTTATTTTCTTCCTCTAAAAAGTTAGTCTCATGATGAGAATTTCAGGTTAGGTAGAACAGAGGGGGATGGGGCAGGTAAAGACCTTTCACACCCTGGAAACAATTCTTTATTATATTGACACATAAGCTGTCATCAGTATTTGTTTTATTTTTGAGAGAGAAAGCATCAAAAAGCCACGATGCCCAAAAGACGACTCTGTATATGTACATTTTCTCCAGCTCTAGTCTTTGACCCTGCCAGTTGGTGTCCCACAGAGGAAGGATTCTGCACTTCCAACCCAAAGAAGCCTCAGCCTACCCTGATGTCACAGATAACATTCTCTTCTCCATATTAAGATAGAAAGACAATTAGATTGATGGCTATTCTATTCTTCTTATTATTATTACTTTGCTTTTTGCAGGGGGAAAGCAGGGCAATTGGGGTTAAGTGACTTGCCCAGGGACACAAAGCTAGTAAGTGTTATGTGTGTCAGAGACTGGATTTGAACTCAGGTTCTCCTGACTCCAGGGCTGCTGTTTTATTGACTGCCATCTAGCTGCCCCAGACTGCTATTCTTAAAAACAGAAAACACAAATTTCAGTCTTTTATAGCCATATATGCAGTGGAGTTGCCTTTAAGGAAAAGTTGGTATATGTAGTTTTCCAGAAAGGTTTCATAGAAACAAAGTTGCTTTATGAAGAAAAGACAGTGATTTGCTTGCTATTGTCTGTCAGTGCATTTCCCTTTGTCATACAGTGAAGGAAACTATTTGAATTGTGCTGTACTTATATACATCTGAAAGGCAATAAAGCATTTGGATATATGGAGGTGACAGGTTTTCCACACAGAAGTTTTAATGGCTGTATCCTTCAATTTAAGGAATAGATTTGTTCTTTGAAATCTTTCACTTTTGTCTCTTGATGGCCATTTTCACTTATTACCGTATGAATAAAATTCTACAAAAGGGAAAGAAAGCCTTGGTGAAAAGTTAAGAATGTGGCAGGGGGTTTCCTTTGTGTTTATTTGCAGAGAAATCTTCCAATTACAAATGCTAATGAGTTTAATACTTTAAAATTATTTGAGTTTATAAATTCACATGAGTTATATTTGAGTTCTTTGGGGATTATTAGGATTATTTATAGTGATGATATCATCATCATTAATATAAATGTGACAAATGCCTAAGCTCAGTTTTTACATTGCATATCAGAAGTCTGTAGTAGGCAAATACTGAGATGTCTGCTCCCATACAGCTGCTCACAGCATAGAGGGTTAACATTAGGATTGTGTAGAGACATCACAGATACCTATGCATAGAACCTGTCCATTGGGACACTAAGGGAAGCTAGTTTTCCTGCTATGTAAATGTCCAATTTAGGCTTATTCGTTTCTAGAAAGGTGCTATCAAACTGATCAATCCCACAGTATCATCCAAGCAATCTTTGCTATGGTTTAGGGCCTTTGGAGAGACAAAGGGGAGAAGAGAATGAGTCAGGATTCTTCCCATCAAGGCTCTTCATTCTCATTTCATATGTGCCTTAAAGGAAAAGAAGGATTTCTGCAAACATCGATATAGAGAGAATATGCATCCAACACCAGAGATGGCCTGTCAGAATTTACAGAGGCAAAAGAATACATCACAAATTTGGATTAACTAGTATTATAATTGGGCTAGAATCTGGGGTTCATGAAAGGGATCAGTATGAAAATAAGACTGAAAGGGGAATTTAGAATCTGGTTGTGAAATCTTAAATGTTAGGTTAAGGAGTGAATATTTAATCTTGTCTATAATAGGGAGCTGCTAAATTTTGGGGGACAGGGGATTGGCATGTCATATCTGTGTATCAGGACCATTAATTTAGCAAGACTATGAAGTATGGATTGATTGGTAGGAGGAAGAGTGAAAACTGAATGGTATAGGGGAAAGAGCCCTGGTACCAGAGTCAAAAGATTTAAATTTGAGTCCTAGCTCCAACATTTACTAGTTGGTTATACTGAGCAAAATATTTAACCCTTTTGGGCCTCTATTTCCACTTTTATAAAATGACAATCATAATATTTTCACTATCTCTCTGACAGGGCTGATATGAGGAAAGCATTCTGGAAAATATATTATATAAATGTGAATAATTATTATGACTCAGACTTTTTTTTTGGATAACTGGTGAGGTGATGTTATCAACAGAAATAGGAAGGTTTGAAGAAAGAATCAGTTTTGAGAAAGAAAGATAGTGAGTTCAATTTTGCAAATGTTGGATTTGCAGTAAGTAAGTTAGACAGTAAGACATTAAATAAGTAAGTTAGACAGTAAGACATTAAGTAAGTTAGACAGTAAGACATTAAGCTGGAGTTGTACAATAGGCAAGAGAGATATAAGAAATATGTGTGTGTGTGTGTGTGTCTGTGTGTCTGTGTGTCTGTGAGTGAAAGAGAGAGACAGACCTCTAGAGACACACAGAGAGCAAATCTCTGATGTTCGATCTCTGACAAACTCCCCTTATTAATACAGGTCAGCACTGTCTCTGCAATATATGGTCTTAGAGCCCTGAGAGTTTAAGTGATTTGCATAAAGTCACACAACCGTAAGTGTAAGAAGTGGGACTTGAATGCAGGTATTGCTGATATGAAATCCCACTCACTCACTGTCTCTGTCTCTCTATCTCTATGTCTCTGTCTCTGCCTGTCTTCATATGTGTATTTATAGGTATATATTATGCATATATGTATACATACACACATATATATACATCTGCATGCTTATATGCATGTATGTGTGCTTCTGTATATATACACACATGTGCATGTGTGTATATATGTACACACAATTATATATGTTACATATTGTGTGTGTTTGTGTGTATATAATTGAATAGGGACTAAATCTATCATTTCATCAGTATAGAAATGTCCCTACTGAGGAAATTTGTTCATCCAATGCAGGTCTCCACCTTCTGTGTAACTTATAGTCTTAGAGAGTTGCCTGAAACATTAAGAGGTTAAGTGACTTGCTCAGAATCACTCGTTCAGAATCAGCCAGTATATGTCAGAGCTAGGAAGAAAGAAGGAAATGTGTGTTTACTAAACTCCTACTTCTCCTATTCCTACTCCTATGTTCTAAGCACTGTGCTAAACACTTTGCAAATGTTATCATGTTAGATCCTCACAACAAGCCTGGGACGTATTATTATACCCGTTTTACAAAGGAGAAAACTGAAGCAGACAGAGGTTAAATGACTTGCCTAGGACCAAGCAAGCAGTAAGTGTTTCAGATTTTCCTGACTCCAGTCCCAGATCTCTATCCACTAGACCAGAGAATTTAAATATATTATTTGACCTGTGGTTGCATCAGTACAGAGGTCTCCTAATAAGCAGCTTCCTCTCCCAATGCAGACAAGCACCTTTTCTGTAACTTCTGGTGTTAAGAAAGTTACCTGGGAGTGACTGGCCCAAAGTCACAGAACTGGGACACATCAGAGCAAAACATGAACATTTGGGTTCTGAGCCCAGTCCTCTAACCACTGCACCATGCTGCCTCCCAGATGTCTCAGGCGGCAGGATCAACTCCATTTTCTCATATGGGAGATAAGACCTGAGCTGACCTTTGAAGGAAACTAGAGATTCTAAGAGGTTGAGGTGAGCAGGATGCATTCCAAGCATGGAGGTAGGGACAGCATAGAGATGAGACATGGAAGTCATCTATAAAGAGCAACAAATAGGCTGGATTGCTAGAATGAAAGGGCATGAAGGAGAGTAATATACAATAGGCCTGGAAAGATAGACTAGATCCAGATTGTAAGGGCTTTGAACGACAAGCAAAAAAGTTTGTATTTTATCTTCAAGGTAATGGAAACCCATGAGAACTTTTTGAGCAGAAGACTGACATGTTCAGTCAGGCCTTTGCTTTAGGATGGTCAATTTTGCAGCTCCACAGAGGGTAGATTAGAGGGAGACACACTTGGAGCAGCAAGGCCAATTAAAAGGCTATTTGAGTAGGTGAGGTGGAATGTGATTAAGGCCTGAACAAGGGTGTTGGCCATGTGAGTAGAAGGAAGGTGACAGATGAGAGGAATATGTGAGTAAATAGGCCATGAGAAGAGATGACTTTCTTTTGCTTTTTTTTCCCCTTAAATCTTTACTTCCATGTCATTTAGGGGGCTTCGATATCTTCCTGAAAGAAAGATCCTTGCTTTTTCTTCTTTATTACTATAAAATCACAGTCATAATCCCCATCATTATTTTTGACCTCTCTGCATCCTTTACCACTGTTGATCACTGTCTTCTCCATGATACTCTTTTAACTCTAAGTTTTCATGACATTACTCTCTTCTGAATCTTCTCCCACCTATCTGACTACTCATTCTCAGTCTCCTTTGCTGGATCTTCATCCAGGTCATGCCTGCTAAACAAGGGTGTCGCATGTGACTCTGTGCTGGGCCCTTTTCTCTTCTACCTCTAAACTATTTCACTTGATGATCTCATTCAGCTCCCATGTTCAATTATCAGTTCTTTGTAGATGACTCTCAGATCTTCTTGTCCAGTCATAAAATCTCTCCTGATTCTCAGTCAACTTCCTATTAGACATCTCGAACTGGGTGTCCTATATTCATTTTCAACAAAACATATCCAAACCTGAATTTATTATCTTTCCCTCAAAATTCTTTCCCCACCTAAATTTCCGTAATTCTGTCTAGAGCGCCACCACCCTTCTATTTGCTCATGTTCACAATCTAGGCATCATCTCAGCTCCTCACTCTCTCTCTCACCCTCCATATCCAATTTGTTGTGAAAGCCTGATGATTTTACAGTTGTAACATTTCTTATACATGCCCCCTTCTCTTCTCTGACACTGCCACTACCTTGGTACAGTGCCTAACCACATTATACCTGAACTATTGTAATAGCCTACTGGTTGGTCTCCCTGCCACAGATTTATCCACACTCCATTCTACCCTCTATTGTGCTGTCAAATTGATCTTTCTAAAAAACAGGTCTGATCATGTCACCCCAACCCCTCACCCCAATCAGTAGTAATCAGTATACTCCATTGGCTCCATATCACCTTCAGGACCAAATATAAAATTATCTCTTTGGCATTCAAAGTCCTTTATAACTGTTTCCCCAATTTTCTACTCTTTTTATATACTATCCTCCCCACTCCCTTTACTCTGTGATCTAGACTCACTGTCCTCTTCGGTTTCTCAAACTAAGACACTCCTGATTCAGGACATTTTGCACTGGCTGTCCTGTATCCCTGGAAATGTCTCCTTCCTCAAATCTACCTCCTGGCTATTCTAGCTTCCTTCAAGACTCAGCTAAAATCCCACGGCCTTTCCCAGGTCCCTTTAATGCTAGTGCCTTCCTTCTGGTGATTATTTCTAATCAATTATAGCTCATATGTATATATTATTTGTACATAGTTTTTGCATGTTGTCTTTCCCATTATTAGGCTGTGAGCACTTTGAGAGCAAGGACTAACTTTTATTTATGTTTCTTTGAGTCCCAATACTGAGCACAGTGCCTGGTCTATAGTATTTAATAAATATTTATTGGCTGACCTATAACTACCATTTAGATGTACCTTAAGATGTACAAAGAACTTTACCTATATTATCTCATTTGATATAACAGTATTTTAATTGAAATTCTATGAGAGAGACTCATTGGTTAGTTTTCTTTCTTAACTCTGTTAAATCAGGAATATTCTCTTTTCCTTTTATAAGCTCTTATCCTCCAAATAAATTCCTTCTTAGTTTATTCTGACAAAGATCCTCATATGCCTGTCCTTGCCATGGAAAAAGCATTACCTTCACCTGTTTGAAGTTTTCAATTTGTGTAAAGTCCTGTCCTAGTAATCTGAAGTTTTAATATTAAGCAGTCATGGCATTAGCCATGAGTGTATGTCCATCTCTCTCACTGCATACACATAGACATACACACACACACACACACACACACACACACACACCTCAACCAGAAAGAATACACACACACATAGGTGTGTGTGTGTATGTGTGTGTGTGTGTGTGTGTGTGTGTAGAAGGGATGAATAATCAGGGAGCTGAGTGGGATAAAGGATGAATCCAAGTAGAGGCAGTTCTTTTAAAAGAAGTACTAATCAAAATTTTGTGAAGTGATGGAAGGAAGGTTTTACAGAGGAATTTGTGAGAGGATAACAAATGAATTTTCTTTGCCAGAATGGAAAGGAATAAGCATTTATATGGATCCTACTTCATATATGTCAATAAAGACAGCTAGATGGTTCAGTGGATAAGAGTGCTGGGCCCAGAGTCAGGAAAACCTGAGTTCAAATCTGGTCTCAGATATGTGATAGCTGTGTGACCCTGAACAAGTTACTTTTAACCTCTGTTTGCCTTAATCCACTGCAAAAGGAAATGGCAAACCACTCCAGTGTCTTTGCAAAGAAAATTCCATGGACAATATGGGGTCACTTCCATGGGGTCATAAAGGTTCAAACAGGACTGAACAACTGAACAGCAACAACATATACCAAGCATTGTGCTAAGTATTTTACAAATATTATCTCATTTGATCCTCACAACAACCCTGTGAGGTGAGTGCTATTAATATCCCTATTTTACAGTTGAGGAAACTGAAGCAGACAGAGGTTAAGTGATTTGCCCGGGGTCACACAGCTAGTTAGTATGTAAGGCAGGACTTGAACTTGGGTCTTCCTGTCTGTAGACCTAATTCTCTATATGCTACACCACAACTTAGTACTTTAGACTGTCTAGACTTGATGAAGGCTAATTAATGAATAGAAGAAGTAATTGAGAATTTTTAAATTCAGTTTAAAGTTTTTAACCTAGGCATAATTAAATAGCATTGATACAAACTCTAATGGAAATGCCATGCTAAATGATATAAAAATGCTATCCAAAAAACAATTGGAGGATACCAGAGAAAGAGAGAATGCATCTCACCCTAAAAGAATTTAGAAAGTGTAAACAAAATTTTAAAACTTCCACAAAGTAGAATAAAAAAGGAAAATGAATATTATATTAATAGAATTCATAAGGACATGAAGGAAAGGAGAAATGAAAAGTATTTTGTATTTTGTTTTTCTGTTGCCCTGGTCATTTCATTAAGAGATTAGCATTCTCCTTTCCCATGTCCCAAAAAACTTTGGAAGAAAACATATCTTCAGAGGCCAAAAAATATGACAGTAACAGGTGTGCCTTTATGCCTTTTAGATGAAAGGTAATGAAATTTTTAAAAAATTTTTTTAAAAGGAAGATGAGTTCTGGTACTGACATAGAATGCAGTAATTATTCATCTCTACTGAACATATCAGTCTAAGGCCACAATTCCTCAAACTCTTGGCATAGAAGAAAGATGAAAAGATTGCTTGACCTCTAGTAGCTTTTTCTGTGACAAGTATTCAGCAATACTCCCCATGTGGGGGGTGGCTAGGTGGCGCAGTGAGTAGAGCGTCGGCCCTGGAGTCAGAAGGACCTGAGTTCGGATCCAGCCTCAGACACTTAACGCACACACAAACAAAAACCTAGCCGTGTGACCTTGGGCAAGTTACTTAACCCCAATTGCCCTCCAAAAAAAATACTCCCCATGTGGACTCTGGGTCTAGATGGCAGCCGTATAGAGACCATTTGAGAATAGCCCCTAGTAGTTATCATGAGTTATGTCAAGCAGATTACAACATTTTCAGGGATTTGAGAATACAGCTTTGGCAGCAAATGTTGTCCAGACAACAATGGTCATGGCATTGGACATTCATGATTTGTTTTCATGCCCCTTGGTATGTTTCTGAAGGACATTTAATATAAGAGGAAAACTAAAAAAAAAAAAAACTTGTCACATCAAAATTCAATTCTTTCTAAGCTCAAGTAACAAGTTGTAGCTTGTACTAGCTTTCACCATGAATGTAGTCATGCCATGGGAAAACAATGAACATACTTGTTACATTTTTGTCTTCAAGTTTTCATTCCTATTTGTGTTTTCAGTTCAACAGAAGCACAGCTGTTCGAGCAACAACTATTATTTGGTAGTTTTTAATGTGGCACTATTGTTTTCTGAGTTTGACATTACATTTTCTTATTCTTTCCTTAACACCAAAGATTAGGAAAAGCAATGCTCTTCTAATGAAAAAAATGAATGAAATAAATTAAAAACAAAAGATAAAGCTACCACCTGTTTTCACCCCTGGGTCATCCATTAAGATACATTTTCTTTTTCTTTCTTTTTTTTTTTGCAGGGCAATTGGGGTTAAGTGACTTGCCCAAGCTCACACAGCTAGTTTTTGTGTTAAGTGTCTGAGGCCGGATCCGAACCCAGGTCCTCCTGACTCCAGGGCTGGTGTTCTATTCACTGAGCCACCTAGCCGCCCAAGAAACATTTTCTTGAAAATTTAAATACAGATTCTCTTTTTTTCATTAATCAGGAAGGAATCCATAATTTCACTACTCATCCTCACTCCCTCGGAGTTATAATGGACAGCCTATTTCCATGAAATTCAATATTATACAAAACAAGATTATATTATCAACTTAAGACTGATCATAGACTAACTTTATAAAATACATAGCATAAGGTTCCCTTGTGTAAATATTTAAAAAGAAGGTTTTGTTTGATAGCACATTAGCATTTATTCTTTCATTGAAGTTAGTTGTGGAAATAATAACAATGTCACTACTAATAATAGCAACTTACATTTATATATTGCTTTACTTTTACAAAGCTCTTTCCTAACAATAACCCTGCACAGTTGGTAGTGTATTATTTGTCCCAATTGTACAGATAGCAAACCGAAGACACAAAGCTATTAAATTATTTTATTAGGACCATGCTTCTAACCAGTAGAGGAAGTGACATTTGAACATATGTCTTCTTGTTGCAGTTTAAACCCAGGGATGCCAAAAATTGTTAAGGTGGGGCTCTGCCCACCCCAAAACTGTTGTGGTTTTATGATGTGTTATGGTGGAACCGTCTCAAAGAATGTCAGACCACCTCTAATCCAAGTATAGGCATTTATTGAGATTGATGCCTCTCATGAAGTGGGCTAAGTTCCAAGAGAAACCAGAAACTTTAAAGAAAGCAAGATGGATTTTTATAAGGCATTGATGCAATTACAGAACAGAAATTTACATAGAATAGAGGAATATGATTAATATTAAAAAGGCTAGAGTAATTTGTTAGGAGATTAGGTAATGGGGGAGGAATCCCATTGGTGGTTAAACATTCTGGTCATTCTGCCCTCCAACTGGCTAACTATTGTGGTCCTGTCTGGTTAAGACAGATAATTAGGTATTGTAGTCCTGTCTTATGCTAGATGGATGATGTGTTTGTGATTGAATATAAGAACACACCTATTTTCGCAGTGAGTAGAGCGCCGGCCCTGGAGTCAGAAGGACCCGATTTCGGATCTGGCCTCAGACACTTAACGCACACCCAAACAAAAACCTAGCCGTGTGACCTTGGGTAAGTTACTTAACCCCAGTTGCCCTCCAAAAAGCAAAAAAAAAAAAAAGAACACACCTGTTTCTGTGGGAATGGGTCTGGGGGCAGTGACTAGATCGAGGCAATAGCTAGGTTCCCATCACATGAACAGATGTACCATTTCTTTGGGAACTTTGAGTTCAGGGACACAACTGTTGTTCCAGTGAGCAGTAAGGCATATATGAAGAAGTATATTAGTGGGGGGGGGGTGGCTAGATGGGTGCAGTGAGCCTGCTGTTCAGTGGGGCCAGGCCTATAATGAAGTTAGAATATTGAGGCTGGGGGCCACTTTATTAGGATTCCATCATTCTAACTTGATACTATCCCCAGTACACTGACAAAGATCACATATGTAATGTACTTTGATATTTCCAAGCCATATTCTTTCCATCTTTTCCAGTCAACTAATATTAATCTTTCACTATGTGCAGAGAAATTCAGAAGGTACAGGAACCATCCTAGTTAGACAATCATTAGATGAGTTCCTGACATCCACATGTGCTTTCTTAGGAACAGGGAATCTATGATATAGATATAGATATAGATATATTGCTTTTTGGAGGGCAGTTAAGGTTAAATGACTTGCCCAAGGTCACATGGCTAGTTTTTGTATTAAGTGTCTGAGGCTGGACTTGAACTCAGGTTTTCCTGACTCCAGGGCTGGTGCTCTATTCACTGTGCCACCTAGCTGCCCCCGGGGAATCTATGATATTGTTATTGTCAAAGTACTATTCTGTTGCAAAAAGTTCTTTACATATATTAGAATTCAAATGATTGGGTGGTTCTCCTCCATGTTCTTTTTAAATTAATAATTAGTCAATCACTTTTAGAACCAAATCCTCCTAAAGTTTTTAAATAGTGGCCACTGATTCTTCCTGCAGTAGGAGGAAGTGGAGAGTGCCATAATGGAAACCATGGGTCACTTCCTACCTTGCCATCTGAACAATAGAAGGCCAAATTGCTGGGGTTCCTACATAATCATGTAAAGCCTTTGCCTATCTCTAGAGTGTTGTTTTTCATATCAACATGAAGGTGAGAGTGTCTATAGGTTTCAGTTTAGCTCACTTCAGTAAATTTTTATTGAATATGTAACACAAAGAAGACATTGTAACTATTTTCAAAATCTGGCTACAAAAAAATTGATGATAAAATATAACATGCCTTTCTTTTCAAAAAAACATTTTCCTGATTGATACCAACAATGAGTATTTGGGCTTTGTCAAACTGGAATTATACTAATAGACCCCAGGTTTTTGTCAGTAAAGATCTGGAATGGGAATCTAGAGAATGTGATTACTTGGAGGCCTTGAGTAGGTTGCTTACCTTCTTTGCAACCCAGGTTCCATATCTGTGAAAGCTGTCAGGCCTACCTCATAAAATTCTTATGAACACAGAACAAGGTAATATATGGAAAGATCTTTTGAAAGCAGAAGGACTATAAAATCAAAGTATTGAAATAATTTTAGTTATCATAACGTAAAAAAGTGTAGTATTTGCATTATACTTCAGTATTTTGAAGGCTTTTATTTATGTGATTTCTCTGTATAAAGCCAAGCATGAGCAGCTTTCCAGAGGACTGCTGTTGTGAACAGCTTCAAGGTTCAGATTACATAGTATAGTGAACTCTCTATTTATTCAATAACAAACTAAGACAAAACATTGACAGAAACTAAAGTACAATATTCACAATGTTATGACATGACAAGTTATTACTAAAGTGGCCACATAGTTTTAAACAAAAGATAATCAGCAAGTCCCTAACTCAATCATCCTTAAGGAGCAGGCCTCCTTAAGTAAATCATGATTTTCTCAGTCAGCATTAGGTACCCAAGAAGAGGTTTTTCCATCTTGACTCGAGGTTGGCTCTCAAATTCCATGGTTCCTCTTCCATGGTCCCACCTCCTCCCCAAATCTACCAAACTGTCACCTGTATTCAAAGGCAAGCAGCTCTCAGCTCCTTGTCCAGCTCCTTGTCCAGTTCCTCATCCAGTTCCCCTTCCATGTTGAAGCTTGCAGTGTCCACTCCACCTCAAGTCCTTCACAGTTTATGTTTCTGGGAAGATAAAGCTTAACAAAGCCAAAACAGCATTCAAACACATTCCTGGCACCATCATCAATTCACTATCTACCTGTGAAATCAACATAGACCCACAAACAAGGTCCAAGGGGTCAGCACAAATCATCAGTAAAGTCCCAGAGCCTCCAAAACCCTCCTCCAAGACTTCTGTAAACAGACAACCAGAAAGTCCTCTTTCAGGGCTTCCAGTAAGGTCCCGGAGCTTCTGTACAAAGTATCACAAACAAAATTCAACACAGACAGAACAGACAAACATAGAGAGCCAGGATACCACAAGTTTTCTCCTTCTCAACTCTGCCACCACAAGAGTTCTCTTCTCAGTTCTTCTTAATTCTGCTCTCTCCAGGCTTGGGCTTCTCCTTATGTGTGGTCATTAGCTCCTCCCCTTCTTGTTGTGGGGTTCACAAGATGTGGGGTTCACAAGTTCTGTTTCTTTTTTTCTTTTTTTAAATAAATTTTATGTTTATTTTTAGTTTATAGCATTCATTTCCACAAGATTTTGAGTTACAAATTTTCTCCCTGTCTGTCCCCTACCCACCACCCCAAAACAGATATCCCACTGGATACCCCCTCCCCGAGTCTCCTATCTCCTATGTCCTCCCCCATTCCCCTTCTGACTTTCTGGTAGAGCAAGATGGATCTCTATGCCCCAGTGCCTGTATACCTTATTTCCCAGTTGCATGTAAATAATAATAATAATAATAATAATAGTAGTAGTAGTAATAGTAATAATTATTTTTTTAATATTTGATTTTAAAACTTTGAATTCTAGATTCTTTCCCTTCTTCCTTAGCCAGCTACCCTTACTGGGAAGATAAGCAATTTAATATAGGTTGTACATGTGTATCTATGCAAATCATTTCCATAGTGGGATATATTGTTAAAGACTGACTATATTTCCCTCCATCCTATCCCACAGCCCCACTTGTTCTATTATCTACTTTGACCCTTTTCAAAAGTGTGTGCTTCTAACTATCCATTCCCCCTCTTATCCCCTTCCCCCCTACTTTCCTATAGGGTAAGATACTCAATTTAGTGTGTATGTTAATCCCTCCTTAAGCCAAATTCAATGAGTGTAACGTTGACCCATTCCCTTTTGCCTTCTTCTTCTTCCCCTCCATTGTAACAGTTTTCCCTTGCCTCTTTTATATGAGGTAATTTATCCAATTCTATCTCTCCCTATCTCCTCTCATTATATTCCTCTCTTACATCTTAAATTTATTTTTTAAATATCATCCCTTCCAATTCAATTGATCCTGTGCCCTCTGTCTATGTATACCTGTACACATAAACACATTCACATATGTATTCATATACACATATATCCTCCTATATAGACACACACATACACACACACACACACACACACACACACACACACACACATATATTGCCTTCAACTATCCTCATACTGAGAAAAGTTCCATAAGTTTCAATTATTGTTTTTACATGTAAGAATGTAATCAGTTCAACTTTGATAAGTTCCTTATGATTTCTTTTTCCTTGTTTACCTTCTCATTCTTCTCTTGTTTCTTGTATTTGAATGTCAGAATATTCTATTCAACTCTGTTTTTTTCATCAAGAATGCTTGAAAGTCTTCTATTTCACTGAATGACTATACTTTACCCTGAAACATTATACTCAGTTTTGCTGGGTAGGTGATTCTTGGTTTGAATCTTAGTTCCTTTGACCTCCAAAATATCATATTCCAAGCCTTTGATACCTTAATGTAGAAGCTGTTAGATCTTGTATTATCCAGATTGTGCTTCCACAATATTCAAATTGTTTCTTTTTGGCTGCTTATAATATTTGATCTGGGAGCTCTGGAACCTGGTTATAAAATTTCTAGGAGTTTTCTTTTTGAGATCTTTTTCAAGAGGTGACCTGTGAATTCTTTCAATTTCTATTTTGCCCTCTGATTCTAAAATATCAGGGCAATTTTCCTTGAGAATTTCTTGAAGAATGATTTCTAGGTTCTTTTTTGACCCTGTCTTTCAGATAATCCAATAATTTTTAAATTATCTCTCCTGGATCTATTTTCCAGGTCAGTGTTTTTTCCAATGAGATATTTCACATTGCCTTCTATTTTTTAATTTGTTTGGCTCTGTTTAATAGTATCTTGATTTCTCATAGAGCCACTAGCTTCCATTTGCTCCAATCTAATTCTGAAGGAATTATTCTCTTCAGTGAGCTTTTGAAATTCTTTTTCCATCTGGCAAATTTGGCTTTTTAAGGCATTCTTCTCCTCATTGGCTTTTTAGGCCTCTTTTGCCATTTGAGTTAATGTATTTTTTTAAGGTCTTATTTTCTTCAGTCATGTTGTTGACTCTCTTTTCATGATTTTCTTGCATCATTCTCATTTCTCTTCCTAATTTTTCATCTACTTATTTTACTTGATTTTCAAAATCCTTCTTGAACTCTTCCATGGCCTGTAACCAATTCATATTTTTCTTGGGAGCTTTTGGTGCAGGAATTCTGACTTCATTGTCTTCTTCCTGCCATTCCATGCTTTGATTCTTTTTGTCTCCCCAAAAAAGGAATCTAAGGTTTGACTGCTGTGCTTGCTTTGCTTCCTTTGCTTGCTCATGTTGTCACATAATTAATTGACTTTTGAGCTTCTTACCACAGTAGAACTCTGCTTCCAGAGAGGAGAGCTTTGTTCCAAATCACTGGGGTTTTCACAGCTGCTGGAGCTCTTAGTTGGGTGCCTTCTCTACAGACACCACAAGCTCTGGCACCTGGTCACATATCCCAGGACCTCCACCCAAGACAACAATCCAGATCCAAACAGGTTAAAGCAAGAGCAGTTACCCTCTGAATGGTCACTTGGTCCCTCTACAATCTGCAGGCCAAGAGCTCCGAAAGCAGCCATGCAGCAGAAGCTACAGGACCACAGCACCTCTGCTGATTCTTGCCTTCTTGCCCTGGGGGCAGTGGCTAGACAGAGCTCTTGGTCCCCCTCTTCCCACAGAGTCCACACTGACCTTTTACTTTGTCATTGGCATTTATGAGTTGATAATTCTGGAAACCGCCCAGCTGCTGGTGATCCACTCTTCCAAAGTCCACTCGAGCCACTGCTGTTGGGACCACCCTCAGGACAAAACCTTGGCCTCACACAGGGCTGGGCTGAGCTCCCAACACACTGTGATGGACTCTTCCTCAGCCTGCTGGGCTGCCTTCAGCAGGAGATTTGTTTTTCTCTGTCACTTTGTGGCTTCTGTAGCTCTAAAATTTGTTTAGAATGATATTTTATAGGTATTTGAAGTGGTTATGGGGGAGCTCATGGTTTTTTCCTGCTTCTATACCACCATCATGGCTCCGCCCCACAAGTTCTGTTTCTTAACAAAGACTTGATATAATCATGGGCAAGGCTTAAAAGAAACATTAACTGAAACAAGTTGTCGAATAATTAAATAGCTCAAACAAGATGTAAAGTACTTCTTTGCTTTCCATTACAGTCTATCAGGACAGCTTACAACCCATCCATGTCTTTTCATTCTGGTATTCATGTTCATACCCCTTCTTGTCTCCTCCCAGAATTAATAAATGAATAATTAATGCATGAATAAATACATAAATGAACCAGGGAATCAATGAATGGATCATACTGAAGACCTTCTTCTTATCTTCTGACATTTGGGTACCAGTGTAGCACTCAACTCACCCATCTGTTGTCCTTCATCGCCACAACATGACTGGACTACCTCCTTTTCCATTTCCACCTCCTATATTAAATATTTTAGCATATTCAAACATTATGTAATTTCATCACTGTGGAAACATCCCAATTTTGGAACACCATCCACAAATGGAGATAGACCCTAGGGAATTCCTTGAGATACATATGGATTAAGTTAGCCTAGGTCATAGATGGGAGGTTGTGGGGGGATTGGTTAAAGTGCTGGCCTCAGAACCATTAAAACTTGCATTCAAGTCTACTCTTTGAAAGGTGCTGGATGTGTTACTCTGGACAAGTCACTTAACATGTCAGTACACTAAGCAACTCTGTAAGATTATATCTTGGAGAAGAATGAGCCAATCTGGATTAATAAATAAAATTATTTACCTGAAGCTCCCTGTACCAAAACAACAAATGAAAAAAAAAAACATGGTTAGTTCTATGTCCCACCCAGGGACCTAAAATTATTTAGTTTAAGAAGCAGGATTTGAATCCAGGCCTCCAAAACTCAAAGCCCAGAATTCTTATGTACTACTCGTGCTGCTACTTTTGAAGAAGAGTAATAATATTGTTAATATGCTAGATCCTGTTTATGTTGGCCATTCTTCTTTCTAATAACCTTTGGATTATTCACACAATTTTTATTCTTTGCAAGTCATGGTATCCAATGATTTGTATCCATATAATATCATTAGAATGGCAATTTTACAAAGATGGACTTTGGTAATAGTGAACAGCTTGAATTATTTAAAGTGCTCTACAAATTCTCAAACGCAGTTCAGACTGATAAATCAATGATAAGTACTAGCTACTTAATTTCCTCTACAAAACCTTTATGCTAGTGGTCAATGCATGTATTTAAGGTGTTCTTGATAAAAAAAAAAAAGATAAAGGGGGAAGAGATAGGCTTTTGCTGATGATTTTTTATAGCATGCCACATCTTAACTTTCAGACAAGTATAACTTTATATAATGCACTTTCCTAAGTTGCTACTTACCTAAGGTAATACAACCAGTAAATGTTGTAGTTGGGAAATGAACCTGGATCTTCTGTCTGCATCCTGAATATTTTGTCTACTGACTGCATTTCTATATTGCCTCTCAGGAGAGAGACTACAAGATATGCCCCCCTTACTGTGAAGTTGTATGTGTGTGTTCATATGTTATTGTTATTATTACAAAAAAGCAATTTCCTCAATAGAACAAAGATTAGCTTTGGCTCTTTTCCAGAAAGGTATCTTTTATGCTTGTTAATATCATAGAAGAGTCTTTGATGTATGCAATCACAAAGATAACTTTGTTCAATGATCATTTGATATGTGATATCAAGGAAAGTATAAAACAGGTAGACAGACAAATACTTACCAATGTTGTTTGCTGCTAGAATGGAGGATTTCCAATGCACTGTTTAAACAGACTTTGTATTCATTTGTTCGGTTATTTGACCAGGTACATGTCAGATGTTGGGATAGGTACTGGTGACACAAAGGCAAAAATAAAACTGTCCCAATCCTCAAGGAACTTTTAATTTAATTGAAGGAAGCATCACTAATGTATGCATGAAAACATGTGCTGGTCTACTGGGCTAGAGCTGATTGTTAAAATTTTCAGTGTGAGCATTTACAATTCAGAAATCATCATATACTACATATTAGGGCTTAATTATTGTTTTGTTGATTGTCCAGATAAGAAAGTGATTGAAAAAATATTAACAATGTAGGCTGAATGTACAAGTATGCTTCTGGAAAATCATTTGCTAAACACTTACCTGCATCCCATTACATTCATGCATGAATAAAGGAGTGAATGAATGAAACATACCAAAAAGTATCAGGCACTATGCTAAGTATCACATGGAGAAATATAAATGGGAAGCATCTTCTACCCAGTAGTGCAGTAGTTGAGGACTGATCAGATATAGTGGACTGGTTGAGAGTTTTCACTCATTGACTCACCAATCAAGATGGGTCATTTCTAAGGTAAGAGTTCCAAAGCTAAACTAATTACCTCCTAGGGGCATTTTTCTGGAGGGCTGTCCAGATCAGAGATACTGTCCTAAATGGGGAGAAGCAGGCCAGAGGTAAAGAAGATGGCATGTTCACCAGAGGAGGTGCCTGGCCTAAAATATGTACTTATATTAGTGTATAAGAAAATAGAAAAGAATATGCAAAGTGATATAAGGAGCACTATACAGTGTGAAGCATCTCGATAAGCATTGTATAAGAAGTGACATTTAAACTAAACTTTAACAAAATCTGGAGAGCTGAAGGTGAAGAAGTCAAATACTCCAGGACTATGGAAGAACTTGAGTTTCAGAGGCACAGAGTTGGAAAATGGGCATATCAAATGCAGGGAAATGAGAGTGGTTCACTCTGGTTGGAAGAGAGAGTTAATGCATAAAAGTGACATATAAAAGGTCTGGAAAGACAGGTTGGAGGTAGGATATGAAACTTTTAAATGCAAAGAAATCTGGTATTTTATGTAAAAAATAAGGAGGTAATGGATGGAAGTTTATTACAGAGAGGCATATTTAGACCCTATACAGGAAGCCACTGTAATTTCTTTTTAGCAAAGAAACGGTATGGTCAGACCTCAGGTGGCATCCAGATCCAGGCATCTTAACTTTGTTCCTGATAGTTCCAATATACTACTCCTCTCCCCCACTCTTACCCTCAAGGAGCTTCCAGTATTGTAATGGAGATAAGATGTTCATAAATAAATATAACACCAAATAGAATGGAATAAATGGGTGCTAGCAATACAAAGCAGCTAGATGTCTCAGTGGATAGAATATGGGACCTGGGTTCAGGAAGACCTGAATTCAAATTTGGCCTCAGACACTTACTAACTGTGTGACCTTGGGTAAGTTGCTTAACCTCCATTTGTTTTAATCCACTGGAGAAGGAAATGGCAAATAACTCCAATATCCTCACCAAGAAAATCCCAGGGACACAGTGGTGCATGTGGTCACTAAGAGTCAGCTGAATGACTGAACAGAGCAATTCAAAGTTCTATACAGGAGGGAGTGATTACTTCACAGAATCACAAAATTTCAGAGAAGGAAAGAACTTCAGTGGTCATCTAGTCCAATTCATTCTTCTGGTTAGGGGTGTCAAAGAAGGCTTGATATAGAAAGCAGCATTTAAGATGAGTATTGCAAGATAATGATGGTGAGAAAAGGACATTCCAGGTATTGGAACCATTAGAAAATATCTTCTAAGTCTTCACTTAAGCCAACATTCTTGAGTTTGTACAAGATTTATTTTAACTGCTTGGGATGGAATGCCAATGTGCACAGCTAAGATGGATATTTCATTGATTTGGGTCACTTGCTCAACTGTCTCCTGAAATCATGGCCTAAGCATATTAGCAGGACAGTGTGACCTGCAACTGAACCCATAAACTGTATCTAGCCTAGACTGTTGAACACTTTATTATAGTATTATGTTTTAAAAAGAAAAAATTACTTCCAATCCATTTTTGAGATATTGTTCTTTTTTATATAAACACAAGATATCTTCTTGCTAAACCACTGCCAGTATTTCACTATATATGTTACTATAACAAAAAGAAAGTTTAAAAAAGATAGAAGAAAAAAAGGAAGGAAGCAAGAAAAAAAGAAAGGAAAGAAGGAAGGGAAAAGGAAAGGAAAGAAGGAGGGAGGAAGGGGGAGAAGAAGGAAAGAAAAAAAGAAAAGGCAATGGACAAATCCACTTTAGAATCACCCATAATTTATTACTGGAAATATCAGAGTAATCTCATTATAAGATTTTTGCACGTTTAACATTGCTTCACAGAGGAATATGAATTTTAGAGTTCAGCAGTGTCAGGTTCACTTAAACTGCCTGAAAAATTCTCAATCAATCCGTTATTTTGTCTCAGTCCCACCAAATAATAAATTTGACTGGTTTTTCACCTGGTTTAGAATGAATTTTAACATCTAAATATTTAATTGACCATTGTCCTAACATTCTGTGCTCATAGCTTCTACTCAGATTTGCTTTATAAGAATATATTTTCTCTTACCACCTTTAGCTTTCAAATTGTTAACTATTGCTTCCAACAGAATAACCAATTTTTGTATCTTTAAATATACCCCCTACATTACTTAATAACAATTTTATTATTGCTTCCTTTCCTTTTCAGTTGATGCATTTCATGTATTGAGTTAAATAAAAAGTCACTTTTCTCTACAAAATATACTTCCTTGCCTTTCAGAACTGCTTGTCATAATAGTTTCTTAAGAAGGCTTATATGGTAAAAAATTCTTCTATCACTACTAAAGTTCATCACTTTATAAGCTTAAAAAAATATTTTTCTTAGTCCTTTCACAGTTCAGTGGCCCTTTCTGGTCAAGTGGATAACACAAGCTATAACAATTTTGCTTTCAAATGTTTTAAAATTAAAGTACTTGGCTATAACAAATACCCTTTTATTAATATTTTGTTATCTGTCATATATTTGTCTTATACTCCTACTTATCCCTATTATATTTTATACATCCTTTTAAAATACATATTTTATTCCTACTGGGGCTACCTTTTCTGGTGAATTTATTCATCATTTTTATCATTTGAAAAATTGTTCCAGTGGGATTATTTTCAACCTGCCATTCTTCCTTGAACTTAGTACATTGTGATTTTCTAAAAATAAAGGGGCTTCAGGCCTACTTTTTCATAAATCATAAAACACAGAAATTTAAATTCTCCATCTCTGGATTGAAGTCCCTAATTATTGACTCCTAGCAATACATAATATGTGGAATTATTATTTTCCAACCAGGGTACCATAAGTCACATCAGAGAGAATACACAGGAGTGCAGTTCAATTCATCAGGCATTTGTTAACACCTACTATATGCCAGGACTCTAGGAATACAAAAATAGGAACCAGGGCACAAGCCAAATACCCCTTCCATCATTCTCCTTGAGTAATAACTAATTATTGCAATATGGAGGGACAAATCATAATGGCACAATGAAGAAGAAAGATCCAGTGGTGAGGGAAGAGAAGAAAGAAGAAAATAAGAATACAGAAGTGGCTAAAAATTGGATTTTCTGGTATTTATTTCAAATTCCTTCCCATGGATAAGAGTGGAATATAATTACTATTTTCATTTGTGTGTAGTCAAGAATCTGTTAATTTGTGGGACAGCTAGGTGGCTCAGTGAGTAAGAGCACCGGCTTCAGAGTTGGGATGACCCGGGATCAAAACCAGCCTCAGAAAATGAGCACCCACACATAAACAATGACTAGTCATGTAACCTTGAGCAAGTGACTTAACCCCAATTGCTTAAAAAAAGGATCTGTTAATTTTCTTTTCTTTTTATAAAGGCTTATAGGCAAATATCACCAAGTAACCTATGGTATCATCAACAGAAATTTTTAAAAGGGCAGATTTTAAGGGGGAAATGATGAGATCATTTTGCACTATGTTTTATGTAATGTCCTCATGTTCTGTCCATGGGAGGTAGGTAGCAAACATTGAGAAATATGTAAGGAGAGCACTAGTCATCACTGGGGAATAGAGATATAGATTTGCAAGTCATCTATACAGATAAATGAATCCCTGGAATGGGAGATTAACAAAGGAGAGAGTATATAGAAAGGACAGAGAAAAGCGGCAAGGTCAGAGACCTGGATAAATCTCCATGTTTAAAGAGTAAAACTAAATAAGAACCAAAAAATAGACAAAGAAGAACTAGTTTTAGAGGGGTGGAAAGAAATCCAGGAAGCCAGAGGAAAAGAGGATATTGGTTAAGGAAGAAGCGTTTAACCAGCATAAAATGTCACAGAGAAGTTAAGGGTAACAAGGACAGAAAAAAATGTAATTGAGTTTAAAAATAAGGAGGCCATTAAGTGACCTTGAAGAATAAAGTTAGTAGAGTGGTGAGAACAAAAGCTATATAGCAAGGAATTTACAAGCAGATTACTGGTGAATAACAGCAGTCAAAACAGTTCCTTCTAAAAATTTGGCAATGAGTGAGTGGTAGGATGAGGGAGGTACAATATGAGCTTATAATTGTGACTGAATTTAGGTAGGATGCTACCCACAACTAAAATATGACCATTGAATGACATACCTTTTGCAAATGAATGCATTCTCTTTCAAGAAAATATACTCCTGTTTGGAAACCCACTATCAGAAAAAAAGGAAATTTGGTATATATATACATATATATATATATGTACATATATATATATGTATATATATATATGTGTGTATATATATATATATATATATATATATATATATATATATATATATATATATATAGTCTTTGAAACAGGATCAATGATGGGAAAAATTGAACAGACATTGTGTTGGGAATATATCACAAACCACCCAAACAGAAAGAACTTCATGGGAGGGATTCCAAACGCTGTTCAGAAAGCTAGCATGCCTATTGATTATAGCAGTAATTGAGGATTGCAGTTATCTGGGCAAATCCTGAACTCCTCTCGCTACTAAAGGCAGAATAGCCAAGATATTTCTTGGCTTGACTTAATGACAACTTCATTTTTCAGTAGGTGGTGGAAAGAACAAAAAGAATTGCTATTCTGAACATGATTTCTGACAAAAAGGAACTAAATACTTAAGCAGAAATGACAGGAATCTGGGAGGAAATGACCATTCTTAGAATTTGTGAAGGGAAAGAACCCTAAATGCCTCCACCTCCAACTCTAAGCCAAAATGTCTAGACTGAGAGAGAAGATTTCAAAGAGTTGAAAGAAATAATATATAGGTTTCTGTTTCTTGGACTTTTTTCAGAGCAAACTGACTCAAAGGGAATGCAATATTCTCAAAAATAAAATTGTAATGATTTTTTGACTACAGAAGTTCACATAATTTCACTATCCATTCAAAAATACAAATTATTCAATTGAAGAAGAAAATGAAGAGCTATCTGAAGAAACAGAAGTGGGTATAGAGAAAACATACTAATCAATTCATTAAAAAAAGACACATATACAGAAGATGGAATCTAGTGAAGAAACTAGTGCAAGATGACAATAAAAGTCTAAGATGGTCCTATAATAAAGACAAGAAAACTCAGTTCAAGGAATGATCTAAGGATTCTGAAAAGTATTTTATAGCTGTTTTGGTTGCAAAAGGGCTAGTGAGGAAGAACAACTAAGACCACTACTTTGGGGATACATAAGATTATAATGACAGAAAAGAAAAAATCATGCAACTTCTGCTTTACTTCTGTTCACTCTAATAAAAGACATGATCTTCAGACTGGGAAGGTGGTTAACAGGAGTTTAAATCTCCAAATGAGAGAGGAGATATACCTGGCTACTATCAATGATTTTAAGTTACCATCCCTGAATGAATTCCATCAAAAGGTACTAAAATAACTTATAGGTATAATTATTGAGTTGTTGTTGGCCATCTTTAAAAATTCATCATTAAAATGAGAGATACTTTAGAAATAAAAATTGGAAAAAATGTTCTTCTGATTTCCAACAAAAAAAAAGATGGGTGGCTAGTTGGTGCAGTGAATAGGGTACCAGCCCTGGAGTCAGGAGGACCTGAGTTCAAATCTGGCCTCAGATACTTAACACTTACTAGCCCTGTGACCTTGGTCAAGTCACTTAACCCCAATTGCCCTGCCCCTCCCCCCTCTAAAAAGCAAAATAATTTTTTAAAGAAATTTTAAAAAAGAAATTGGAATTGAAAAAAAATGTGTGTGTGTGTGTGTGTGTGTGTGTGTGTGTGTATACGGAGAGAGCGAGAAAGTGAAAGAGAGGCTGGTGAAGTTGACTGGCCCTGATTCCTGGCAAAGTTCTATATCATGTTAGTCAAAGGAATGTCTTATAAACATTTGGAAAGGAAAAAGGTAATCTTTATGTGTCCACATAGTTTCATCAAGAACATGACATGGAAGGCTAGCCTCATTTCCTTTCTGATAGTATTATTAGACTGGTAGATAAGGGGAGTGGCATGGATATAATGTGCCTGGATTTCAATAAAGTATTTGCAAAAGTCTGAGCTGAGCAGAGGCATCTGGACTGCCACATTGCTTTCTACAAATTTGACTTGTATAGTCCTTATCACCAGAATATTGTTGGCAAGGGTTAGTCCATGGAATGTGTGATATCTTAGGCATGGTAAGCACTACCCTTTGTGTGTTGGAATTGACTTTTTCGAATAAAACCTTCCCACCCTCCAGAGCAGTGAGTTGACAGAATGAGAAGAGCAAAATTGAGATGTATGAAAACAAGACCTCCTGGGGAAATTTGGGGCAGCCAAAAGATCTGATTGTGGCACCCAGATGACATCAAGGTTGGAGAGAGAATGAGATGAAGTGCTATAGCTCTAAGAAGAAAATGTGTAGCAAATCCTATTGTGATCAACACCTCTGATATCTCTACAGACAATTCAATAGAAAGAGGAAGAGTGAAGTCAAATCAAGTCAGTAAGCATTTATTAAGTAATTACTATGTACCAGGCACTGTGCTAAGCACTGGAAATACAAATACTAGCAGAAAGACAGACCTGCTCTCAATGGAACAACACTTAAAAAGAAGCTGAAAGGAGAGTGGGAAAGGATTATAATGCATGGATGAAGTTACCAGTGTGGCATTATAGAGAAAGAGAAAGTCTGGGAAAGTCAAGAAGAGTGCTGCCTGGAAAGGAATGAAGGTATGGCTGGCCTGGACATTGCTCCTTAAAATGGAGATTCTGGGAGGAGCCAGCCAGTCAAAGGGAGAAACTGTAGGAGCACACACAAACTTCCAGTATGTAAAGTTCAGAAGTAGAGTGAACTTCTAAAGGAAAGAGTTTTGGGGACATTGGAGAAAAAAATCTAGGGAGAATCATGAATGTAGCCTGAAGAGGAATAGGGCTAGGAATTATATAATATATTCAATGCATTACACTGGAGAGAATACCAGAATATTATATTATTATTATATAATATTATATAATAATACCAGAAGTAGAATATGTCAGTGTGGAGGAAGATATCTGAAACATTTGTCATGAATGAGAGTTGCTGCTATATCTGTTAACCAAGCATTTGTTCCTCCTTTGCTTTTCCTTTCCATCTCTCACTATTTCTTTTTTCTAATCCTTAATTCCTCCTGCATTCCCAGCCATTGACCTCAGTACAATTCTGTATAGTCCTTATCACCTTATCACTGTCTATAGGTATTAGAATCTCAGAGATTCTTGGCTTCAGAAAATTAATGGCACAAGCAGAAGATGGGGAAAGCAAAGGTTTGGGGAATCTTACTGGCTTAATATAAAAGTATAACAACACTTCCAAAATATAATGCAATCTTAGGCAACATTAAAAGAAATATAGAGTTCGGGATTAAGAAAGTTATATCCCCCCTGTTTTCCAACATGACTAAAACACTGGGTTCTATCCTTTTGGAGTGACATTGAAAGATTAAGAGTGTGTCCAAGGACAGTAACTAGTGTGGTGAGAAGACTTGAAACCATGCCATATGAGGCTACATGGAAGGAACTGGGGTATGTTTATAGTATGGAGAAGAGAAGATTCTATGATAATTAAAGACCTGTCATGTGGAAGGGGATTAATGAGACTTGTTTGGTCTGTAAATGCAGAAGTAATGAGATAAAAATTTCAGGGAGGCAATATAAGGAACAATTTCCTATCAGTGCTGTTCAAAAGAAGATTGAGGTCCTTAGAAGGAGGCTAGATGACAATTTGATGGCAATATTGTAGAAATAATTACTACTCGGTACATTTTAGATTAAATAATCTTTAAAGTTTGTCCTGACTGACATTTTATGATTAACAAATATGTATTGAGAGCCTAGCTTTTTTGAGTCATTGTCTTAAACACTGTATAGAATAAGAAGTTGCTGAAGTCATAACTCCTGCCTTCCAGAAACTCAGGATTAAATTTAGTAAATAAGACATTTACACATGAAAAAAAATACAAGGAAGTATAAAAAAGTACCAAGTGAGCCAAAAAGATAAAACTGTAGTGGGTGATTTAAACTCATTTTTTGCGAGATGATAATAAAAGAATATATAGCTTCAAAAAGTTCAAATGAATAGATGGAAGATCTATTATGGGTCATTATAGGAAAGTGGAATGTTTTAAAAATATCTATAAATGCAGAAGCTAACATCAAAAAAGGCAATCATAACCATTTATATATTCCTTTATGTTAGCATCAGAGCCAATCTAAGTTGGATGAACTACATTTCTGGCTTTGAGTGATAATTGGATGATACTGGATAGCAGACAACTCCCATTGGCATTCATTTATTCATTCATTCATTCACTCATGTAGTCATTCAGTGACTATTGAGCACCTAGTATGTTAAAAGTAGGCCCACTCTAATGCTGAGAAAGCATAATTGGCTCAGAGAAAGACATGGATCTAAGAGTTAAATGTAAAAGATCCATTTCAAATCCCAGGAGCAAATCTTGGGGGAGGGAGGGGCAAAGAGTAATGAGAAGCCTCTTACTTGAAGATGTATTGAGTAAAGCCCCAAAGCTCCCATTCTTGTGTATGTAGAGAAACTAGGATTGATGTCATTCTCTCTAATATTGATTGGGTGATTAATGTAATTGCAAAACAAGCACAAGTTAAAAGGGAATTTTAAATTTTGGTTTGTGTGTTTTTTTTTTAAGAGTCAACTTACTAGTTCAGATTTCACTGAGTTTTTCAGAGTTAACATGTCTTGGGGCAACTAGGTAGCACAGTGAACTCTTTACTATAAGTAATGTCATCTGGCCTCAGACACTTAACACTTACTAGCCGTGTGACCTTGGGCAAGTCACTTAACCCCAACTGCCCTACCTTCCCCCCTCCAAAAAGCAAAAAAAAAATTAAAAATTAAAAAATTAAAAAAAAAACATGTCTTAAGGAAAAAGGATGAAATAGTTTATAAAATGTCGAAAGGTTATGGAAAGCAGAAGTGCCTTGTCCCCAGAATGGTGGAAATTGGTGAATTAATACATATAAACTAAATACATTCTCTTTTTAATTCGCTTTTGGCTTTTGGTTCTTTCCAAAGCAGTCTCTTTTTTATTTGAAAATCTTGCTGCCTGATTCTTGTGCACCACATGTGATAAAACTTGTTCATCTTCATCAAATGAGATTTCCGGAGTACTGAGGGTATGTGTGGCATCAAGAGAGAAGCCTTTCAGGACTCTCTAATACTGCATACCATCAATTTTCATGTGTGAAGAAAGGAAAGGGTATATTAAAAGATTTTTCTTCCTGAATACCTTTGCCATCATGGTTAATAAGGGCAGCACAGAACACATTGAAGAGGATCAATTTAATTTCAAGCTGCCTTGCAGTTCACCTTTAGATTTCATTTTTTGTTCAGAAAAGTCCCTTGACCTTTATATTGTGTAAAAAGACGAACAGATATCTATCTCATGGTCGCCCTGAGACTGTGAGCCCAGTGAGGAGACCCCAGACCTGGGGACAACATTTTTTATGAAACTGACCCAGGAATACTTTGTCCTTAGCATGGGTTTCCTTTATGCCTTAATCTAAACTTGGCTGATTTTTTTTAACCTTTCAACCAGGACACTGAGAACATGACCTTGTTCCATAGATAGCTTGACTCCTCAGGTTCAAAACTCGCTTGGATCCTGTCTTTGACCATCGGCCACCCTACCCCTTCTTTTACTGTTGCTACTTTTTTCTGTTACTCTAGAACCTTCCTCCTTGCCTTCTAGCTTTCTGGGAACACAGGTAAAGCCCTGTATATTTCCCTTCCAATTGTTTTCTCAAAAAAACCCAAACCATTTATTTCAACAATAATGCAGAGGGTCACTATAATCAGATTTGTTTAGAAAAGAAACTACCCAATGGCATATAAAACCACAACAACATAGATTAGATCTTTTAGGGAACTTAGAGGTCATCAGGTTGAACCCCTCATTTTACAGTTGAAGAAAGCAAGACCCAGAGAAGGGAAATAAATTACCCAGTGTCATGCTGGTAGTAAATTATAGACCTGTGATTTCAATCCAGCCTTCTGAGTACAAATCTATTGCTCTTTCCACCATTCTATCCTGACCTCTAACAACTGGGATTTACTCGATTTTATTCATCTAATTTAAGCTGTCTTAGATTTCTCAACTGAGTCAGAATGTCCTACTTTTCTTTAATTCCAAAACCTTATTTAGAATTTTTCTAACTCTACTTCAAATCATTATTTGCATGATCCTCTGCAAATCAACTGAGCAATCTGGGCTTCAGTTTCCTTATGTATTAAATGAAAGCTCAGTGAAATCTCAGAGTGCTTTCAACTCTAGATCTATGGTCCTCTGATCATATGTATATGTTGTCAATGGGTGAACAAAGGTCACTGACCATTCTACAAATCTAAAATCTTCCTAAAATTCCCCCAGAACAGAGAGAATCCTAGTTGCTGGTGGACTTTTGGTACTGTGAACACACCTTGTTATTTAGTCACTATCTAAATAATCACCCAACCTCACCACAAAAACCCCTGACCCATATCAAACCAAAGTGGAGAGAAGAGACTATTATTAAATTTTAATAAAAATTAAATTAAAATTTTAAAAATCCTATTAGAGTTTTCCTCTCATCATTAAGAAAAAGAATATCTCCGGGGGGCGGAGCCAAGATGGCGGAGTAGAAGCAGCTCTTCCAAGCCACTCTGCCCCCTGATTCCCTCCAAACTATGTAAAAGGGGACTCTGAACAACTTCTGGGGCCCCAGCACCCACAGAATGACACAGAGAAGCTAACCTCCTGCTGAGGACAGCCCAGCAACCCTGCAGGAAGGACCAGCGCAGCAGTCTGGGACCTGGCAGCACACAGCGCACAGAGCGCAGGAGCTGAGCCGAGCCCAGGTCCGCGTGAGCCGAGGTTTTAGCCCCAGGGAGGCAGGGCCAGCAGCCAGCTGGAGGAACCCCAGAACACCAGGAGCTGTGGCGACTCCAGAATTATCAACATAGACATGCCTAGGACAAAGTAAGAGGTTAGTGTCCTATGGACTTTGGGACTGATATTTAGGGAATGCGTCGGCTCCTTCCCCTGGGGGCTAGAAGCCACTGAGGAGACACACCATTTTGTAGTTTTCAGAGGCGGCTCTGGCTCCCGGCCTGCAATTAATTGTAGGGAGATCCAGTGATCAGTCTTGGGTGGTAATCGCTCTTGCTTTAACCTCCCTGGATCTGGATTGTGATCTAGGGTGGAAGTTGTGGGTGGGTTTACAGCTTGCCAGAAACAGAAGTTGCCCCCCACACATTCGGGACGAAAATTCCTCTATCTGGCCTTAAAGCCATAGTGTGGCAACAAGCCCAAAAGTCAAGCAATTAAGTGGCAACATGCCAAGGCAAAGGAAACAGAAAAATACAACCCTAGACTCCTATTTTAGGGGCATAGAGCGGGAAAAGGACTGTGAGGTCAGAAGTCCTGCTCCAAAAGCCCCAGGCGAAAACATGAGCGGGTTGCAGTCCATAGAGGACCTTAAGAAGGACTTTAAAAATCAAATAAGAGAAGTGGAGGAAAAATTGGAAAGAGAAATGAGAAGGATGCAGGAAAAGTATGAAATGAGGGTCAACAGCCTGACTGAGGAAAACAACACCTTAAAAAATAGACTAACTCAAATGGCAAAGGAGGCCCAAAAGGGCAATGAGGAGAAGAATGCCTTAAAAGTCGAATTTGCCAGATGGAAAAAGAATCTCAAAAGTTCACTGAGGAGATTCATTCCTTCAGAGTTAGACTGGAGCAAATGGAAGCTAATGACTTTCTGAGAAATCAAGATGCTGTTAAGCAGATCCAAACAAATGAAAGATTAGAAGGCAATGTGAAATATCTCATGGGAAAAACCACTGACCTGGAAAGTAGATCCAGGAGAGACAATTTAAAAATTATTGGACTACCTGAAAGCCATGATCAAAGAAAGAACCTAGAAATCACCTTTCAAGAAATTCTCAAGAAAAAGAATAACTCAACCTGTCATATCTAAAGTTCACAGAAGGTATTACTTTGTTTATAGAAGATTTATCTATGTCAAGGGGTTCTCAAACTTTTTAGTCTCAGGTCCCCTTTATACCCTTAAAAATTATTGAGTATATCAAAGAGCTTTTGTTTATGTGGGTTATAGCTATTGAAATTTATCATAATTGAAATTTAAAATGACAAATTTTAAAATATTTATTCTACTAAAGTAAGAATTATATTTTAACAAAATGATAATGATGATAAATTTTATTAAAATACTATATATTTCAAAACCCAAAAATGTGATAAATGGTATTGTTTTGCATATTTTCACATCTTTTTACAATCTAATTTACTAGAAGACAGATTCTCATATCTGCTTCTGCATTCAATCTGTTATAATACAGTCTATGGTTTTTATTGAAATATATGAAGAAAATCCAGTCTCATATAGATAAGTAGTTGGAAAGGGGAAGAGGATTTTAATAGCTGAATAACATCTTAGCATTAATATAAAAATAGTTTTGACCTCCCAGGTTCCTATAAGAATCTCAAGGACTGCCAGATGTCTATGAGAACCACATTTTGAGAACCTCTGATCTAAAACCAATTTCCAAGAAATGAAAGGTACTCTTCATTCAATAAGGAACACCACTTCTGGATTTTAACAAATCTTCATGAATTCTTCTGGTTTCCTAGCTCCTACAACAATCAGTTCAATACTTTAGTAATACATTTCTTGTGACTTTTATCTCTTTTACCAACTATGGAATTACATCCCAGATAGCTGGACAATTCACCTAACCTCCTTGGGCCTGTTTTTTTTTATCTGTAAAATGAGAGGGTTAGGCCACATAATAATATTTATTTATAGAGAAATTCAATTTTATGTACATTTAACTCATTTGAGCCTCACAACATCCCTATGAGGTGATTGTTATTTTTATCCCCATCTTATATATGATACAAGTAAGGCCCAAAGATCTTAAGTGACTTGCCTAGGGTCATACAAACATTAAGCATCTGAGAGGGGCAGAGCCAAGATGGCAGAGTAGAAACAGCACTTCCAAGGTGCTCCCCTCCACACCACTTCCAAACTATGTAAAAAGTGGACTCTGAACAACTTCTGGAGCTCCAGCACCCACAGAATGACAAAGAGAAGCTAACCTCCCACTGAGGATAGCCCAGCAACCCTGCAGGGAGCAGTCAGCAAAGAGCACTGGCAGCCGCGGTTTTAGCCCCAGGGTGGTGGGGCCATCTGGAGGAACGCCAGAACACCAGCAACTCTGGTGATTCAATTATCAATATAGATCTGCCTAGTACAAAATGAGAGGTTAGTGCCCTATGGACTTTGGGACCAGTATTTGGGGAATGCGTTGGCTTCTTCCCCTGAGGGCAAGAAGCAGCAGAGGAGCCTCGGCACAGAAGCCATTTTGCAGCTTCAGTGGCAGCTTCAGCTAATCACGCTTGTTTTAACCTTCTTGGATCTGAATTGTGGTCTGGGGTGGAGGTTTGGGGTGGGTATCCAACTTGCCAGAGCTTGTAGAGGCTTTGCAGAGGCCACCCAACTAATACCTCCAGAAGTTGTGAAGAACCAACATTTGGGACAGAAGCTCCCCTGTCTGGTGGCAGAGTCCTACTGTGGCAACAAGTCCAAAAATCAAGTAATTAAGTGGCAACATGCCTAGGCAAAGGAAACAAAATAAACAGAAAAATGCAACATTAGACTCCTATTTTGGGGGCAAAGAGGATCGAAGCATGGAACAAGAGGAGGTCTGTGAGGTCAGAACTCCTGCACCAAAAGCCCCAAATGAAAATATGGGCGGGTTACAGGCCATAGAGGACCTTAAAAAGGATTTTAAAAACCAAATAAGAGAAATGGGGGAAAAATTGGGAAGAGAAATGAGAAGGATGCAGGAAAAGTATGAAATGAGAGTCAACAGCCTGACTGAGGAAAATAATACCTTAAAAAATAGACTAACTCAAATGGCAAAGGAGGCTCAAAAGGGCAATAAGGAGAAGAATGCCTTAAAAAGCTGAATTTGCCAGATGGAAAAAGAATCTCAAAAGCTCACTGAGGAGATTCATTCCTTCAGAGTTAGATTGGAGCAAATGGAAGCTACTGACTTTATGAGAAATCAAGATGCTGTTAAACAGATCCAAACAAATGAAAAAATAGAAGGCAATGTGAAATATCTCCTGGGAAAAACCACTGACCTGGAAAATAGATCCAGGAGAGATTGGACTACCTGAAAGCCATAATTAAAGAAAGAATCTAGAAATCATCCTTCAAGAAATTCTCAAGGAAAATTGCCCTGATAGTTTAGACCCAAAGGGTGAAATAGAGGTTGAAAGAATACACAGATCACCTCCTGAAAAAGGTCCCAAAAAGAAAACTCCTAGGAATATTATAGCCAGGTTCCAGAATTCCCAGATCAAGGAGAAAATACTACAAGCAGCCAGGAAGAATCAATTTCAATATTGTAGAAACACAATCAGAATAGCACAGGACCTGGCAGCTTCTACCACTGAGGGATCAAGGGGCATGGAATGTGATATTCCAGAAGTCAAAAGAGCTGGGATTAAAACCAAGAATCACCTACCCAGCAAAACTGAGTATCATGTTTCAGGGGAAAATATGGTCATTCAGTGGAATAGAGGACTTTCAAGCATTCTTGAGGAAAAATCCAGAGTTGAATAGAAAATTTTACATTCAGACACAAGAAGCAAGAGATACTTGAGAAGGTAATCAAGGAAAAGAAATCAAAAGGAACTTATCAAAGTTGAACTATTTACATTCCTACATGGAAAAACAATAACAGTGACTGATGAAAACTTTCTAAGTATGAAAATAATTGAAGAAGGGTATATGGGCATATGAATACATATGTTAATGTGTGTATATATATTTACAGATATACATGGATAGAGGGCACAGGTTGAATTTGGTGGGAAGGGATGATACTTAAGGGGTGAAGTTAAGAGGTGAGAGAGGAGTGGCAAGAGGAGATGGGGAGAAACGAGGGCGGGGGTAAACTATCTCATGTAGAAGAGGCAAAGGGAAGTAGTTGCAGGGGAGGGGAAGACCAGGAAGGCAAAAAGGCAAAACCATGTTCTAATTGAATTTGGCTCAGGGAGAGAATGACATACATACTAAATGGGATATCTCACCCTCCAGAAGAGTAGGGGGATAGGGGATGAGAGAGGGGAGGACAGAGGGAAGGGCATGCTAGGGGGAGGGGAAGTTGGAGGCACCCACTTTTGAAGAGTGACAGGATCAAAGTAGAGAATGGACCAGGTGGGTGGTGGGATGGGTGGGAGGGAAATATAGTCAATCTTTTACAATATATCTATTATGGTAATGTTTTACATAGCTATACATGTACAACATATACTGAATTGCTTATCTTCCCAGTGGGAGTGGGTAACAAGGGAAGAAGGGAATGGATCTGGGATTTGAAGTTTTAAAATTAAATCTTTCAAATATATAAAAATATTATTATTAATACTATTTTGCATGTAACTGGGAGATAAGATGTTCAGGCATTGGGGCACAGAGATTTACCTTGCCCTAATGGAAAAGTCAAAGGAGGTTTGGGAGAAGATATGGGAGAGAGCAGATTGGGTGAGGGGATATCCTGTGGGACTACTGTTCTGGGGTGGTGGGTAGGGGAAAATGGGGAAAAATTGTAACTCAAAATCTAGCAGAAATGAATTATGTAAACCAGAAGTTAATAAAGCATTTGGAAAATAAACATTGCTTTTATGGTTCTAGAAATTGGGGATATTTCTCTAATTTCATTCTGAAATGGACTTTTTCTTGCCTCTCTTTTTTTTCTTTATTCTGGTCTGAATCAGTGATTTCATTCCAGTATAGAGGGCCAAGCACAAACAGCTTTCCAGAGGACTGCTACTGTGAACAGCTTTCAAAGTTCTGATAACATAGTGTAGAAAGCTTTCTATTTATTCAATAACAAATCAGAGCAAAATCAAAATACAGCATTCACAATGATGTAACTTATCATAGAAAATCAAAATAAAGCATTCACCGTGTCAAAACTCAACAACTTATCACTAAAATGGCCACATAGTTTTCACCAAAGTGGTCACATAGTTTTTATCAAAGAACATGCATTTAATCAATCACAAAATCCTTAATTCAGTCACAAAGTACAAAATTGAAACTGATCCACCCCTAAGTCACAGTAAATCATAAACTTCTCAGTCAGTACAGAGTATCCAAGTAAAGTCTTCTTTTAGCTTGACTCAAGGCTGGCTCTCAGCTTCCATGGTTCCTCTTCCATGGTCCCAGCTCCAAGTGTGACCTGGGTTCAAAGGCAGGCAGCTTCCAGCTCCTTGTCCAATTCTCTGTCTAGTTCCTTGTCCAGTTCCTGTTCCATATTGAAGCTCACAGGGTCCAGTCCATCTCAAATCCTTCAAAGCCTCTGTTCCTGGGAAGACAAGGCTTAACAAAGCCACAGGAATATTCATTCACATTAATAAAGTCATAACAACATTTGTACAAAATACCAGCACTATAGTCATGCTTCCTCAGTCTTTGGCACCCCAGTTGGCCCTCAGAAATCTTTAGCACCATAAGCTCTGTTCTCAAAATCAAAATCACTTTATCCGTCCTCCATGTGGCTTGCTCCAAAAAATTCTGTCTCATTTCTCAATTTTCATTCCTCTTCTCAGTTCTTCTCAATTCTCAGTTCAGTCTTCAGTCTAGCAGCAACTGCTTTGCCCCCATGATGCTTATTCCAAGAACTTCTGACTATCCAGCTTGTGCACAGCTCCTCCCCAAAAGTTCACAAGTTGTGGGGTTCACATCTTCTGTTTCTTAACAGTCTTGATACAAGGCTCAAAAGAAACTTGAACTGAAAAAAGGTGTTCATTAAATAGCTGAAACAAGGTGTAAACTAGTTCTGTGCTTGCCATTACAAGGTCACAAAACTTCTTTCCACTAAGGTTTATACCAAGGCACACCTGAAATGCACAATTTATCTTGAGCTTAATGTCTTTTCACTTGGAAATGATCCTATATACAATATATATACAATATGTCTCATTAGTATTTTACCGCAGGCCCTCTCTAAGGTAAAGTGGCCTTCTGGCCTCTAGTTCATGCTCCCTTTTAATGAATACTACAATTGTGCTAATCTCTTTTCTTTTCTGTATATTAGATCTTTGGATCTAGAAATAGAAGGGACTTTAAAGGCCGTCTAATCCAAGCTCTTCATTTTATAGATGAGTCTACTGAGGCCAAGAGTTAGTGAGGAAGAGAGAAAACAATTTATTTCCTTGAGGCCTAGGAAATTTTCTTGTTAGAATTTGAAAAACTGCAAAAACAGTGATAGAATAGGAATGGAGGGCATTTCAGACCCAGGGTACTTCAATGGTAGAAGTATAGAAATTAACTGAGGGATAATTGTAACAGTGGGAAGGATGGCTAGAATTATTTGAATCATAGAATAAGGGATAAAGTAACTTCAAATAAAGTCAGTATAAAGAGTATTTATTGGGGTGGCTAGGTGGTGCAGTGAATAGAGCACAGGCCCTGGAGTCTGGAGAACCTGAGTTCAAATCTGGCCTTAGACACTTAACACTTTTAGCCATGTGACCTTGGGCAAGTCACTTAACCCCAATTGCCCTCACCCCCCCAAAAAAGGCAAAAAAAAGAGTACTTATTGTGCACATACATAGCACTCTAGGGAATACTGTTTATAAAACTGAGTTAGTCTCTTGTCAAAAGGAGCTTACAATGTAATTAAAGAGACAAAACACTATTACACAGAGGCAGCTATCCCCAGATAATTAGAAAAGAATTTCTTATTGTTTGTTCATTTTGTGTCTGACTCTCCATGACCACATTTGGAGTTTTCTTGGCAAAAATACTGGAGTGGTTTTCCATTTCCTTCTCCAGTTCATTTTATAGATGAGGTAATTGAGGCAAACAGGGTTAAATTACTTGCCCAGGGTCACACAACTAGCAAGTATCTGAGACCAGATTTAAACTTAGGAAAATGAGTCTTCTTCTTTTTTTGGAGGGGGGAAGGCAGGGCAATTGAGGTTAAGTGATTTGCCCAAAGTCACAGGGCTAGTTAGTGTTAAGTGCCTGAGGCCAGATTTGAACTCAGTTCCTCCTGACTCCAGGGTCAGTGCTCTATTCACTATGCTACCTGGCCGCCCCTAGATGAGTCTTCTTGACTACAGGCCTGGTTCTGTTTCTACTGCACCACCTAGTTGCCCCTGAAAAGAAAGGAAAATCATCAATAAAGCTATTTTCAGAATTATAGAAAAAAAAAGAGACAGAGAGTTGGAGACAAGGAAGAAAAGAAAGGAAAGGAAGAAAGAGAAGGAGGGAGGGAGAAGAAGGAAGGAAGGAAAGAAGGAAGGAAAGAAAGGCTTGAAAAGGTAGGCAAAATGACTTTATTATTCCATGAAGAACTGACTACAAGGATATTAGAAACAAAAGAACCAACAAACAACAAATCAGGTGCTTAGATATAGCAATGCAAGTAGAAAATGTCCAGGAGGAATTTGATTAAAGGGATAACTACAAAAGATAGAGTTATGGATTTAAAAAAGCATTTATCAGTTCATTAAATAGAAACATTTGAAGGAATGTACAAAATTTCCCATCATAAGATAGCCTGTCGTTAATGCTTTTTTTTATCTTTGTAGTCTGTAAAGACTATGAAGATTTATGAGTTTGCATAAAGATAGAAAGATTCAGTCTTAAATCTGACATCAGAAGTAGGACTTGTGGAGAAGAAAATCCTATGAGTAGTAATTTTGTAAGGTAGGAAGCAAGAATAATGATTTCCATTTGATTTACTATCTCAGAAGGGATTATTTTTTAATGGAACATATGCAAAACAGAACACCTTATTCAATCTTAGAACAATAAACATCATGTTATATGGAGGATGTAAAAGACTGTAAGATCATCAGTTAATTAAAATACCAACATACATACACCCTGTACATATATGTGCATATATGTATGTGTATATCATGTAAATATATGTGTATATGTATGCATATATGTATGATAAACTTGATTACATATCCAATGCAGTCTCTAAGAGTTATTTCCAGTCTTTAATAATTAAAATATTTCCCATGGAGTCAACTTAATGTATGTTCTTTCCATTTAAAGTCTGTGAGTTGAAGAGTCTCACAACTACTAGTCTATAACTCTCTTAGTTATTAGAAATTTAACCAAGATATTTACAAATGCCAACTGTATACTCTTAAAATCAGTCCCCAGAGAGTTCCCTCTTAGTGAGGGAACTTGCTTATCTTCCGCTATATAGACATATTTTAAAACCCTTCTGATGTACTTTTAGTATGATGGGCCATGTCACAGCATAAGCTGTTCAAGTTAGCCATTAATCCTCCAATTACTGAACAATCCCACTTCATATCTGTCATACAAGAGTGGCATAGTAATGAGCATAGAAGTTTCTCATATGTGGGGTAATATTGCCTAAATCCATTTGCCTTTTATGAGATACACTTCAATTTGTATTTTGCTACACATAATAAAATCTTTATAGAACAAATTTTAAATAAATAATGCAAGATACATCAGAAGGTCAAGTAAAAAATGATAGAGGGAGGGAGGGGGAGAGAGAGAAAGAGACAGAGAGAGAGAGATTCCCCAAATGATTCAACACAAAGGCATATTTTCCTACATTCAGGATAATTGCCTCAACTTTCTGGCATTATTTTTCTATACTCTGTGTCTATATAAGCAATCAAAAGTGGAGAATTGAAGAAGCTCCCCCATATCATTTAGTTTTAGAGCCCATCATTGGGGAAATTCAAGATTTTACTTTTTTTTTTACATTCCTATGAGGTTATTTTACTCAAATACTCTGAAATTTACCAATTTTACCATGGCGCTTTGTGAATGTGATAGTTATAGACAACTGGCTTTACTATATGTTCTTTTTTTTCCTTAAATTGAATTATTTATAATATACTAAATGAATTTTTCTATATGGGAATTCACATAAGATGGGAGAAAGGGGCAGATTGAGATAAAGAATGGGATAATGCATGAATTTTCATTTGAATTCCTAGTATGAATAATAATATTAATTTCCATTTAAACCATATTCCATACTCATAGTTTTAGTTATCATTTTTAATAAAATAACCCTATATTTAAAATCAGCCCTATTATTGTCAGCTATGTTGAAATCATTTTTGTTATGAAAAAGTTAATCTTTTTTCGTACTTTAATTTATCACTATCAGTTATTTTATAAAACATGCCCATGTTTTGGGGAAAATGATACCAATGTGAACTCTCACTTTCATATAAATTGCACATGATTTATATTCACCTGTATACACATGAAATGGTAGAAAGATGGATTAAAAAAGAGTGAAAACTAACTTTTGGCTGACCCAGTCACCACAGTCCATTCATGCAGCGACAGAATAGTCAGAGAACTGGAAGTGGTAAATACTGTGATTGACCTTGAATGTGATAGTTGGAATGGTTCTTAGAACTATGTTTTCACTTTCAAAACTGTGAGTATGGAGCCAGATCTTGATATGGAGACAGTTTGATGGTACCCTTGGTAAGGAAATGAAGCCAAATGAATTGAATCTCTGGTAAAGACAGTAGTTTCCCTCTGACCTATACCCATGTGAATCTTGCATTATTCATGATGAGAAAGATACTATTCCAACACTCCTTTTGATTTTGAGACTGACAGTAAATTCTTCAGTTGCTGAATTTAAAAAAAAATCACTTTTGATCTGTTATCACTGCTAATTTCATTCATTTCTAGAGCTGTTGCTAAGATTTACAGGGAGAATGTCCAAAATTATACCAAATAAACTAGATGTATTTACCTGATGCTAAACCACTAGCAGAGATTTTATTGATAGGAGAGCACCATGACTCCTTTCCCCCCACCCTGAAGTTTGCAAAAAGTACAAAGCTGGATCATCAAGAGATTTGCCATTTGCTAAGTATGTGTTAATCTTATAAAGCATTATTGCCCTCCTCCCTGATGGGGAAAAAAGTCATGTAGTCACATTAGAAGTTAGAACTCATAAAGGGAAATGTTAAATTTTACTATATAAAATATACCCATAATATTCATATTATTTATTATATAGAATGTATCTATAATACCCATAATACATTTGTTCCTTTTGCCAAATTTGTATTTCTTATAAAAACTTGAATCTTAAAGTAATTTATAACAGTTATGATTATAAATCATGGTGTATATGTGTGTCTTTTTTTTAAGTGTCTAAACCAACGCATTCAATTCAAGATACTTCTCAGCATGCTGACAATATATAGGAAACTTCAAAGGATGTCTCCTTGTAAAGCTTAGGACTAAGTTTGTCCAATGGTTATCTTTTCATTCCGGGCTTTGTGAGTTCGATGTCGGACTCCACTAATTTTACTTTCTTCATTGGATCCTTTCAGATGTTCTGCAAACTGGTCAGGCACCCAGTGTGAAAGGCCAGCTCCAAAGAGCAGCAAGTCTGATCACATCAGTACAAGTAAGTGTTTAAGATTAATGCCCTCGATGGCTTGTAAATCGTACAAACCAGGTTTTTTTTGATGCCTTTACTGAAGGAGATGAGACGGAGGAAGCAGTCATTTCTGGGGCATTTGAAGGGGTCTACTGCAGGCCAGGTGTTTTTGAAATGCAGCATACTTAGCTCTCCCTCATGATTTGATTCATCACGAGAATGTCCCTTTAAGCAGTTATACTTCACTTTGAGCTATGGCAGGTGGCAAAGTGCTGACTTTTGCAAGCCCAGCATAAGCTTTTCTTGGGAAATGTATGTTAGGTTACAAATGCTGTGAATATCATGACATGATGTGAAAAGATCACCAGGGGAGGGTGGAAAGTCATATTTTATAATTAAAGCAAACTGCTTTGCCTCCTTCCCCATTCTAAACATACATCTTGAAATGTTGTGGAAAATGCCTTCTCATTTGATTAATCCCAAAGAGAAGAAAATTAGCATCCATTTGCTCATAAAGGCCACCGCTGATTTGTAGTTTAATCACTTTTAAGGTGTCAATTTTGAAGAGAGCTTAAAATATGTTCAACCTTCTAAGGGCTTTTTTGTGAAGCTTTAGTCCTAGGACAAGCTTTATTGTCTCTCAGATACCACCTAAAACTGAAATTTAACCATGTAGTCATGTTTTCCCCTTCTGAACTTAGTGTTTCATGGAAGTTTTCAAAGTATCCTGAAATAAAGATTTCCAATCCATGAATCTTGTTAGCAATTTGGAATATGAAATGAAAGCCTGGGAAAGTCTGTTAAGTCAGTTAAGTAAGCAAACATTAATAAATTCTCATTAAAATATTCAGAAGTGACAAATTATACATCTATGTATATATGTGTAAACACACATTTCATGCTACTAATTGCCTTTAAGCTACATACAATGTATTATATAATGCAAACCACTCCCATATCTCTGCCATGAAAACCCCAAAAAGGGTCACAAAAAGTTGGACAGGACTGAAAACAATTGAACATCACACATATATTTACGTATTATACACACATCCATATAGAGGGAGTCTCTAATTGACTGATACTTGTAAATGGCCAGGCACACCTTGTTCCAGTCCCTAGGACCCCAGTTTTGATATCATGATCACTGGCAAAAATGATTGACATTTGGAGAAAAAAAATCTTTGTGTTTAGAACTGGACAAAGGGAAGAAATTGTAAAAAAATAGAAACAATTTAGGAGGATACTAATCCTGGTTGGAGACTCCAAGGTATGGTCAACCTGCCTCTATGGTTTGATTACTTTCTCATAATTCTTTTGTGATTTTCCTCCTCGTCCCCATACCACATAATGTTCACAATTTTTCAGTTTGCTACAGTGCATGAAGGGCTACCATTTAGAGAATTTTCAATGGGTTAGGTTTGGGAAATCCTTAACAGGCATCCTTGAAAATTAAAAAAAAAGACACACCTGCCTCTAGGACTATTAAGGAGCTTTCATGCATTCACACTTTAGTTCCAATAAGTGTCTATAAGTAATGTCATCCTGGCCTCAGACACTTAGCACTTACTAACCTGTAATCTTGGGCAAGTCACTTAACCCCAATTGCCCTGCCTTTCCCCCTCCAAAAAAGCAAAAAAAAAACATTATTCTCCTAACATTTAGCTGAAATCACCTGCCCCCCCCAAAAAAAGCAATTAGAAATATTAGGTAAGTAATAAATTGTTTAGGGGAGCATGATCCTAGAGGAGACTGGGAAAGAAGAAAGTGATAAGAAGGTGGGAAAGAGTCCTAGAAAGGGAAATGAAAAGGTGGCAAACAGTTGAAGACTTTATTTTCTTAAAATATTGAAGAAATACACTACAAAACCATATATGCATAGTATATTATATAGAACGGTGTATGTTTATGTGTATATATGCATACATAACCAGCTGTGTGTATAAATAAACATAAACATTTTGGCAAATGTCAAATGAGGGTAGGGAGACCTTAATGCCTGAGGTCCCTCTAGCTCTAATTACTGATGACTCCATCTAAGGGAATTGGAACTGGGCTATATGTTGCCTAGGAGAGGTGCTACTCTGATAATAGTCAGAAATGACTTCCTATTAGCATAGCATAGCCCCCACCTAAGTTAATTTGATTTCTCTTTTCCTTGAAGTTATATTTTCATGTGAATAGGGCTTCTAAAGTTCAATTCAATGAAATTTAACAATCATTTATTAAGTGCTTACAATATGATCCTTGCCCTCAAGAAAATTACATTGGGGGTGAGCACAAAAATCACACAAACAAATTCAAAATAAAAATGGGTAGATAAAAGGGAGAGTCATGAAGCACTGTACACTGAGAAGACACACTCATGTGAGGAAATCTGAGGGAGAGGGGAAGCATAGTAGATAGTTTGGGGTATGATGAATGGAGGGGAAAATGTGGGTAATATTGCGATGGGAAAATCTCAAGGTAATTAAAAAAATAATCCTTCCAATAACCAATATGAATTTCTCTCCCTGCCTTTCAATGCCTTCCAAGGGTAGACCATACCCTCCCTTCCTCACTAGCCTAATTAATAGGATCACAGATCTAGAACTAGAAGTGACTTTAGAAGCCACTGCATTTAACCTCTACTCTTCACTTTAAATGCGAGGCCACTGAGATTACAGAAAGGATAGGTGACATGCCAAGGGTCACAGAATTATTAGGTATCTGGTGTAGAATTTGCCCAGGGCCACAGGCTTCCAGGTCCAGTTCTGTATCCACTAAGCCATACTTCCTTTGATATCCACCTTCTACTCAGGTCTATCATCTCCCCATCAGTCACACTTTGCTAATTCCCATTGCACCATCTTGATTTTCTTCCTGCCTAGAATTCTCACTTCCCCTCTTGTACCTTCTGCTTGTTCAAATCTTAAATACTCAGGCCTAGGCCTACTCCTTCTACAAAGCCTTCCCTAGATAATTCCAACTTTCACAGACATCCTGCTATGAGCAACTACAAAAAAAGTTGCTTTATACATATTTAACACACAATGAGAAACTTACTTAATGTGTGGCTTGAAGGGAAACAGGAATAGATGCATCTTGAGCATCTCTTCCACCACCCTTCTTCAAGGGTTCCAAGTCTCTTCAAGAATAGCTGGCCACTTGGTTCTCCTCATAAAAAGGAGGTAAACAGGATAGGTTTATCTCTTGTCTCCTCCCTTAAATATCATTAGTCTAGGTGTTACCATTTTTTAGTTTCAAGGTAAATTCTTGATCACCATTCATTAATAGGGAAAGGAGGATCCCCAACTATATATCCAAGGCTTAATTCCCTTCCCACCAAATAATAATTCCACAGTGAACTCACATAGCAAATAGCAAAGAAACCCATTTATCAAAGAATGGTAGCAAAACAGAAGTCAGAGAAAATATAAATAAGAGAATATATACAGAGTGAAGGAGTACAGAGAGTAGAGTGAAGGAGCTCTCCCATTGAGAGCAAGGTATCTCAGCTCACTCAAGAAAGAGCCCCAAATCTCACCAAAGGAGGAAATTCCCCCAGATCTCTGGTGTAGCAAGGCAAGGACAGAGATATGAAAGAGAATGCCAGCTCCACTCGACTGGGTTTTTTTCTCAGAATTTTTCTCTTTTGTGCCCCTGAAGAGAGATTGGAATCCCACATCTTTACTCTCTTGATGCTGGAAGCCAGAAGCCCCCAAAGAGAATGGAGAACCTGAGGGAACTAGAGACCTCTACTCTCTCCCTCTTCTGACATCTCTGCCCTGACCCCTCATGCAGGTTCAAGACATTTATCTCTAATGCTGAAAAAGTCCCACACCAATGGGTTTTGCAGTTTTGGGTTACAAACAAATTCAACTAAATTCAGCACTAGGCAAAAAGAGACAAAGAAATAACAATTTAAGTAGTTCCAGCCATTCTACTTAATGAAGATATTGCTTGATACAAGGATGAAATGGGAAAGGAAAATCCACTATTCCCTCAGTCATCCTTAATTCCTCAATTAGTTTGGGTATCTTGGAATTTTGAATATGATTTCACAATTTCACCTTCATCACACCTTCAAGAAGAGAATCTATTCTACTTAGACAATAAATTTTAGGAGAAAAGCCTCTGTTGCCCTCTCTAGGTATACAGGTTAGCCAGAAAGTTCCCTGCTTTAAAGTCCATTTGGATTTTCTTGTATCCTGTTTTGCTTTATAGGAAGACTGGAAGAAGAGTTTTGTGGTGGGATCACCCTCAGAATAGAATAACACATGGGTGTGAATTCAAAAGTATCCCTCCCCAGTTATAAGCTTTCCTTCCACATAGGTTTTTAGAGGTGTTTGTTTTCCCTCTCCTAATCAATAGCTTAGCTGGGCATAGTGAAAAATACAATTTCTATTCAATTGTTTCCATAACAACCATCTCTGATCCAGCTGTTCTCTGATACATACTGCCTTTTTTTAATGAAATACTAGCCCCTTTCCAGCTTTAACTGTAACTGCTACACTATACTTTATGAACAATTTAATGAATTTTCAAGTGATTTTGACTATATGAAATTTTCAACCTACGTTCTGACTTTAAAATATAAAACTACATAAAACAAGACTCAGTGTATTGTGAATCACCGTATTTATTGCAAACTTTTGGGGGACAACTGTGGTGTAGTAACAAAAGAATTTGGATTTTTCAAAGGTCCTAAATTCAAATCCTGATTATCCTCTTTACTACCCATGTGATTATTAGCAGTTTCTTCTAATCCTCGGTTACTTATCTGTAAACCAAGGAGTTGGATTTATGTGCTTTCTAAGATCCTTTCCAGCCTTGAATTCTATATTCCTTTGTATTAAAAGTAATCCTTTATTAAGTTTGAGCTGTGAGAAGGCTACTTTTATGATCATTTGAAGGAAGGTATAGATTATAATTTCTGATTAATGTCAATTAAATTGACTTCAGTTTGGTTCAACAAATACTTATTCAACAAATACTTTTTTATGTATAAGCCATTGTGTTAGGTACTACAGATACAAGGACAAAACTGAAAACCGTCTCACTTCAGGGAACTTACATTGTATTGTTAGTCAACCTAGTTCTCCCCTTTCAGTGCCACAGGTTGCAATAATATACCCTTGCACCTTGAAAAAGGAAAAGGTCTTTTTCTTCCCCTATTGAGACAGGATATTGCCTCCAGCTGACAGTCATTTGACTCTGCCAGTTTATGACTGTCTAGCCTATGATGGGCAGGTAAGAAAAATAGGTTGACTATTAACAATCTTTCATTGTCACTATAGTTTAGAATGTAATGTTTGTAATTTGAAGTAGTTTTATATGTTAAAGTCAGAATGTAGGTTGAAAATTTCATATAGTCAAAATCACTTGAAAATTCATTAAATTCATAAAGTATAGTGTAGCAGTTACAGTTAAAGCTGGAAAGGGGCTAGTGTTTCATTAAAAGAAGGCAGTATGTATCAGACAGTAAACACCTGCCCTTTGATTTCTACAATATTTATAAATGCTTATGTTTCTTTTCCTATTATAAATGAACATAGAAAAAGACTACAATAAGGGATATTATTTTTCTTTACTCCAGTAAACATTGTTTTTTTAAATAAATTAACGAAAATTTTATTTCTTATTTTTCCTCCTAAACACTACCCCTCTCCCACCACATATATACATAAAGATATGCCTTGCTTGTATATATTCATTTATATATTATGTAAACAACATTAGTTTGTGAAGTCTTTGAAGACAGGCACTGTCTTGCCTCCTTTTGTATTCCCAGTGCTTGGTTACAGTAAGCATTGTTGAAGTTACCTTGACTAGTTAGGTCACTGGTAGGTTTTGCAGTTTGGGGTTAAAAACATTTTTGGATCTTAAACATTGTGTTTTAAAATATGGAGTTAAATTATAAGACTGAAAGAGGAGCCCTTTGTTTTCTAGCTTAAATAATTAACAACTTCTCAAGCAAATAAGAATGACAGATATTACACAATGCAGCTGAATCCTAAGCAGTTTCCTAAATACTTCTTATTATTGTCTAAAGGTAAAAATATATTAGTTATAACTGGTATTGTTAGATATTCCTCATCACATTTTTTTAGTGGAAAAAGTAATAAAGTAAGGATATTTATAAGTTTCATAATCAATCAACTGAAGTCATGGTTTATGGTGTAACCAAGCTGTTCGTTGATATTTAAAATCTGTGAACAAATGTCAATTACTATGCTACCTGCCAAATTCTATCCCATCATTAATTACTAATACATTGCAATTTCCTAAAAACTTAGCTTTCTCAAAAACAAGCCATTAGCATATTATCCAATTTGGTGAGTTATTTTCCTTTCTGTAATTTGTTAAAAAACAGATATGTAAGTTTTATCATTTAAGGAATGGGGCAAAGAAAACATGATATTTCTTGTAATACAAAGGATTATTTTGAAGGGAAATTAGATCAGATGGATATTGTGATGTTGTTATTATTGCTACTGCTGCTGCTTTGGGAGAAGGGTTCATAGACTATTACTCCCTTGTACACAGACTGCCTTATAATTAAGGCAATCACTGACAGTCCTGGACAATTTCTCAAAAACGATGGAGTCAAATCTGATCTTCCTCATTTCTAGCTCCAGCTCTTCTTTCCTCTTTAGCTCTTGTCCAAGATACACATATTAGTCTCATTGCATCATAGATTTGGGGCTGGAGGAGATCACAAAGATTACCTAGTTCCACTCCCTCATTTTATAGTTGAAAAAACTGAATCACATGGAGATTAAGTGACTTTAGTGTTAGGTAATAAATAGCAAAGCTAGAATCTATACTCAAGTGTTCTGACTGCAAGTCTGTCCAGACTACCCATTCAACAAACTGCCCATTTAGCTATATGTTATACATTTAGACATTTTCTATTTTCCAGTGTAGATGGTTAGAATAATATCTTTAGATTTTCTATGGAATTTACTGAGGAAACTCTATAGTATCCTATATTCATAACAACTAATAGAATGTCAGTTATGGTAGCCACAATAGATAGATAGATAGATAGATGGATAGATAGATAGATAGATAGATAGATAGATAGATCTTCCTATTTAATACTTTAGTTGATATCAATAGTCAACCTCTTGGTGAAAAAAGGGTAATCTCTGTAGTTATATTGTAATTGTGACATGCACATAAATCCTTGTCTGAGAAGCTGCTTGGGAGGTACATTTTGTTCTACTGAGTTAAATGCCATCTGAAAATTAACAAACAGTAGGATCTTATGTTTTTTAAAACTTTTTATGCTATCTCTAAAAAGACCCCTTGAAGTTTGCACAAAATACGTGCATGAAGATTTTTATGCAGATGATAGTATAGGCAGATGGATTTGTAATTACTGGTTGTTTGATCATAGATCTAGAGATAGAAGGAATCTGTCTACTAGCCCAACTGTTTCCTTTTCACAAACGAGGAAGCTGAGGCCCAGAAATATTAAACCCAAGGTCACATAGTAAATTTGGGGGAAAAAAAGAGGAATTGAATCCAGGGCCTTTGACCCTAGAATTAGCATTCTTGGACTTAAGGGACAGTGTTCTTTGCCTCCCTCCCCCCTCCTTCCCACCTTCCTTCCTTCCTTCCTTCCTTCCTTCCTTCCTTCCTTCCTTCCTTCCTTTCTTCCTTTTTTTTTCCTTGGGAGGAAGGGGTGGGGATGGTAAAAGAACCATTCATGACCTCTTCCATTTCTTTGACTTCTTCGATTCTTTGTGATATTTTGAGAATCAGTCCCTAAATACTTTTGAAAGTATAACCTTCAGCATTATTTTCTTTAGTATGCACTTGGTTAATGAATTGAAACTACACAAGTATCACAAGAGCTGAGGGCAGAGACTCAGGAAAACTATAAATAGGGAAAATCATTAGCTCTGACCCCCATTTGTTTAATACATTTAAAGCTCCCAGCCTTTTTGTGATAGCAAGCATGAAATAATATGTATATTTGTAGCAATATGCAGAGGCAGAGACATTCAACAGCTTTTGTTGAAAGAACAATGTGTCATACTAGGCACTAGTGTGAGGAAATAAATTGGAGTGTTGGCTGAGTAAAGATGGAAGGAATTATTCAGGTGGAAGTAGTTTCTAAGGGGCATTATTTCTAACCTTCAGAAGTCTGCTGCATACCTTCAGAATTCGAGCATGTGAAACAAAGAACAGTTTAGAAAACTGTTCAAGAATGGAAGGGGTTTGATTTATGTCATAATAACATAGATATGTCCTGGACATCTGGGGGACTGTTTGTGTTTTCCCTTCATACATTAGTGAAATCAGGGTCAGGTTTATTTTTGAAATCCTTCAATGTAATTTTGTTTGTATCAGCCTCAGATTATACTTTAGATCTCTGTCTACAAAGCCTTTGAATTTATTTTTACGTAGATATGTTTTCTTTTATTTTTAATCTTTTGCAGGAAGTATTGCAATCATTGTTCCTCTTGTCCTCTTGGTGACACTAATTACTACTTTAGTAATCAGTTTAGTGCTATGTAAGAGAAAAAGAAGGTAAGTTGTATTGTTCTATGACTACAAATTTAAAGGTGAATTGAAAACATGTATGAAGGTGTGTATATGTGTATATATTCATATATGTACATCAAATAGCTCTTTCTGTTTTCCCTTTGATAATCAGAACAAGATGATTTAGTTCATATAAGCAAATTCTTTCCATACCTATTATTTTATGTATTCTTGGTCACACTGCAACATGCTTTCCATTCTTGGTTTTAACACCAACCCCATCTTGTTGGAAATGACAATAATTTGGCCAGTTCCTATTCACAGCCCCCTTGCTGGAACAGAGATGGTCTGGCAAGATTAGCCAGATAAATTGTCAATTAATATACTCTTTAAAATCTTCCTTTTGGTCCTTGATAACCAAAGGATGGTCCATGAATGACCTACCCAGACTCGTGCAATATCAAGGATAGCATATTTTTCAGTAGTGAACCACAAATAATCATAAATATTGATACTTGTGGGCAGCATTGATTCATTTGAATGATTGATTGTAGTCAGGTTAATTTACAATGACTCATTGACCTAAAACTGCTAGCATGACACCTGGCAGCAGTTGGGTAAATCCATTTAGTTGTCTTCAAATGATTGGGCTAAACTGTCCACTAGTTCATGCTTTATAGTAAATTAGATAGTTTTCTAAGGGTATTTTGCTAAGAATCTCACATAGGCTTTACCTCAGGGTAAATCAAGTTGCATTTGGCCTTCTGGTCAAGATGTTGAGTGCCCAAGCATTACCCAGAATGTCCCTAAAGTCTTGGTGTAATTTTTAGCTTAAATAACTTACAGCTTACAATATGTTACACATACATGCATATGTACATGCATATATACATACATGTATACATGTACGTATTATATAAGAAAATAACTATATACACCAAAATAAGTTTGAGAATAACTAATTTAGAGTTGTGATGGCCTACCATAACAAATGTGGCCTGAAGCAAAGAGAAATCTTAGTCAGAATAGTGCCTTTAAGGCTGTTGTAGAAGAAAAAAAATGAGAATTTGTTCATATGATTTGGAGAATAATAAAATTCTTTTTAAAATTTACCTTCATTACAGTTTGGTAGTATTGATGAAATAGTCTATTTTTGTAGCCTTTTTGGAGAAAGGTAATTCTAAATACGCATGTCTTTTCAGTGACTAAATTGGAAAACTAAGGATATCCTTAATGTTTTATTGAACTTCAACTATTATTTTCCCTATATAAACAATAATTTATCATTTATTAGGTGTATCTTTAGGTTCTTCCAAATTTTTTCAAAGACTAAATGGTTAGATATAGAAATGAACTCATTAAATACTTCCAGTGCTTTTGTATGTCCTGCTTGTGATATTTTCAAAGTATATCCACTTTTGTTGTTCCTGTTATTATAGGACAAAAACAATTAGAAGACAACCTATTATCAATGGAGGAATTAATGTGGAGATCGGCAATCCATCATATAACATGTATGAAGTGGACCATGACCATAATGATGGAAGTCTTTTAGATCCAGATTTCATTGTCGATCCAACAAAGGTATCATTTTCTTTAGAGGGTAAAAAAAATAAAAGAAAATGGCTCATATTCTTAGGGCCATAACTCTTTCTACATTTTTGAAATTAAACACACTTTCTTTTCAATTGAAGATAGTAAGCAATGTTAAGGATTCTTGAGTGTTATATTTTCTTCCAAAGAAAAAGTTGCAGGAATTCATTAACTAAAATTATAAACTACTTTAGAAAGAATAAACATTTGGGGAAAATGTGTATACTATAAATTCACTCAATTTTAAGTATATAAAGTATTCATGAAAAACAGTACCCATTCTCTAAGTATGGTATGCTTAAATGTGCATTGAAGCACAAACACATTGTATAGATTCCAACAAGTCAAACCTCATTCTGTTGGGGAAAATATCAGGGATAAAGTTCAATGGGACAACAAAATAACCTATAAAAAGTTCTTCTCTGGCAAAAAAAAGCATTTTTTCCTTATGGTATTTGGAATTAAAGTACTAATGATCATGTGTTCTCAGTTGTCTGTATAGGGGATAGAGACTGGAACTGTGACTTCACTAATATAGGGAACTCCCAGGTAGGAGATTCTCTCTACCCATATATCAGCACCTTTTCTGTAACTTCAAGTTTTAGAGACCATTGAGAGGTTAAGTGACTTGTCCAGGATCATATCACTATGTCAGAGTAGCCTTCTGAATCCATTTCTTACTTGCTTTTAAGGAAGTTCCCTATTGACAATGCCACACTGCCTCTAAAATAACAATACTTGTTAGCAGATAACTTTCTCTATTAAACATCCTTTTCTTATTATAACTTGGAAAATGTCATTAACTTATAGACCAATAAATTCTATATTTTATCTTCTGAAATTTATTCAACCCGTTCATTAGATCACTGCTGGTTTACCTTGCTTTATAGTCACTTCTGCATTAGTAAAGAGAAGTAGACAAGTCAAGTGGTAAACCAGAAAACTGAGGCAAAAAACCCCAAATAAACCATTCTTCCATCTGAATTTTCTCAATATTTTCAGTAAAGATGTTCAATTTTTACTCTTTAATTGCAATGAACTGATTTCATTTTTTCCATAGCTAATAAAAACTTGGTCTTGGATCAGATATTAATTCAGCAACTCTTACTTGAGCAAACACTCTGTTCCAGGTACTGTTCTAAGCCAAAGAACTTTTGTTTGTGTGGCATACTGTTAAAGGACACATTGCATAACCCTTCCATGCTGTGGTCCTCAGATTCCATATGGCCAATCATCCCTTACCAGGTGACAAAATTAACATTCCTAATTAAATGAATCAATAAAGTGGCAACTGGTTCTGTGTCCACAAATTGAATTGAACTTGCCTTGGGATGGGGCATTTGTCTCTCTCTCTAAGACAGTATCTTAGTGTAGAATGCCTTGTTATCACAAGGAACAACATCCTATTGAAAACCAGTGTCAGTAATTACTAATTAGTTAACTAATGTCTACATTTTAAATGTGTTTGAGGTACAAACACAAGTAACCTTAATTTTTAATATTCTTGATACTTAGAATTGACAGAAGACAGGTAACCTGAATGTTTTCATTAGATAGTTTATCTGAGAAGTGGAGAGATGTCTGAGATACCATAATTTTCTGAACTCTTTCTAGTGTACTTAGGGATTAAAATAATACAGTACTTATAATCACAATATATTTTTGTTTGAAAAACCTAATTTAGACTATTTCAGTGAGAGAAAATGTTTTAATTTTCCCTGTAATTTTAATCCTTCATTGATGAAACTGAGCTAGTTATTAGGCACTTCAATGAAAATAGCTCTATAGGCCTGAAATCTCAAGGTTTGTGGGAAGCATGTGTAGAACATCTCTCTTCCATCATTTTCTCACTTACTCTAGTAACAAAAAGCTGCCTTTGATTGCCCTTTGGACATATTTATAATGAAGGTTAATAAAACAAAATTGAAGCTCCCCAAATTATCAGCATATCACTTAAAAAGAGACTATTTGAACCCTGGAATGTTACCCATACTATAGATGTCAGAAACAACAAGGGATTACAACAATCACTCAGTCCCACCCCTTGAGATAACTGAGGACCAAAGAGGCAATGACCTTTAGCCTATGGCTACAGCAAGCCAGGTCTCCTAGCTCCAAGGCCAGTGATCTTCCTTACAGTTTTTTAAATATGTTTTCTGTGCAAAGGAGTTACACACTGAAGAAACTACACTTCCCTGTGTATTTCTAGTTTGGTCAATAAAATAGACCGGATAGCTTGCCATGTGTTTGCCTTTTATTAAACATAACTAGGGTGGTTAATAAGGTCAATAAAAAAGACAGTGTTGAGTTCACAGAACATTGTAGATACAAAGTGGGAGGATTTAGTTTCAGCCTCTCTTACACACACACACACATACACACACACAAACACACACACACACACACACACCATTATGACACAAGCTACTCTTCCCTATCTCCACACCCACTGCATGTTCCCATTTCTTTCTTTCATTTCACTAATAGGCTGAAAGGTATGGGTGTCAAGCTGACTAACCAAACCTCTGAGCTTGATTAATTCTACAGCACAGTATCAAGTTCAAGGGCTATTCTAGCTCTTTGGACTAGTTCTAATCAATTTGTTCTATCACTTCTTTTTCTTGAAAAATAATATGAGTGCTCTTCACAGGGGTGATGATTAATTCTGGTTTGAGTGGAAGCAGTCAGGGTTAATAAAATGGTTGATTATCCAGAATGGTTCTACTAGCAGGACTTCCCAAAGTGACGAGGCTTTAATTGGGAGATGCAGGCACATTACTCACAGATCTGTAAGCAGGGACATTATTTCCTGGGGGGGGGGGAAATGAAATGGAAAGAATATCTCTTGGAGCTCAGTATCTCCAAAGGTAGGTTGGAGAGAGCAGGAATGTCTACATCTGAAGCACTGGGTGAGTATTAATATTTGAATGATAGCATAGAGCTTCTCTTGATAAAGGCAACATGTGCAGTATTTCATGTTAAATGATGGTTTAAAGACAAAAATGTTATTTCTAATGGAAAAATGATTATATAAATATGATGGGAGGGAAAATGCAATGTTTTATAGAAGAGCAACTAAAATTCTTTATTTATATACAGGCCAGATATATAGGGGGAGGACCCAGTGCTTTCAAGCTTCCCCACACAGCACCACCCATCTACCTAAACTCTGACTTGAAAGGACCACTAACTGCAGGGGTGAGAAAAGAAAATTCATCTATCCATGTCCATTCCATCATCACAGGGCTCCTCATAAGCCAAGACTGGGCATTTGACTTTGTAGAGGCATAGCTCTTTATTGGGATTTTAATTGAAAAGTTATTACAAAATATAGGGATTTTAATTGCTTAGGGCTATTTGTTTGTCATGTTACCTGAGATTTTAAGATTTTCCACAGCTTATTTAAGAAAAATGAGACTTCTGCAGCAATAAGAAAATGTTATAATGGGCATTTACAAATATGCCATATTGAAGCAAAATGATATTTTATTTCTTAGAAATTTATAATTTCTGGGTGGGAATTTAAGATGAAAAATTAAAATGTTTAATCTTCAGTTGTCATTTATATATTATTAAAATAAAGATCGAACAACCAAACTCCATAGAAGCATACTGCTTTAGAAGAGAATCATCTGTTATTCATTTCCATATTTTATTATGTCACTATTTATTTCTTGCTTCATTTGCATCAAGTGGTTGCAGTGGCCTTATTGTAACTAAGATTCCATGGACTAAGCTTAATTATAAAACATAAAGCATTGTTATTATTGCTTCTTTTCTCTTAAGTAAAATAAGTGTATATATACTACCAAAATGTATTACTTCAACATGAGATTATTGTTATCTATGTTCAATCTGAAGTTTCTATTTCCATAGCCTAGCAAAGTATCTGGTCTCTAGCAGGTGCTTAATAAATGATTGTTGAAAAAAATAATAATAAAAGCTAACATTTAAAAAGCACTTATTATGTACCAGGCACTGTGCTAAATATAATTATTATCTCATTTGATCCTCACAATTCTGGGAGTTAGGTCCCATTATTATCCCCCTTTTATAGATGGGGAAACTATGTCAAACAAAAGTTGAGTGACTTGCACAGAGTCCCAAAGCTATCAAGCACCTGAGGCTATATTTAAACTCAGGTCTTTCCAACTCTAGGTCAAGCATTCTATCCATGGTGCCACCCTAAATGCTGAAAAATTAATTCTATAAGGTAATTCTATAGATGTTAGTGAAATTATACTGTACCTATGACAGTTTCAGAGCTGAAAATGTTCCTGTGGCTCAGTCTGAATGTATGTTTTCTAATACTTTGGAAACAGCCCAGTAAATTATTTTTATGAATCTGAGAATATAAGTAGAATAGTGAGTCTGCACAGAGTTACAACATCTTTGGTTACAAAGTTATTTCTTTGTAAATACAAATGTTTGGATTTTTTTTATTTAATGATAGAAAAATGCAAAATAATAAGTGACTAAGTGATTTTTCTGTCTTCACAGTTGTTGACTGAATTTAATGACTGCAGGTACTGTATCCAACCAGGCAATCCTTAGAGACTGGTTTAGTGCCTCTGTCTGTATCAGTTACACAATCTATCGTTTTAGTCCCAAAATTAGTCATCATGAGAACAAGAACACCAGGATGGAAAAAGTATTCTTTTCCCTTAACCTCATTTTCAGCAAGTAGTTTATGAGGCTATATCTATGAAGTACAATTTGAAGGAAAAGACCAATATTCAAGACATCAGTGTGGTGTTTCCAAATGACCGTTTGGCATCATGTTGACAAAACACTGAGAAAACTGACTGAATTTTGAGCTTGAATAATGTCTTTTAAAATGAAACAGGATGTCTTTGTAAAACCTCCAAGTATTGATACCTTTTGGCAAATCACTATTCTAGGACTTGAAAGATTAAACTTGTTTCCCTACTCCACATCTAGCCTCCATACAGATTTCACAAGAACTTTCATTAAAATGTGACTTATTAATGTGACATTAAAATGTGATTTAATCTCCCACTTCCATACCTTTGCACAGGCTGTTTCCTATGTTTCCCAAAGGAAACATACTCAGAACAAACAAACATACTCAGAAAAAAACAAACCTCTCACCTATTCCTCTCAGAAGTCATGGGTTCCTTGAAAACAGAATATAAATACTATCCTTGCTGATCTCTACCCCCTGCCAACCAACCCTGGAAATGATTGTGTATTTGCTTTATATTTACCTGTGTCCATCTTATCTTCATATCATGAAATGTAAACTTGTTGAGGACAAGAAAAAATTCCATTTTTCTCTTTGTATACCCAACATGGTATTTTATACATATTGGCCACTTATTTTTATTGATATTTAAATGAATTGGAATTAACCAAACAATAATTTATCTCTTTCTCTCCCCTCAGCCAACGAATTACTCCAATCCAGTGTATGCAAAGTTATATATGGATGGGCAAAACTGTCGAAATTCCTTAGGAAGTGTTGATGAAAGGAAAGAACTTCTTCCAAAGAAAATAGAAATTGGGATAAGGGAGACAGTGGCATAATCTTCTGATACCTTTTATATTCTGTATAAATGTATAAAATATAAGGATTACTTTTGTATGTTCCAACAGTATTATAATTGTTTTGGCATCAGCATTACCTCTTTTATTTCTCCCTTTTGGGTTTAATAGTTTTATTAGTTTTCTGTTGTTGATTTGTTTTCTGCTGATGACTATTGATTGACCATTTGTATGGTATTTTTACAAAAAAAAAAGAAACTGCACTACAGTACAATTTACAACAATGCTGCTGATATGACACACCTTTGAATTTGTTAAAAAATTAAAAACATATTCCTTTGTAGTGTGAATATGAGCAATCTATTTTGTATGAACTTTTTTGGTTCTACTTAGTCAACAAAGATGATATCTGCACTTTTCCATGATATAGTCTGAAAGCTGTAGTACGGTGCGTCATTTTTTCTGTTTAAAATGGTGAAAGAATGATTGAATGGTGTACTTTCTTCTTTGCACCCATTAGGATTTTACTTGAGAGCCTGAATAAAAGTATATAATCTTAAAAATTCCAACATGGCCTGCTTTTCAAATTTGCCTTAGATAATGAAGAGATAAATGAGGCTTTAAAATAAAAAATATATATATAAGATAAATTCTAATCTGCATGAATACAAACAACTGTGCTTTCTTTAATTATATGTGCTATTCTAAACACATATGCCATATAATCAACATTTGTATTTAACCAATACTGGTAGAACGTAGCAACACTATCTTAAAAGCTGAAAGACTTTATTTGCTATGGAACAAGACCTGATCTCCATTAGGCCTTTAGTACAGTAGCCTCTCTAGAGCACAAGAGGGCATTACCTATTCATGTATTATGGATGCGTTCACACAGTCACCTGCATTTTGTGGATGATTAACCCCTTACCACACTGGAAACAACAAAAGAGAAAACATAAGCACATATATTGACAACAGAATTCCAATTTTGTGAAAGCAAGTGAATTGTTTTTGCAAGGCCATGCATATGAGACAAAGCAGCTTTTTTAGTAAGAATGTTGATTGGATATGTTCAAGGTACATTAGGACTACAATATTATATGCCCCATTAAAATATTTATTGCTAAGGGACCTTAGCAATATAGTTCTGGGATAATCATTAATAATCCATAATCAAAGGTAGAAAGTGTCAAAGTTGGACTAATTACTCTGGTATCCATTTCTTTTCCATTCTATACAACTATATAGAGCCCACTCACTTATTTTTCCCCAAAATTTCAACTGAAAGAAGTATGACTTATTTAAGTTACATATAAAAAGATAGCATTTTTATACAAATATCTTTAAAAGGCACAAAAGATTTATTCACATGGTATGGAGGGCTTTTTGTTCCTCTGATAGACATGACCGACTTTTAGCTGTCATAATGTATTAACATAACAGATGAAATATGTTTGTGGTTGCTCTTTATTCCCTTTGTACAAGCATTAAAAAACTGCTGTTTTATAAAGAAATTTTTTTGTTGTACTATGTGCATGCATACTACCTATTTCTAAACTTTGCCATATTGAGGCCTTTATAAACTATTGATTTATGTAATACTAGTGCAATTTTGCTTGAACAATGTTATGCATATCATAAACTTTTTCAGGTTCTTGTTTAAGTACATTTTTTAAATTGAACAGTATTTTTCATTTTGGTTATAATAGTCATTTTGCCTATGTTTCTACAATGAAGTGTTCAATACTTTATAAAAAATTGTTGACTGACTTATTTAAATGAAATTCTACATATTTAAGTCCTTGTGTTGGGTAATTTTTAAAGTTAAGAAATTAATTGCCTTATAGACAATTACAAAACTTCCTGGGAAGAAAAGCCCTGGACATAAGGATAGCATATTTGTCATGGCTTTAAAGTACTTACTGTAGTCTGGGGAAGTATTAATTATACATGAGGTTGCCAGGATTCTCTCTGCTGTGCTAGAACGGGTGGGGGGGTCGGGGAAAGGGAGAAAGAGAGAGAGAGAGAGAGAGAGAGAGAGAGAGAGAGAGAGAGAGAGAGAGAGAGAGAGAGAGAGAGAAACACATACAGGAAACTGTGCAGTCTGTGTCCATATAAGCCCAACCCTTCTTCTCTTCTACCTTTGTTGAAAGTGTGTTGGAGATGGAGAAGATAAAGATTATAAAGGTGCATTTAAATGCATTTCTAGATGATGGTGAGATAGAGACATGGACAGAGACTGAGGGGAAAAAAAGACAGAAAGATAAATACCATACCATACATACCATAGAGAGTAGGCAGCTAATTTTGGAGATGAGTAAAGTCCTACTTCTGTTACATATTAGTTGTCTGACCATGAGCAAGTCACTTAACCTCTCTCAGACAACTGTAAGACTATAACACTATGAGATGCCAACATGCAGAGATGGAGCTTCTATATAAAATGTAATAAAATGTTTGTACTGATGTAGAATACACATAAATAAATTTAAAGCTAGGCTCTACTCATGGAAAAGCTCTTTTGACATATCTCCAATTAAAAATTGAATCATGTTTTCTCACAAAAGCTCTGCATTTGTTGACATTTTGAAAAAAAAATTATGTCAGACCATTAAATTTGAAGCTCTTTCATTTTTTTCTGTTAAGGTTTTGATTTTTGTGGAGTTCAGCTTAGTCCTCAAAAGTTTGGATGTTGACTAAATTTTTCAATTACACATTACCACTACACATATATTTCCCCAACTGGAATGTGTCCTATTTTCCAGGTCCCTAAAATATAATATTGACAAATGTCACTGTGGAGGTTAGAGTTGTCTTCTTGAAAAGTGAAGCACTTAGTCCTTCTCCAGCCTTGCCTAACTCTTCCATGGGTATTGAGATAAAGTATGTTCTTTTCATTGCTCTTCACTCTGTGTTCCCCATCTTGCTACTCTGAAGAGTTAATCAATCACATCCTATTACTACAATTAACTCAGATTTTGGCCTAAGGGAAATAGAATAGCCCTCAGGTGGTTCATTTCTCTGCTATTTTATTGAGTCTGTAACAGACTAAAGTATTACTAATTTATTAATACCATCACAATAGCTCAGAGCCCCTAGGTAAAAAAAAAAATCCCTGACATTCAGATAGAGGTTTAGCTCTCTGTCCTAATTTAAATTTTGTGCATTGCCAGATAGCATCTGGATTCTTTGTTTTCGGAAAAATCAGAATATAGAAAATGCTCAGACAAAAGAATCAAGTAGAGTATATTATGGTATATATTATTACAGGAGGGGAAACTGGGGCAAGAGTGGATTCCTTGGAACTTCCCTCAGTTATTTAAGAGGCAATTACAACTAGCAACTTTAGCACAAATTCTGTGTATCAGGATGGGTGTGGGCAGGGCTATATTGGTTTGTGTTTTAGCCACTAGCTCTCAAACAACAATGACAACAGCAACTTTATAGGACACGTTTTTATATTTAATCTCCATTATTACCATTTTCCCCATCAATTTCTTAAGCCTAGACAAAATAGTAAAGCAAGTCCTAATTTGTAGCATTTACTGATTTCCAAAATGTAAATGCTCACCCTGAAAATTTGGCAATCTCCTCTCATTAGTTGGTACAAGTTGATTTCAAAACACCTCTGGTTATAGGTGCCTAACAGCCCACTTTGATCACTCCTTTCCCTGCTGCAGCTTGCCTGTCCTTTGTTTTCCTTTTGCCAGTTGCCCAACTGGTTCTTTCCAGTTTGGCTTATAATATCCTGCATAGGGATTTCCCCCAATGCCATTGCTACTCTACTCTTGTCCCTATTCCTCCTTCTCAGTCTACTCTTTCCAAAACTGTATGGGTATCTTTAAAAATTCCTCAGCACGACTTCAGTCTGCCTTTTGGCTCAGAGTTAACAATGGAACAAATCACTCTCAGGGCTGAGAGGAAGAGCTTATCCATCTGAAGAATGAATTTCAGAATGTCAGTTCTCAAATCATATATACACATGTATGTATATGTATATATATGCATATATGTGTGTATAGGTATATGTATCGTGCATGTGTATATATACATAAACACATGTATGTATAAATATATTTAAAACATCTTATATGATGTCAGAAACAAAAGAAAATTAATTACATGTGTCTCTTTCCTTCTCCTTTTCACCCACTCAATAATCTAAGTGAATTACATTGTTTTCCTTATTTGATATTTACAAAACCAAAGAGTAGGGATATATGTGTACCCTTGTCATTATTTAGTCCAAATGAAGAAAGTATAAATGCATGAATGTCTAATATTGTAGATTTCTACAAAGATAATAGCTTTTGCAAAGAGCTGTCCATCTTTTAGACTTCAGTTCATTTAAAGATCAGCTTGATTTTTTAAAATTTTGTGTTTTTATAGTGGGGTTGCATGCATCCATCAGGATGGAGAACTCCATATACAAATATGTTCAACTCGTATGTGATTTATATGCCTGAGATCCTGAAAGGTTGGGTAACTTGGACAAAGTCATACAGGTAGAATGTATCAGAAATAGGACATGAACCCAGTCCTTCTTGACTCTGACTGTTCCCCTATGCGCTATACCATAGTGCTTCTCCACCTTCTTAATACTATACTGTTAGTGATGAATTATACTATAGGGTCCTTATTGAAAGATGATCATTTGGCATTTAATGTGTTAGGATATGAAGAGGTTCAAGAATTCTCTAAGACCAACATGTTCAGTCACCTCCTCCCTCTTTTTCCCCTTGCCTTCTTTTTATGAATTAAAAGGAACAGGTTTAAAAGATTATTTAAGAGGTATGCCATTTTTACTTGTTACTGTTTGTTTCAAGGAAGTTATTCAAGTGGTGATATTATCTAAACATCTTAAGATGCATTCTTAACATCCAATCTACTTGTCAATCTCTTTGTTTAGTTATATAAACATCTATTTTAGAGGGCAAAGCATGGAGCTGTGTTCTCTGGTTCAGTCACTCCTTTTTAATGGATATCATTCCTTTATAACTGTAATTCACTTTGAGAAATGGGCAGCTTCCATACAATCCTATTTTTTTTGTACCGAGGGAGATCAAAAATACCAAGAAAAATTGCTCCTAAATAGTAAGATTACCCAGCTGATAAATACTCTGCTAAAATTTTTGCCATTCCCTCTAATGGATGATCTGCTACTTCAGGACATTTCTACCAAATATTTGTTAAGGTAAGTGATGCAGTGCTATTACTTTAGTCATTTGTTCACCACCACATAATTTTTCAGCTGCTGTTTCTTCTGCAGTTTTAATACATAAATTACAAGGTTTCTGATGCAACTTGATTTCCAGTTTATTTATGCATTGGTGGCTTGCAGACCTGGTAACTTAACTGTTCTAGCCACTTCAAATGTAATGTTGATAGTTATAAACCACATATCTTATTCATCCCAGTAATCAAAAAATCCTGAAGGAAATAATTTTCTACAAGAATAAGTTGAAAAATATAGTTGAGAATCAGAGAGAGGCGTTTGAAGTGAGGCAGTGAGTAGATCTGGTTTAAGAAAGCATGCTGAATTTTTATCTTCAAAAATAAATTGATTAATGAATTATATTTCTTATTAAATCATTTATTTTTTTCCATTTTCCATTTTTATGATATCTTTTCCTTAGATGGCACTTTCATTTCTCCCTCCTCCTTTACCTGGTGTATTATCGCTTTTAAGAAAGAATTAGAAAGGGAAAAAAATAATTCAGCAAAATTATTCAACACATCCACTGTAACTAATTCAGAGTCACAAAGGTTGTGAGTATCAGAAGTGAGATTTGAACACAGGTCCTTTGTCCTGAGTAAAAACTCTTCCTCTTTATCATATAGCTCCGTCACTCACTACCAAATGTTCCATAATCATACCATCACATCATACACACACACACACACACACACACACACACACACACACACACCTACAAAGTGTATAGCTTTAATTTTTTACAAAACATTTTACATACATGATCTCATCTGACCTGTTGTGGTAGTAACATAAGGGGACCTTTGTTACAAAATCCTCCCTGCTTATAGCTGCATTTGCAGTTTTAACTTTATTGAATTGTCCCAGTACTATCCCTACACTCTCCTCAGGTAAAACAGTTCTAGTTCTATTTTAACATAGAAAAATGAAGATTAATCCTTATTTTAAAAGCTATGGCTTGAATAATTCTTAAGTATCAGACTTTTAAGTGTGATGCAATTTAGTTAGCTTTTGCACTTCCTTTTCCATTTGACCAGCTCTACTTTTCCAAGCTGTTGACTTACTTTTCATAAGTCTATTACATCACTCTCATTTCTTTTCCCAATTTTTCTTCTACCCCTCTCATTTGATTTTTAAGCCCCCTGTTGAGTTCTTCAATGACTTCTTTCTGGGATTGAGGCCATTTCCCATTTTTCCTTGGATTTTTTGCCCACGGGTGTTTTGACATTGTTGTCCTCTTCTGAGTTTATGTCTTAATCTTCCCTGTCATAATAATAACTTTCTATGGTCAGATTCTTTTATTTTGTTTGGTTTGTTGCTTTTTTTTTGCTTATCTTCTTCAGCTTTTTTTTTCTTTCTTTTAAATTTTATCTCTGCTCCTGGGGTGGAAGAAGTATTGTCTTAGTCTTCTTGTGCCAGGGACCACAGGCCCTGGCTATTTATCCAGTGCTGCACTGATGTTGCTCTGAGGTCCATGGGAGACCTGCTGAAGGCCAAAAGGGTCTAGCAGTTTACCTCGTGCTGAGTCAGGGCCCCAGTGCTGGTGTCTGGAGTGCACTAAGGCTGGCAAAATGTTCCTACATTGGCATCTGCCTGTTTTCCTAGGTCTACAGTGAAGCAAGTGGTGGTCCTGGAGCCAGCAACTGCCTGTTTGCCAGGGGCTACACTGAAGCACATGGCAGGGCCAGCCCTCACAGCTGCCTGTTTGTCTGGATATGCTGGGTTATGTGTGGAAGCTAGATGTAAGCACATCTAGTTAAAAATGGAGCTAGAACCTAGATTTTCTGACTTCTAGCCCAATCATGTTGTATCACATTACATTGTTATTTATCCTAAAGAGGCTGACAAGATAACATTCTCATTTCTCTAAGGATCTTTCTCTGTGGATGTTCCTTTGTAGCATATGGAAGACACTGTTAAGCTACAAATCAGTGACAAGGAATAGGAAATTGAATAAGCTACAATCACCATTCCTAGAGTAGCTTATTAGGTTGCTCCAGAAAAAATGGTGTCTACATTTCCTCACCAAACAGGAGTGGGGAACCTGTGGCCTTGAAGCTATTTGTGGCCTTCTAGGTCTTTGGATGTGTCCTTTTGACTGAGTTAGATTTTATAGAACAAATTCTTTTATTAAAGGAATTTGTTCTGTGAAGTTTGAATTCTGTCAAAGGGCTGCACTTGAGAACCTAGAGGGCCACATGTGGCCTCGAGGCTACAAGTCCTCCTTCCCACTTTAGATTCTATGCAGTTTCCCACATATCATTGTTCCTGAAAGAGAGATTTTTATGCTATCCTGGTCTAGCAGTATCTTCTAAAACACCTTTCCCATGGAGCTGTCATTAACTTTAAGGTTGTCATTCCCTGGGTTAAAATTGCTAGTCCCATTTTAGGTACTTTAAACTGACTGCATGAACAAGAAATGACATATTTCCTATGGTAACCTTGAAAATAACCATTGGCCTGTACATCTCGGGCCTAACTGCAATAAGGGTGTATTAATGAGAATCAGACAAATATTAAGAAAAAGAACATTTTATCATTTACATTCAAATTCTGTCTGTTGTCCATAGTATTATGGCTAAACATGGTAAATGTTTAAATTCCTCATTATGAATGATCTCTTAGCATTCCTTCACTTAACAGGGAATATCCTCTTTTGTTTTTAGCTAAAAGGGTTATTGATGGATATCAGAAATGGTTGCTTTATAAATAAAGTAAGATTTAAGTACATAAATGATGCTTAAATTTGGGTGATAGTGAGTCTTAATCAGAATTATCTTCTACAGAATGGTCTGAATTCTCCTTGGGTAAAAATATGCCTTGCTTCTGCTACCACTTTTAAAAGGCTAAGATTTATGTTTACTTAGCTGACTTATTGAAGACTGGAGGTGACAGTATGAAAGCTCTAAGTGTGGTGAAAAAGCACAAAGATCATATAGTATGCCAATTTTTATGCTTTATTGATGTATTTTATACCACAGTCTCTCCCCGATCACTTTCCCATAGTACTCTCCCTTATTAAAATAAATAGACAAATAAATAAATGAATAAAGAGTTAAGTAAAAACTAGGAATGCAACATCTCAGTGACTGGCAGAACATATATTATTCTGTAGAGATAATCTACTGTCTTCCTACCAATAGAAAAGCCATGTGTTCCAACATAAACTTCTGGAACCAACACTGGTCATAAACTAATTGCTTTTTAAATAAATTTTAAGGCTATCCTTACTTATAGCTAATGATTAAAATAGATTTGCCTCTACAGACAAAAATCCAAGTGGATAATTGTAGCAGTTTACCTGGATAACCTAGGCCCAAACAGTTTCATTGGATGTGAATAAATGATTAAAATAAAGGGTATTTTGGTTGATCCAGTTAATTGACTATTCAGATAATTGCCTCCATTTTCTCACTCATTTGGTGTCTATAGAGTTCTCCAGTCCTGAATAATTTGTCTCTCTGTTGAATGGCTTCCATTACATCATTTCTATTCAAATATAATTAAGATGTAATCATTATGATTTGCACTCTTCTGCCAGCTTGTCAATTTTAAAGATAGAACCCTTTTGTTCTATCTTTCCAAGGTTTATGTTTTATTTGGGATATTTAGTTTAACATTATCGTAACCTGCAACACTGTACCTACATACCATGTAGATCCCTCATTTGGGTTTAAAAATAAAATACTAATCAAGTGGTGAGTTCTATGTAAGTAAATGACAAGTAGTAAGTGGAAATATATATATAAAACTATCCAAAATGAATGTCTTCCATGGATGATGCAAGACATAAATCTGACCCCTGACTCCCAATTAATTAATATGATGAAAGAAAATCTAGACAAATGACCTCACTATTCAGATGAAGGCTAATTAAAATGCATTCCCTGCACAAGTCACTTGACTCTTAATTACAATTAAATATGTAAGATTATCAGAACATAGCAAGCATAGGGCTGAACGCTGTCCTCCCTCATTAAAATAGGACAGGAGAGAGAGGATAGTAGATGATATGAGAATTTCAGATAATGCAGCAAATTGTGATATACCTTGAACTAGATTACCAGAGTAATAATACTGAGATTATCACGACAGGCTATTAGTTTTAGTGTGCACAAGGTTAAAACTTATTGGACTGTGAACATTTTACAAGGGTCCTATCAAAATATCAAGTAGATTGGTTTAAGAAAATCTGTCAAGCACTAGATCTGCTCCCATGGTGTTGGGTTAATTTTGCAATAAAACTAATGACTCCCTTAAGATGAAGAGATTTATTATGTCTATGAACAGTTCTAATTGAGTTAACCCAATCAGGCAACTACAACTCACACAGCTTAAGGAAAGAATGATTAATAAGATGCTGAAATCCAACTTTTCTCACTTCTTTTTGCCTGAATTCACCCACATTAGTCTGTTCAAATAATTATTTCATTTCCATCACAGTTATTTTTCCTCTAACTTCTAAATTAGTTGGTTTTCTTAAGCGAGCCCTTCAGGAAGGTCTCTGAGACCCTTGTAAAGCAGTTATTTATACATTGGATAAGCCTTTGTGACTTATTTTGGTTTTGTTTGTAAAGTATGTGTATTTAATTTCTTTCCATCAAATTGACTTAAAATTTTAATGAAGGCATGCTCTAAATAGGCATTAAGTAGGAAATACTAAAAGTTTCCATTTAGTTATCAGTATAAATAACAGTCTCTCTACTGCTGCTTTTTATGTCTGTATCAAAAACAGAGATATGACAGACCTAAAATTGCAACAAGGAGTGACTAAGTCTGTGTCATTTTTCTTTTAAAAAAGCCATTGTCATGTATATGCTGGTTTCTTACTAAAGTCTTCCTATGAGGATGGGATGTAGCAATGTGGAGTACACAATGTGGAGAAGAAGAATGTCATCTTACACATTCTTCTTGCTGTAAATTTTGACTGACTTCACATTTCACTGCTTTGTTACAGGTACCTTAGATTGTAAAAGAAAGAAAATAGGAATGGCTGACAAATTAAATCGTAGGATTTTTTAAACATTAGAAAGAGACAAATGTTATACAACCTTACTCTGCTCTCTTTTGCAAATGGATAAAGAATGAAAAATTTCAGATCCCTTCTAATTCAACAAGACTTAGCACACAGACTAGGCAAGGATTTCTGTGGACTCTTCATTACAAAGCTACTACTTTTTCTCTCTATCTTATTTGCATAAATTTTGTTTATATTCAGAGATGATCTGAAAATTACTTCTATCTTTGTAAAGTCCTTGGTAAGTCAGACAAGTCCCCAGTGAAATGTACTCTGCCCATTGTTTTTGGGTTTTTTTTGTTATTATTTGGTAAACTTAAAATCTTGAGGGCTTAAGGAGTTCTGCATGTATGTTTTTATTTTGTTTTTATTGTTTTTGTTTCCTTTTTTTGCCTAGCAATTATCTAACTTGAGAATGGTATTCACCTGTGTTTGGGGAACATTATAATTGTTATAACAATTATTTAAGATGTTATAACAATTATATAATATGTTATAACAATTGTTAAGATTAGCTCCATGACACTTTGAACCCAAGTTTCTTCTTTATATACAAGGAAGGTCCATGAAGAGTATGTCAGTAACTTTCCTTAAGAGCAATCCCCAAAGGTTAGAGATATTCTGAACACAATGATCTTGTACATTCAAATCCTTTTAAAATATTTAGTGGGGCTAGTCAACTAAGGGTCTGTAGAATAAAAGGTTTAATATGCTTAATACCTATTGTTCAGAATAGTTTCTTCAGTCCTCATAATATAGGTAATTTGAGTGGTGTATTTACTTCATTAATGCAAGCTGAAACTATGCCATGCCTTTGTAGATGATTTTCATGGGTTTCTATTGGCATCCAAAATCCATCAATTCATGGCCAACCTTCTAATGATAACTATTTCCAAAGTTAACTTGGCTAATCCTCAGACAATAGACACATAATGTATAAGACCTTTTTTTTTTGTTTGTTTGTTTGTTTTACCTTGGTAGAATCTGACAGACTTTGTGGTCCAATGGCAGAGCCTTATAGAATCATTTCAAAGAACAATAAAACATCAGAATCAGAAATTAACAGAATATGCAGAATGCTACTTATGGCTTTCTGTCTTTCTATCTTCAAGGAATTCACCTTAGTCCAAACACTGTAGGATTTGGAAAATGGCAATGGTCACTCTCAGTTAGTGATCATATAGGCTTTCGCTGAATACATTCTTAGAAGATAAAGGAAAGCAATATTGGTTTAATATTGTAACTAATCAAAATTCAAGGAAATCAAAAAATGATATTTTAGAAAATTTTTCACCCATTTTTATGTGTATTTTGTGTCTTATAAAGTCTCAGAAATAGGAAGAGATGGGAAAGGTTTGGATTGTTTTGGCAACATGAGTTTTCTTACATAGCTATTTCTGCAAGAGTTTATTTATCACTAATTTGGAATTTAACCATTTCCATTTAGTATAGAACTGATGTAAGGATTAAAGGGTCCACTTATTGGCTGTGGTCAGGTTTATGGATAATACATACAATTCTGATTTGGGGCATAAAAGTTCTGTTGTCTTCCTTTCCTGAAAGTCATTTTCATAGCACTTGAACAACAGGCTTCATTTTATCAACAATGAAATAATTTGAATAAAATGTAAATTGCTTAGCAGTGCTATGCATTCACTCACCTGATAATAATAAGCTTCTATCCCAGCCATGAAGTACATTTTAATAATAGGAAACCAAAGTGCTGAAGTAAAAAACAATTGGAATGATGTATCATGTCCTAGAAAACTCGATAATGATATTAATGTTGAGATAACTTTTAATGAAAATAACATTGCTTGAAAGGCTAACTTCCTGTCCTGAAATTCCTCCCATTTGGTGGTATAACTGGTATTTACATAGCTCCAGATCTGCTCCCATGGTGTTAGGTTAATTTTGCAATAAAATTAATGAGTCCCTTGAGATGAAGAGATTTATTATGTCTATGAACTGTTCTAATTGAGTTAACCAAATAAGTCATTTACAAGTTACAAAGCTCAAAAAAAAAAAAAGAATGCCAAGGTTTTAAAATCACTTTGTAAGCATTATCTCATTTGATCCTTATTAGCAACTCTGTGAAATAAGAGATGTTATCATACCCATTTTACAGATAAGGATATTGTAGTATGGAAAGGTAGTCTGGCATGTCCATTGTCACACAGTGAATTTCAAAAGTAAATTTTGAATTCAATTCTTTTTGATTACCAGTCTAATTCTCTATTCCCTCCCCTTTACACTGTTGGTAGAAAATAATCATCAACCCTATTGTTATCTCCCTTCTCTCCAAAGTCTGATAAACTGTAAGTTCTTAACTCAATTACTAAGTGGCTATTTATACATTTCATGGATTACTGAGGGCCTTTAATGTTTCTCTTCTTAATCATTCCCTTTGGGCATTTTACTAGGTCTAACATGAAATGGGGAATGGGTAAAGAAGAGGGAGATAAAAGATCAAATCCCTCTGTTAATGCTTTAGTCAGAGTTTAGGGAATGGTTGTGCCAGCTGAGGATATTGGAATCTCAGGCCACAATTAAAGTTTGAGATCCATAGATTGCTTTATTCAATCAAGAATACAACCACATAAACTTCAGTGAAGAGAACTAAGGATGTTTAAAAAGGAGAAGAAATGGGAAGGAGTCACAAAGAGACAAATTTCAACTTTATGTAAAGAAAGAAAAATTAAATAAAAACTGTGTTGCCTCATTTGGTGTTGGAGAGCATAGCACTGGAGCCATAGAATATGAGCACATGTTAGGGATGTTACAGATCTCTACATAGATCTATATATGGGTATCTATATATATGTATATATATATTAACATGTGTATATATACATAGACTGTGAATCTATGATACATTGATACAGTTTACGTAGGGAACACTTTCCAAACCTGAAAATGACCATAATCACTATAAAGTACACAAGAGACACAACTAAGAAAGCCTAGACTCCTTGTTCTTTAGATATTTCTACATTCCATATATCTATTTCATGTACCCATTTATCATGTTACCCTATGCATATTGTTGTTCAGGTGTTTAATCATGTCTGACTCTTCATGTTTCCATGAAGCATAGGATTCCAGTCCTTTCTATACTCCCTTATCTCCCCAAATCTGTCCAAGCTCAAGTTTATCCTATGCATATAACCTCTCATTGATTGTTGAATCATCTCTGAATATCTCTGAGAAGATGGCAAAATGAGAAGTCATAAGAAAGCCCAGCTCCCCTTCACATTCCACAAAATATAGCAACAAACAGATAAAGTAGAATAAAAGGACAAAGAATTTAAAAGAATTCCAAAATTTTCCAAAAGGAAGTATTAATATGTACATATGTGGAATATATGTGGAATACATTAGACATGAAAACTTTGGAAGGGGTATAAAAAACTATAGAGATCTTTAAATTAAAGACTCTAAGTTTGGACATTAGACATGAACAAGTACAGAAGTGAGTATACAGTTATAAAAGAATAGAGGAGGTGCGGCTAGGTGGTACAGTGAGTGAATAAAACACTGGCCCAGGAGTCAGGAAGACCTGAGTTTCAAATCTGACCTCAGACACTTAACACAAACTAGCTGTGTGACCTTGGGCAAGTCACTTAATCCCAATTGCCCTCTCCCCCCCACAAAAAAAGGCAAAAAGGAAATCTAAAAAGAAAAAGAATATAGGAGATAACTCCCAAAAGATATTCCTATACAGTGATGGTAAAAAAGTAAAAATATTTTGAAAATGTAGTAGTAGTGGTTGTAGTAGAAGTAATGGAGGGAGGGGGAAGGGAATTAGCATTTCTATAACACACACTGTGTGCCAGGAATGGTGGTAAGCAATTTGACAAATATCTCATCTGGTCCTCATAACAACCCTATATGGGAAGGAGCTATTATGAGCCTGTTTTACAACTGAGAAACGTGAAGCAAAGGTGAAGTGACTTGTTCAGGATTACAGAGCTAGTAAGTATCTGAGATCATATTTGAACTCAGGTCTTCATGACTCCAGGTTATCAATTGTATTTCAAATTTATGCAGAAAGATGTGGGTATATGCCTGAGTACACAGAAAGGTTTAAATTAAATTGATACTAATGAAAAAAATATCTGACAGCCCCTATTTATAAAAGCAGTAAGAGTTATGATTGATGGTAAAAATTAATAATTATGAACTTGGCTATAAATGGATTACTTCTTAAATCTTTAAAATGACTATGGAAATCATTAACTAATACATCTTCAAATATATTGGATATACAAAATATCCTTAGGAAATATGGAAAAAATAGAGTGATGTATTTGGAGGAAAAAATATTGATGAATCAGCAGACTAAAGAAAATAAAGATGTGGTGCTCATTTCACACAAAGAAGAATCCAAGTTGGAAAGCATAAAGAGAGCTCAAATAGATAAAATCTTTGGTACTTAAAGCCTGCTTAGACAAAGAAATCACATCTAATGAAATCATGCTGGATGTACATACATCCAAAACCTATCAACAAAATTCTAAAAAATTATTTTAAAAATGTTGACTGAAATGCAAAAAGAAAAAAAGATTCAAACAGAAAAAAATAATAGTAGAAGAATTCCAAATTCTATTAATTGTCTATGAAAAATCAATTTTTAAAAATTTATTATAAGGGGCGGAGCCAAGATGGCAGAGTAGAAACAGCACTTCCAAGGTGCTCTGCCACACAAAACTTCCAAACAATGTAAAAGGGGACTCTGAACAACTTCTGGAGCCCCAGCACCCACAGAACTACACAGAGAAGCGAACCTCCCGCTGAGGAGAACCCAGCAGCCCTGCAGGGAGCAGCAAGCACAGCTCTCTGAGAGCAGGCAGCACAGCTCGCTGGGAACCAACAGTGCAGTGCTCTGGGAGCTGAGCCCAGGCCCCCGTGAGCCGTGGTTTTAGCCCCAGGGTGGCCAGGCCAGCAGCGGGCTGGAGGGACCCCAGAACACCAGCAGCTGTGGCAATTCCAGAACTATCAGCACAGATATGCCTAGGACAAAGTGAGAGGTTAGTGCCCTATGGACTTTGGGATCAGTATTTGGGGAAAGTGTCAGCTTCCTCCCCTGGGGGTGAAAAGCTGCTGAAGAAACGCAGCACAGAGGACATTTTGCAGCATCAGTGGCGTGGCTCTAGCTCCTGGTCTGCGAACTCTAGGGAGAAACAGCAATCAGTCTGGGGGTTAATCACTCTTGCTTTGAACTGCCTGGATCTGGATTGTGGTCTGGGGGGGGAAGTTTGGCGTGGGTATCCAGCTTTCCAGAGCTTGTGGAGGCTTTAAAGAGGCCACCCAACCTCCGGAAGTTGTGAAGACCCCATGTTTGGGACAGAAGCTCTCCTGTCTGCTGGCAGAGTACTACTGTAGCAACAAGCCCCAAAATCAAGTAATTAAGTGGCAACATGCCTAGGTAAAAGAAACAAAATAAACAGAAAAATTCAACATTGGACTCCTATTTTAGGGGCAAAGAGGATCAAAGCATGGAACAGGAGGAGGTCTGTGAGGTCATAACTCCTGCACCAAAAGCCCCAAATGAAAATTCAAGCTGGCTACAGGGCATAGAGGACCTTAAGAAGCAGATAAGAGAAGTGGGGGAAAAATTGGGAAGAGAAATGATAAAGATGCAAGAAAAGTATGAAATGAGGGTGAGCAGCCTGACTGAGGAAAACAACACCTTAAAAAATAGACTAGCTCAAATGGCAAAGGAGGCCCAAAAGGGCAGTGAGGAGAAGAATGCCTTAAAAAGTCGAATTTGCCAGATGGAAAAAGAATCTCAAAAGTTCACTGAGGAGATTTATTCCTTCAGAGTTAGACTGGAGCAAATGGAAGCTAGTGACTTTATGAGAAATCAAGATGCTGTTAAGCAGATCCAAACAAATGAAAGATTAGAAGGCAATGTGAAATATCTCATGGGAAAAACCACTGACCTGGAAAATAGATCCAGGGAGACAATTTAAAAATTATTGGACTACCTGAAAGCCATGATCAAAGAAAGAACCTAGAAATCACCCTTCAAGAAATTCTCAAGGATAATTGCCCTGATGTTTTAGATCCAGAGGGCAAAATAGAGGTTGAAAGAATCCACAGATCACCTCCTGAAAAAGATCCCAAAAAGAAAACTCCCAGGAATATTATAGCCAGGTTCCAGAATCCCCAGAGCAAGGAGAAAATACTACAAGCAGCCAGGAAGAAACAATTTCAATATTGTGGAAACACAATCAGAATAGCACAGGACCTGGCAGCTTCTACACTGATGGATCGAAGGGCATGGAATATGATATTCCAGAGGGCAAAAGAACTGGGACTGAACCCAAGGGTCACCTACCCAGCAAAACTGAGTATTTTGTTTCAGGGAAAATATGGTCATTCAGTGGAATAGAGGACTTTCAAGCATTCTTGAGGAAAAAACCAGAATTGAATAGAAAATTTGACATCCAGACACAAGAAGGAAGAGATGCCTGAGAAGGTAATCAGGGAAAAGAAATCAAAAGGAACTTATCAAATTTGAACTATTTACATTCCTATATAGAAAAGCAATAACTGTGACTGATGATATCTTTCTCACTATGAAAATAATGGAAGAAGGGTGTGTGGTCATATGAATACATATGTGAATGTGTGTGTATATGGTTACAGTTATATATGGATAGAGGGCATAGGTTGAATTTGTTGGGAAGGGAGAATACTCAAGGGATGAAATTATGAGGTGAGAGAGGAAAGTGGCAAGAGGAGATGGGGAGAGACAGGGTAGGGTAAACTATCTCATGTAGGGGAAGTGGTTGCAAGGGAGGGGGAGAATAGGAAGGCAAAAAAGGCAAAACCACATTCTCATTGAATTTGGTTCAGGGAGAGAATGACATACATACTAAATGGGATATCTCAACCTGCAGCAGAATAGGGGGAAGGGGATGAGAGGAGGGATGATGGATGGGAGGGCATCCTTGGGGGGAGGGGAGGTTGGAAGTACCCACTATAGAAGAGGGACAGGATCATGTAGGGAATGGACCAGGTGGGGGGTGGGATGAGTGGGAGGGAAGTATAAGCAGCCCTGTACAATATATCTACTATGATAATGTTTTGCATAGCTAGACATGTACAACATATACTGAATTACTTATCTCCCCAGAGGGAAAGGGAGGAAGGAAATGGATCTGAAATTCGAGGTCTTAACATTAAATGTTTCAAATATATATAAATACTATTATTAATACTCTTTTGCTTATAATTGGGAGATAAGATGTGCAGGCATTGGGACACAAAGATTCACCTTCATCTAATGGAAAAGTCGAAGGGGGTATGGGAGAAGGTATGGGAGAGAGCAGATTGGAGGAAGCGATATCTTGTAGGACTGCTATTCTGGGAGGTTGGGTAGGGGAATAACAGGGGGAAAATGATTGTAACTTAAAATCTGGCAGAAATGAATGATGTAAAACAGAAGTTAATAAAGCATTTGTTTAAAAAAAGTCATTGAATTAAAAAGTAAAATAATCAATGATTTAGTAAAAGAAAAAAAGTCTTTCTGAAAACTAGAAAAATTGATTAGCTCTTTTGATAAAAAATATAGAAGAAAATTAAATACTAAAAAGGATTAATCATAAATATTAAAGAAAGAAAATTATCATAAAGATGAAAATTGAATGGTATGGATTAATATCTACAATAATATAAAATATTCAAGTTAAAAACAGGAAATATTTAACCTAAATAAACTAATTTCCAGAAGAGAAATTGAACAAATATGAACTAGTGAATGAACAATAATGATGCTAGTACTAAGAATAATAGCATTTATATAATACTTTTAAGTTTTGAAAGGACTTTACAAGTATTATCTCATTTGACCCTCTCAACAACCCTAGTTGCTGTTATAATCCTCATTTTATAGACAAGGAAATTTCTGTTTGCCTTAATTCACAGAGAAAGAAATGGCAAATCACTCCAGTATCTTTGCCAAGAAAATCTGCTATGAGGTCATGAAGATTACACTACTGAGCAATAACAACAACAAATGACGTGTGTTATTTTCAAAAATGTAGAAAAACATCATTTCACTCAGTTATTTACATGAGAGATGTGGCCTGATATCCAAAAAGGACTATGATTAGTCAGAGAAAGAATGCCATAATAAAATAGTGCTTTTTGCACAATATTTAACAAAATACTAGGAAATACCAAACAAACACTGAAGGGGAAAAAATCATTCATTTATTCCCAGAATTTAAGGATGGTGCAATATCATTATTGACTTTTCAGGAATCTGTCAGCCTACCAGATTCAGGCTACCCTCTTCTTGGCCACTGTCTCTGCCCCAGGGCCTTGCCAGGGAGCCATGCTTCTCCAAAGGCCATTCTAGACCTGACCCATCTTATACTGCCTGCTCTGGTTTCCTCATTCCAATGGGTCATGCCTTAGGCTTCTCTGGTCTTCTGAGGTGAGACTCAGGATCCTAGTTGGACACATCATCACCACGTTGCTTAATGTTATTGAGGCAGGGCCTCCCTCAACAAGCACCTCTCCACCCACTGACATTCTGTTTGGACTCCTTCCCATATTCCCACCCATTCACATGTGTCCCATCTCAGTGATTCTGAATTCCCATTCTCCATCCCCAATTGCTCATTCCCATTCCCCTCAACCCTCCCCCAAGATACCCTACCCCAAGATACCCCACTCCAGATCTACCTGCTCTTTCCTCTGTGCATTCCAGAGTACCTTCTCAATAGTTAATAAGCTTGGGTTTTTTTTCCTTCTCATTCTTTCCATCTCTGGCACTTGCTGAGACCTGGCTCCCTATTGGTAGCATTGTAATAATGGCCACCCTTCCAGTAATTCTTATACTTTCATTCATACCCTTTGACACACTGGTATTGAGATACTCCTTGCTCCCCATTGCTACTATAGACCCACTCACCATAGTTTCCCCATCTTCTGACTTCGTATTAGGAGATTTTAACATGTATGTTGATACTTTCTCAACTACCTCCAATTCCCAATTCTTTAATATAAGTCTGACATAGGAATTTTTTTTTTATTTAAATGTTTTCTTGTCACTCTTTTCCTTGTTTATATTGCTATCACTAACTAGAACTCTCACTTGTAACTAAGAATAATCAAGAAGAAATAAACACATTGTTCATACCTGAAAATGTATTATTTCATACCTCTAGTCCACCACCTTCCTCCTGAGAGAGTCTGCTTCACCATCAGCCTTTTGAAGTTTTAATTTCTTATCACATGGAGCCAAGTTCTCAATTCAAATTTTGAATTATCTTTCAAAATTGTTTCTTTTTACAATATAGGCATGACTTTGTAAATTGTCCTAGTTGTGGTTAATTTTCTCAGCATTAATTCATATAAGTCTTTTGGAGTTTCTCTGAATTCTTCAAATTCATCATTTATTTTCATGAAATATTATTCCATTTCATCCATATTTCACAATTTATTCAGTTATTCACCAGTGAATGGATACCAACCTCATTTCCAGTTATCTGCCATTCTAAAAAGTGTTGCTATCAATATTTTTTAATTAATGGGGCCTCAATATTTTTTTTTCATTCCATTGCGGTCCTATTACTTGATCAAAGGCTATGTACTATCGATTGGATTTTTTAAATTTAGAGTTGACAGATTTATCAGAATGGGGGCTATTCTTCAGCCAATAAAAGCTCAAAGTCCATGAACATGAAATGGTCAAAAAGAGGAAAATAAATGATCAACTACTTTTGAAATACTTGAAATTGCTAGTGATCATAGGAATATACATTTAAACAACTCTAAGAAACTACTTGATAGCCATCAAATTAAAAAACATAAAATAAAAATTATGATAATCTGGAAAATTACATGCTGATAAATATCCACAAAATTCATATCAAGTACAAAAATAAAATAAAAGAACAATATTCAAAATAGTCAACTTGATCAGGCTAGAAATCAAGAAAGCTAATTTCATTTATTTTACTATTGTAAAATTACTATTTTACCTTGTAAAATAGTACTATTTTACCTTGTAAAAAATAGAGCTGGATTACTGGATTATTTGAATTTATTTGCAAGTATCATATGATTTCAATACCATTAAATTCCATAAAGTCAATGTATATAAGGAAAATGGGAATGGGAATTATGTTTTATTTTCCCTATGTGAGACTAATTACTCATTCCAATGTACAACTAAGGTGAGACATATATATTAGTACTGGAACAGCAATGTCATCACACTGATGGAGATGTAAAACACTTATGTCAGTCTACCATTTGGTCATTATACGATCCTCCTTACAATTATATTTCATTCTCTTTGGAATAACAACCCTGAGGGTCTTCTCCTCCCAGTTTGATTTTTTTTTTTAATGAAAGGTTCTGTCCCTTGATTCACTTCTTAAAGAGGCCTGTTAATGGGCACTACCTCACTCTAAGTAAGTATGTGAAAAGGCATTAGCCTAAAAGTGCCAGGATTTCCAATTGTATCCTGGGGTCATCTCCAGTCATCCTGATAAATATCTGGTCACTGGATCCAGATGATTCTGGAGGAGAAAGTGAGGCTGGTGATCTTGCACAGCCCTCACTCACTCAAATGAAAGTCAACTGCAAGTCATGTCATGATCTCCCTGATGCCATGGTGCTCTTCAAGAACAAAAGACACAACACAACAACATTTCATCCTAACACATGGACAGTTATCTAGTCTAATAGAGGCTAGGTTGGAATTTTTTTTTGCATTTCTTGATAAAGATGTCCAAATAAGGCAAGGGGGGAGAAGGGGAGGAGCAATAAATATGTAACCAGAAGACCTAAATTAAAATCTGAGCTCTGCTTCTTAATATGATACGTTACTAAATAAATCACTTAATTTCTAGAGTCCTTAATTTTCCCATCTATAAAATGAGAATGTTAGATTAGGTGAGATTTAAGGTCTTGTAAGGCTCTAAATTTTGTGCTTTATTTCCTTGGATATTTTAAACCAAAATTCAGGATATCCCACTAGAATGTTAATTCCTTAAAGGCAGGGACTCTTTTTTTGCTTGTATATTTTCCCCAATCTAAGAAAAGTATCTGGCACATAGTAAATGTTTAAAGAGTGCTTCTTGTTTGTCACCTTGGCAGTCTCCATTCTTCAAGAAAGTGTCCCTGGCATATAGGTCAAATGCTATTAACATGAATTACCCCAGTCAATGGACTACCCATGACTGAATCTCAGAGCTCTGTCATCCTCAACTTTCACATACATCCTTTCAAATAAGAAATAAAATAATCAGCAATAGAAAAAGAAGTTACCTTACTTTTAATAAAACTTCTCACACATTAACATTTATTACTACTGTCTTAGAAACTAGAACCCATAATTGTCCAATGAATTTTAGAATTGAATGGTCCTCAGTTTCCCCAAAGACCTTATTTTTTTCTAAAAACGTTTCTATGGATCCCTGCAGAACGTCATCCTGTTGATGCAAAATGGTCTTCCTTCCTTTCCCTTACCACTATTTTATTTGCATTTGCATTGTTGTGTGTGTCATCTAGGAGCAAAATAAGTAGCCCATGTGAGAGTTACAAAGGTTAAAGGAAATGGTTGAACTGCTTTAATTGCATTAAAATGGAAAACTCCTCAATTTTAGTAAAAATGAAAGGTACATCTGAGGATTAGTCAAAAGATAAATGGAATGCTTTTCTTTAAAACAATAGAACCAATTCAACTATTTTCTCCATTAAAAAACCACTAATGACTGACATATAGACTCAACTACATATAAGCACAAAAGGAGTGTTCATTCATTATGACATGTAAGTCATAGCTATCGTAATGCAATATACAATACTGGTTCATCAAAGACACTATGACAAATGAAAGAGATGGATTAGATAGTGAGTAATGTTACTTTTTTCTAAGCCATTCAAAATTTGCATTAATTGATGTTTAAATCTTTAAAGGTAGAATAGAATAAATTACCAGAAAGTAAGCTAATTTGGCAAGAGAGAATTTGAGTAAGGTTGTGACAATCTCTAGAGCTACTAAAAGTCCTATATATTGGAGGACTTTTTTCTTAGACTCCATCTATAATCTATGGTCTTTTATATTTTGTGTCTGTACAAGTGTGTGAAAGACAAGGAATGTAATAAAGTGGGGATCCTGAGAATCTGAAAAATAGTAATGGAACAACACAGAAAAGAGAAGACCAAATAATTAGACAAGAACATCCTTAGATTCTATATTTACCAGATGTTTGTCTTTCCAATTTTGAACAAAAATTAAAAGATGACTAATGAATTCAAACATTGTAGTTTATATAAGCTTGAAGTTCACATTTCAGATATTTTATTATTTTTAAGTGTCAAGTAAAACAACTCAAAACCAATCAATATTAATACTATGTGAGCTAACAAGCACATTATTTTGTTGAGAAGCATTATGGATAAATGAATATTTTTGATTTGTTCATAGGAGAGGTGAAGTAATGGGATAGCCTTGGAGTCTGGAAGACAGGACCTAATTCCTGACCCAGAAAAAAATAATAGTTCTAGGACCATGGGCAAGTCACATACTTTTTCAGAACCCCAGAAATTGCATTCTTTATCTGTCTGTCTGTCTCCTATTCTCTCTGTCCTCTCTTTGTTTCTCAATTCTATGTCTCTCCCTCTTCTCTTTAAAAGATTTATCTTTTATTTTTACACCATCTTCATTTCTGACTATATCTTTCTAGCCTTACCCACCCAGAGAGATGCCATGGATAGAGTGCTGGAGTAGGGGCCAGGAAAACCTGAATTCAAAAATCACCTCTGATAAATACCATGTGACTATATACAAGTCACCTAATCTCTATGGTTTTTACCTTCATCTGTAAAAGGAGGGTATTGGATTAGATAGCCTCTAAAGTCCTCCCCAAATCATGTATCTAAATATATGATCCTATGAACCTATGGGTCATATAACAAAGAAGGAAAAAAAAAGAAAGGAAAAGAAAGTAGTTTAGCAAACATATCAACTAAATCTGACATTATCTGCAATGTTCTTCACCCAGAGTTCTCCACCTCTGAAAAGAAGGGAGGAATGTATTATCATTTCTGGTATGGAGTGGCCAAAACTAGTGTACAATCTTCAATTTCTTTTTTATGTTTTTTGTTTCTCCATTTATGCTGTCATAGTTATTACATGTAAGTATGTATGTGTATGTATATATGTTCTATATATGTTTTGTTTTCCTGGTTCTGCTTACTTTGAATCATTTCACATGTTCATCTGTTTCTCTGAATTTTTTCTATTTATCACTCCTTATTGTATAGGAAAATTCTATTACTTTTGTGAAAGCTTTCTACCTTTTACCTCCTTTGCATATATGCATAGCAGTGAAATCTCTCTTCTCTCTGTCTCTCTGTCTCTTTCTCCTCTTTCAAAACTTGAAATTGTTTTCTGGAATGGTTAGACCAAGACATGGCTCCATCGACTGTATATTATCATGCCTACTTTTCTGAAACCCCTCTAAACATTATTACCATCTTCTGTCACCTTTGCCAGTGCAAGATGAAATCTCAGAGTTGTTTTGATTAGCATTTCTATACTACTTGTGATTTAGAATAAGCTTTCATATTGTGTCAGCAATTTGCAATTCTTCTTCTGAGAACTATTGGTTCATATATCAGTTGGAAAATCCCAGGCAACTCCTTCAGACTATAAATTATTGAGTTGTCCAGTTGCATTAGTGGAAGGGCTTTCCACATTGGAAATTATTCAAACCAATGAAGCTACAAGTCTGAACCACAACATTAAAAAAAAATCAGTAGGATTTGGGAGCATTCTTCAATACAAAATTAGATAAACAGTGGTGTTTGTTTATGTTTGTATAGTTTATATATGTCAACATTAATGCCTATATCTATAAATATATTATGATATAAATTATATATGGGTATATGTAATTTACATTTATTTGGTGGGAAAATAACATAGCATATATTCGCTGGAATAGAAAGGGAATAAAAATTCTGAAACAGTCCAATAGTGCGCTCTTTCTCTCTCTCCTTCTGTCTCTCCCTCTCTGTATGTATATGTTTATATATATATATATATATATATATATATACAAATATATATGTATGTATGTATGTATGTATATGTGTGTATTTATGTGTGTGCATATATATTCTAAGCAGATAGTTCAGAAAAGTAATTTGGCTTGAAAGAGACAAATCAGAGGATGATGCATCCTGTCCAGTTACATCAGCAGGGTAGAGTGGAATGTGTCAAGCTGAGAGAAATAAAAACAAAAGGGTATTTAAATGTACCAGCTATAACTGCATTTTGGTGAATAAATTCCTACTATTAAGTCTTGGTTTTCTTAATCAGTGACCTGGAAAATGCTAAAATAAGATGTTGCTGACAGAGCTTGGGGAGGGAACAATATAACCCACCATAATCTGTGTAGTTCACTAGCCAGACTATGAATCATTAATACCTTAGACAGAGTGTTTCTTATGCTTTCATAGGAAAACAAATAGTCACATAGTCAAAGTATGGCTCTTCATCTTTAAGGAGCTGTAGCAGGTGAAGAAGACTTGAAGAAAACTAATAATCAATTATCTAGTGTCATTAGAGGTTCCTCTGACTAGCTCTTCTCAGTCATTCATTAAAAAATTTAATTAAGTGCCTACTATATGCCAGGCACTGTGCTAAGAACTGGGGACACAAGAAGAGACATAAGACAGTCCCTGCCATGAAGGAATTTACAACCTAACAAAGAGACAACAAGCAAACAAATATGTAAGAATAAGCTCTATACAGGATAAAGAGGAACTAATTAAAAGAGAAAAGTTATTAGAATTAATAGAAGTTAGGAAAGGCTTCCTGTAAAAGACTGACTTTTAGCTGGGACTTAAAGGAAGCCAGTAGGCAGAGATGAGGAGCATGGCTATCTCAGGCATGGAAGACTTACAGAGAAAATTCCTAGAGCCCAGATATGGAGTGTCCTGTAGCTTCTTCTCCAGGGTTTGGTGTTTATAAATGGCCTGAATCTACTCTAGGATGAGTGTGTGTGTGTGTGTGTGTGTGTGTGTGTGTGTGTGTATGTAGAGAGATACACACAGTATACACACATGTACACATATATTACCATAAATATTTACTATAAACCTTTTATGACTAAATTACCACTAAATTCATAAACAGTTTGTTATCCACATATATGGATTTATATTTGTCTGATTTATGATTTAGCTGCATCCAGGAGATGTCAATTAACCTCTCTCAGCCTCAGTTTCCTCATCTGTAAAAGGGGGAAGGAGGGAGATGGAACTGCAAAAACTATGAAGTCCCTTATTCATATGCTTCTAAATTGATGATTCTATTAAATTATGGTATGTTGTTGGTATATTGAGTAAACATAATTATTATTTTCTTTCACATAATTATTGTTTTTATGATTTGTTCTTTGACACATTCCTTACTTAGGATTTCATTATTATGTTCCCAAGGCAGCTGGTCAGCAAGATGGAGAGAGTGCTGTTCCTGGAGTCAGGAAGAACTGAGTTCAAATTCATTCTCAGATACTTACTAGCTGTATGATCCTATAAATCACTTAACTTCTGTCTGCTTCAATTTCCTCAACTGTAAAATAAAGATAATAATAGTACCTATGTCCCAAGGTTGTTGTGAAGGTCAAATGAGGTAATATTTGTAAAGTTTTAGTACAGTACAAAAACTTGGCACATAATGGCTGCTTAATAAAGGCATATTTATTTCCCTTCCTTTAGTTCTATGTCTTTTGTGTGCGCTCACTCAGTTGAATACTGTTTTATTTCACTAAAATCTATAACTAATCCATTTAATATTTCTTTTTTACATTTATTTTCTCTGTGCTCTAATATTTTTTTCAGATCATCCATGCAGGTCTGAAAAATATTTGTATATTCTTTAGTGGTGGCATATAGAAAGTATAAGTCTCTTAGGTCATAAAAGTTTGTTCAATTCTATATTGTCACCTTAATTTATAATTGTCCAACTTTAAGAAAGGAACATTAAAGTCTCATACTATGGTTATGTCTATGTCTTTGTGCAATTAAGTTAACTTTTCCTTTATAAATTTGGAATGGTGAGCTATTTGGTGTATAATTATTTAATATTCAGATTGGTTCAACATCTAGGGTCTTTTAAGCAAAATGCAATTATCTTGCCCCCTATTTATATTGTATATTTTTATTTTTCATTTATCTTAGGATGATTGTAACTCTGGTTCTTTTGGCTTTGCCTGAAGTGTGGTGAACTTTGTTTCAGCCTCATGTATTGATTCTAATTGTCTTTACTTTTTATATGTGTTTTCTGTTAGTAACAGGAAAGGGTTTTGTTTTCATTCTACCACTTCATTTAGCTGGTTTGTTTAATCCAGTCTTGCTTAAAGTTGAGTTTAAGTTTGTTTTCACATACTTGTCTCTAGAATTTGAAAATTGTAAAGGATTTTTTGTTTGTTTCCATTCCTCCTTTAAGTTAGTACATTGACTCTACAGGGTAGCTAGATGGTGCTGTGGATAGAGCTTGAAGTCAGGAAGTCACTTGAAGTCAGGAAGTCATCTCCCTAAATTCAAATCTGGTCTCAGACATGTTTTCTAGCTATGTGATCCTGGGCAAGTCACTTAATCCTGTTTGCCTCAGTTTCCTCCTCTGCAAAATAAGCTAAAGAAGGAAATGGCAAACTACTTTAGTATCTTTGTCAAGAAAACCCCAAATGCGATATAAAAGTTGAACATGACTGAACAACAACAATTTTCCCTACAATTAATTTTCCTTAAACTGCTTTGATGTAATCTTGTTCCTATAGGTATTCTTTCTTCCTACTCCACACTCCTCCTATCTGTCAATACTTTACCTAGAATGGTGATTTTACTTATATTATTGAATTATTTGTCCTTCATTCTTTTCTTTACATACCTAAGTCTTCCTGGTTGTTTTTATCCCTTTTCTTTTCCTCTCAGAGCAGCAACCTCCTCACCTCCTCCCTTCTAAATTCTTTTATTTATTAGTATTTATTTTTAATGTACATTTTTTGGCTTTTTTTTATTTTGGAGGGGGAAGGCAGGGCAATTGGGGTTAAGCAATTTGCCCAAGGTCACATGGCTAGTTTTTTTGTGTTAAGTGTCTGAGGCGGCATTTGAACTCAGGTCCTCCTGACTCCAGGGCCTGTGCTCTATTCACTGCACCATCTAGCTGCCCCTAATGTATCTTTTTAAAAGAAGGATTTCTTTGCCATATTCTTTTCATTAATTCTCTTCCATTTCTCTCTATTCTAAACTATATTCTCTGATTCATGTTCTATGTCTTTATCTATTCCTTCTTGAATTTCATTATGCTCCTCATGGAATTAAAGCTTCAGAAGCAACAGGTTTAAGCTCCTCTTCTAGCTAATTATGTTGTTGCCTCTGTAGAATCTTGCCCTATTGTCCCCTGTACGTTTTTATTGTGTCTCATTCTTAGAAGTATCAATTTATGAGGGAAGTAACATAAACAGAATCAATGCCCAATGGTAGAAATTATCTCTTCCTAAAGTGTGAAGTCCAATTCTTTTTCTTGTCCTGTGATTCTCCTTTCTATTGGCTATGGAATGTCTTTTTTGGGTATGTGTCCTTCCATCCTTCTGGGTACTATTTACCATATCACTTTCATTTTCCCTTGTCCTGATAGAGGATGTTGTCAATAGGGGCACAACATTCTCTTTGGTTTTGTGTCACCTTTTACCTCCCTATCTCCCATTCCATACACCAGTCTCTTTTCTATTAGAAGTACTTTTCAATGGGCCTTCTCCTACACTGAGTTGAAGCGTTTCCCTTCTATCCCCTCAGGTTTCAATCTCTCCCTTCTGTCACCTCTCTCAATTTCATGTAGACTATAAGAGCTATCTCTTCCCTGTTCATCCAGACACTTGATAAGAGTACATCACCTATTCCTCTCTACCATATACTTTCCATCTCTCCACCTATGCACACATACATGCTCTCTTTGAAAAGTCCCACAAAATACACTAGTGCATCTATAGAAAGGTGGTTGTTTATTCTATGATGCTTCAGTCTGCTTTCTTCTTTATTTCCTTACCTACTTAAAACAATAACAACTTGATGATTGCTTTGCTTTGAGTGTTGGTATTGTTATTTTTAAACACCATAGCAGTTTTCATTTCTTTAAAAAAAATACCCAGAGATGGGTAATTTATTTAGTCATTCCTTCCTTTATTACTTATTTACTCATAGGTCATTCAAAAAAAGCAAAAGGAAATTTACTTAGTCATAATAAAAAAAACAGTATATAACAAGGATATGCATAAGGGTAGCTAGATGGCTCAGTGTATAGAGTGCTGGCCCCAGCATCAGAAAGATTCATTTCTCTGACTTCAATTCTGGCCTCAGATTTGTGTGATCCTGGGCAATTCACTTAACCCTGTTTGCCTCCATTCCTCATTTGTAAAATGAGCTGGAGAAGGAAATGGCAAACCATTCCAGTATCTTTCCCAAGAAAACCCCAAATGGGGTCATGAAGAATCTGACATAACTGAACAACAGTATTGATTCAACAAACAGAAGCTCCCTAGCCTGTTACCCATCATTTTTTATCAACCAATCATCAGAGAGCACGTGGAACAGCTCCTGGCTGCTTTATACTCTGGTGACCTTGAAATGACATCACCAGTCTGAGATTCTGGTTCCCTGGACCAACCAAGACTCCAGGATGATTTTAATGCTTTTTTTTTTTAAGGAAAAATTAGCATAATTTAAATGGGGGGTGGGGAGTATTTAGTATTATATTCCTAACACAGTGTATTTATTCTTAAATACTCTGCTTACATGTTTCTTTTCTTACAGAAATACCTTAAATGCCTCTCTTTTATTGAATGTTCACCTGTTTTTATTGATTAGGCTCGGATTTGAAGGAGGTGCTATTCTGGATTAAATCTTTGACTACTTTGCTTTCCAGAAAATATTTCTTTATTCTGTTATGTAGTTTTTAATAGTTTCAGAATTGCCTTTGTGTTATTTGGATTTCCTTTCCTATATATTCAAAATGTTTTTTCCTGGATGCTTGCAGAATTTGTCATTTGTCAAAGAAATTGTTAAATTTAACCATTATGTGCCTTGGAATTTGGAGCACAGGTTCCTCATCCCATCTCCCCCTTGAAGGCAATGTATGGATTCTTTGATTTGTGCTTAGTGTTGTGAATTTATAAATTCTAAAAAAAATTTTCTTGAAGTTTTCCTGCATTATGGTGTTCAATTTTTGTTTTTGTCTTGTTATGTTCCTCTGAGAGATCTGTGTTCTTCAAATTGTCAGCAAGGTGTTAGTGGCGGGATCAAGATAGGGACTGGAGCGTGGGGATGGTGGTAGCAGTGGAGGTTACAGCAGCCTGGGCCACGGGCAGCCGGGCCAGCCAGTGGGGCGGCAGGAGGCACGGGCCGGGCAGCCAAGACCGGTGGAATGCCCCTTCTGCGGCGAAGTGTCCAATGAAGTGTGAAAAACTGCATAGTTAAACGGTGACGGACTGGCAAGAAGGTGGCCCTGAAGAAAGTGCTGATTGAAAATTAAAAGGAGGAGTTTCTCATCACTGCCTTAAGGAAAATCAAGATTCTCCAGCTTCTCAAATATGAGAATGTCGTTAATCTAATTGAGATCTGTAGGACCAAAGCCTCTCCCTACGACTGCTGCAAACAAAGGCAGCATCTGACCGGTATTTGATTTCTGTGAGCACGACCTTGCTGGGCTGCTGAGCAATGCCGGCGTCAAGTTCACCCTGTCGGAGATCTAGAAGGTGACGGTTAAATGCTGCTGAATGCTCTCTGCTACATCATTCCGAACAAGATTTTGCCTGGAGATTTGAAAGCTTCTACTGTGCTCATCACTCGGGATAGAGTCCTGAAGTTGGCCAGCTGGGCTTTATCCCGGGCTTTCAGTCTGGCCAAGAACAGCCAGCCAAACCGCCACACTAACAAAGTGGTGACGCCCTGATACCGGCACCCAGAGCTGCTGCCTGGAGAGCGTGACTATGGTCCCCCAGTATAGACCTTCGGGGTGGAGGCTGCCTCGTGGCAGACCCGTGCACCCGCAGCCCTATTAGGTAGGGTAACACGGAGCAGCACCTGCTGACCCTCCTCAGGCAGCCCCGGAGGTGTGGCCCAAGGTGAATAAATGTGAGCGGTATGAGAAAGTGAAATTGCTAATGGACAGAAATGGAGGGTAAAAGCGTTCAAAGCCTACATCAGGGACCCTTATGCACTAGCCCTGATTGGCAAACTGCTGGTGCTGGACTCCACCCAGCTTATTGACAGTGTAGGTGCTCTCAGCCATGACTTCTTATGGTCAGGCCACGCCCTCGGACCTCAAGAATATGCTCTCCATTCACAGCACTCCCAAATTTGAGTACCTGGCTCCACCCCAAAGGAGAGGTGGTGGGCACATGCCCCAAACAGCCAGCCAATCAGAGCCGAAACCCAGCAGCCACTAACCTGAGCTTGACCGCATATTCTAAGGTCACACACAAGATTGGTCCCTTATTGGTTTTGATGTGTGTGTATACTATATATGCGTATACACACACACATATATCTGTATGTATGTATATGTATGCATATATGTATGTTGTGTATGTGGATGTGTGTATATATGTATGTACATGTGATTTATTTTGCTGAGATTATGGGGCATTTTAATTGTTTCCCATTGCATGCACACACACACACACACACACACACACATATATATATATATATATATATATATATATATATTTTTTTTTTTTTTAATTTTTGCTCTAGGCATCATGGATCCCAGCTAGCATTTAGCCTGTACTGGAATTTCAATCTAGCTAGCAGGGATGGAGCTAGACTGAAAGGAAAACATTGCAACATCTGCCTGCTCCACCTCCAGGATCCACATTTCTGGATGATATTTGGCACAGTCTTCCCCTCTATAAGAGATTTTCTTTCTTTCTTTCTTTCTTTCTTTCTTTCTTTCTTTCTTTCTTTCTTTCTTTCTTTCTTTCTTTCTTTCTTTCTTAAGCAATTGGAGTTAAGTAACTTGCTCAAGTTACTTGCTAGTCATTTTATGTGTGGGTGCTAAGTAACTGAGGCTGGAACCGAATCTGGGTCCTCCCTACTCCAGGGCTGGGCTCTTACTGAGCCACCTAGCCGCCAGAGATTACCTTTTTTTGAGGGGAGCAGGCATAGAGTATCCCCAGGCAGTACTATTTCTGGGTCATCCTAGAAATCCTGTAGGCTTCTCTTCCTTATTCTATTAGCCAGAGAGTTTGATTATTTTAGATAGCCTTAGGGCCTCTAGTATTAGGAAAATCTCTTGATAGCTTCTCTGAGTTTTGCCTATGGAGAATTTTCCTGTTGACTGATGAGAAGACCAGAACACCAGACCTCTTTGGATCCCATGATCCTCCCCACTTTCCCCCACTGTGTATGCTGGAAGATAGTCTACCTTAAATTTACATTGTGTGTATATATACACTATATATAGAAATATAGATATATGTCTATATATCTATATTTCTATATCTATAGTATGTATATAATTGTTTGCACATTATCTCTCCCTTAGAATGTGAACTTCTTGAGGGTGGGGACTCTGGTTTTGTCTTTCTTTGTACTGTCAGTGCTTAGTACAGTGCCTGACACACAGTAATTGCTTAATGACTGATTGATGGTGGTGGTGGTGGTGGTTCTTTATTCCTCTTTTGAACCATCCTGGAATATCTTGTTCTATGTTGTTTCATGATCTCTTGAAATTCCACAGGTTTCTTTGTTTCATCAGGCATTGGTTCAATTTCCTTTGTCTTATAACAATTAAGGGATCTTTGAGGGTTTAGCACTCACTTTTTTTTTTAGTTAGTGATTTTTCTTCTTGTTCTCTAGGTTTTTAATTGTATATTTTCCCCGTTGAAGTCCCCTTTCCCCCTTACATTCCCCTTTCAGTTACTTTCTAGCTCCTCCTCCTTTGATGGGAAATATACCCCTAAGCTATACTGCAAAGCTTTATCCCTTGTTGGCAGATTTATTTTTTACTAGCCTCAGCTCTGGCCCTAAGTAATTTGTGTGGTAAAATAGCTGTCCCCACCTGTCCTGAAATAGGTCTGGGACAGTTGCTCAAACTGATCACCAACTACAGTTCTTCCCTTGGCTCACATCCTTCTTCTTTGGTTGGGTTGAATCACATTCTGTTCATTCTGGCAGGGTAGGGGAGAATATTGTGGTCGCTCTGAACCAGTCCCTAAACTTAGATCCAACTCTGACAGAAGGTGGCCAAATTCCCTTTCCCTTCCCCTTCCCCTCCTCTTCATATGAGTGAATCAATAGCTGTTACTTGTTCGAACAGAGTCAGGGATGAGCACTGAGTGAAATATGCCAACAAAGTATTTGAGATAAGAGATGAATACCTTTCCTGTGGATTGAGCTACGATTGCTCTTTATCTAGCATATAATTCCTCTTTTGGGGGCTTTTTGAAAGTTAATTGAGACTTGAGACTCTATTCTAATACATTGATGTTCACATGACACTAAGTCCATTGTGAAAAATGCTGCTACTCTCTGTGTGAAATTCTGTGACTCCAAGGGAAGAAATTCAAAGGGAATTTCTCAACACCTTTCAGAATCTGATTTTAAAGTTGAGCCTTTCAGATATTATATTATCAGTAAATGGGTCTTTTAAGTGCTCTTCTATAAATCAATTTAGGTCAGCAAATTTCAACTTAAGGAAAAGAACGTTTGAATGTTTCAGAGAAAAAAAATATCCTAAGAATGTACAGGTATGAAGGGTATAGACTACCTAGAAGCCTTTGGACCCTTATTTCTTGGCCCTAACACATACTTTATATCAGAGATTTTGCTGACATCCCCTGTGTCAAAGCCAGTGAGTAGGGAGGCATCTAGTGACTGGGGGATCTTGCCAATTTCTAGACTGAATTTCTCTACTTCATTCTCAGCAGTGATGTTGGATCTTAAACTACAATAATTTCCATGGTTCTCTGATCATATTTATCAAAAGCATAGCAAGGGGAAATGATCTGCATCCCACAACGTAATTGCATAGCTCTTTTATTTGCCTCTCAGTGCAGAACCTGCAAGCTCCCTCTCTGTCCTGCTGCCACTTCTGTATAAGTTTTACAAGACAGAAGCTGTTCTAGCAGGTGTATGTCAAGTCTTTCAGGAATACATAGATGTCACCTGTTTTTAGTGATAAGAGGTTGATGTTTGTAGAGGGTCTTTCCACAAAGAAGGTTAGGTGATGAAGGTTAGAATGTCAGGCTTGAAGTCAAGAAAAACTGAGTTCAGATTCTGCCTCAAACACTGACTGTATGATCCTGGGCAAGTAATTTAATATTTGCCTCAATTTGCTCATTTGACTTCTCATAAATTGGATTTAAATGAGGCAGAGCTGCACAAAATCATCAGCCTCAATCTCTCATCCAGAGTTATCAAGATGGCTAGAGATGGCCTAGGATGCAATGAATGACCTTGGTGTGTAGAAATTATAATCATGCAACCTACAATAAAAGACTTTGGCAGAGCTCTGAGCCAATGGCACTTTATTAAACGGTCCATGGTCCCTTCTAATGAAGGGGACCACAGATCTACCTCATGCTCTGACATGTCCCCTCCTTCCAGGGCTCTATTTTTATAGGGTTAGATATCTAGACACTCAAGAATGGCTATACCAAATACAGAATAATTCTATTGGTCGACACATGATGCATAAGCAAAAATGGTCTGTCAGCAGGGTCACAAGTTGAGTGAAGCAAGGAATATCTCCACTGCCTAGGTGGTTATAAGATGGTCACCTGCTCATGTTGGACAAGAGAGAATGGTCTGTAGACACAAAAATAAATTGTAGGACTTTCCATGTAGTAGTCACTTCTATCACACTGGGCTTGATCACCATGACAAGGAAAAACAAGGATGGAGGGCCTCTAGCTAGCTTCCTATGATTATGCAAGTGATCTTACCATCAGCAGCTCATAGCTCTGTGGCCAAATATAGGGGACTTATACTCACTTCCTCTATAGAATCATATTAAATTGATTGATACTGATTGGGATGGAGTAGGGGTCCTCAGCAAATGAACTTTCTCAGGTGTCTTCAATGTCTGACCAAGCTCTAAGCACTTTACAATGCCTGCAACGGCTGCCTTCATGGCTAGTATGGCAGATTGCTCTCATCTGCCCTTTCTGGCAGTCTGGCATACAGTAGGTGCTATATAAATTCTAGCTCTTGTTGTTGTCTTCATTGTCAACATTATGATCATCATCATACCCCTGCTTTATGTGGGAAACACTAAATATTCTACTCAGTTGCCACCCTGGCTCAAGCCTTCCTCATCTCTTGCCTAGACTAAGGAACCAGCTCTCCCCCCTCCCCCACAACTAATTTTCCTACCTAAAGTCCCTTCCTCCTCCAATCTACTCTCCTTATGGCCACCACAGACTCAAAGTCTGGTCTGATCATGTCACCTTTCTACTCTTGAACTCTTCTATTTGGTACTGGGGTGGGGGTGTGATTGTTAAATTAAAGTTATCACATGTAAAAAGAAAGGGTTGATCCAAGTAATCGCTAAGATTCCTTCCATGTTTAATATTCAGTAATTCTATGGCTAATTGCTTTTTCAGGTTTCTTCCAGTTACATCATTCTACTTCATTCACTCTCATTTCCTCATTTTTTCCTTCTCCAGAAATAGTTAGGGACTTGATTAGTCAGTTCAGTAACATGGCCTCTGCACAGTTAATGTCGCTTTCCTTTTCCTCATTATTGCTCTCCTTGATTTTGTAGCAACATTAGTATTAACATGCACTTCATTACTTCCTAATTATGTACAGAGCTCTTATTTATTTTTCTTCCTGGAGAAATTTATAATGCTTCCCCAGCATCCCAGCAATTGTAGGAGATTTTGCTCAACTTCCCTCCTTACTCATTAATGAGTTTACCCCCCTCCTGCCACTGCTTTCTTCCACTGTCAGTGAAATTCCTTATTTGACAATATTGGCTTGTATTGCCCATTTTGTGTTTTTGCCCTGATTTTTCTCTGCTGTTGTGTACTTTTCTACTAAAAAGTAGGAGGTCTCCAATGGCTTGCAGGCATCCCATATTACAATGGGATTCACAATACAAATAGCAATCAGTCTCAAGCCTGACTTCTTTTTTCTTTCCACATTTCAGGGCTGGCCTTTTTCTCTCCATTGCTTTGTGAGTTCTTTTGCCCACATCATCCCCCTGCCCATTGGGTAATTCTCTACTTCATTCTCAGCTAGGCAGATGCTGTATGGGATGATAATGAACACATCCCACTTGTTTGTGAGCTATAGCTACCAAAAGGAAGAACCGAGGAAGTTCAATCTCACAGCTCCAAGGGAGAAATAGAAAGAATCCAGTGAAGAAAAATTAATGAGAATGGAAAATGTGAGTAAACTGCAAATGACAATGGGAGGAAATGGATAAAAGAGATTTTTTAATGTCTCAAAAGAAGGAACTATAGCCTATGATAGTGGCAAAACTAAGCAGGTCAAGAACTATTGGAAGACAGCACTGTTATGAAGAGGAATTTCTATCATTCCATGAGTAGTCAGGAAGTAATTAACATAAGTGCAACTTTAAAAGATGTATTTTCTTAAATGGGTCACTCTGAAATGACAAACAGCATTGACTTCATTGTTTAGGAAGGTAGATTAGAGCACATTAACATTTTCTTCTTTACTTCTAGTCAAATTAATGATGCTTAAATTCTTGACGGCAGTCACTTTAACCTCTCAGAGATTTCAACACTTAAATACTCCCACTCAAGGGATCAGTGGTCTCAGTGATGCTGATGTTTCTTTCAGTGACTGCCTGTTTCATTGCATCCACCACTGCCGCTCCTGGGTCACTCTTGTCTGTGTCTTTAGGTATAAGAATAGCAGTAGCAAAGCCTGTGAGCTATCAATTAGCTATTTCTTGCCCTGACCAGGTGACTAACCCCTCTTCTTTTCCTATAGGGGTAGCTAGAAGTGGAGAAGAGAAGGAGATAAGGGAATAAACATTTATAGCATGTCTTCTATTAGGCAGGCATTGTCAAAAGTGCTTTATGAATATTTTCTAATTTGATCCTCACAATAACACTGAGAGGAAGGTGTTATTATTATCCCTGTTTTATACTTAAGGAAATTGAGTCAGACCAGGCCACACAGCTTATAAGTATCTGAGGTCTCATTTGAACTCAGGTCTTCCTGACTTCCTAGGGACAACTAGGAGGCACAGTAGATAGAGCAGTGAGTTTGGAATCAGGAAGTCTCATCTTCCTGGGTTGAAATCTGGCCTCAGGCATTTATTAGCTGTGTGACCCTGGGCAAGTCACTTAACACTGTTTGCCTCAGTTTCTCATCTGTAAAATGGGCTGGACAAGGAAATGGCAAACCATTCCAATATATCTGCCAAACCCCCCCCAAAAAAAACCCAACTTTCCAAAATGGAATCATAAAGAATCAGAACACTAAACAACAATAATAACAACTTTCTGACTTCAGGTCTAGTTCTCTCTCCATTACCCCACCTAACTACCAAGGGAAGTGGTTTCATGCTGCTTAGGATGAGTCCTCTTTTACAGCATGATAAGTATGACCAGTGACCCTCAAGGAAAAGTGATGGAGAAAGAGGACTTGGGTTTAAATTACAGCTCTGGGGGCGGCATGGGCCCTGGAGTTGGGAGGACCTCAGTTCAAATCCAACCTCAGACACTTCACACACACACACACACACACAAACTAGCCATGTGAACTTGGGCAAGTCACTTAACCCCAATTGCCCTATTCTCCCCCCTTCAAAATGCAAAATTTATTTATTTATTATAGCTCTGACGCATGCTATCTGTGAGACCTTGGGTAAGTCACTTAACCTCTGTCTACTTCAGTTTCCTCAATTGTAAGACAGAAATAATAGCACCCAACTCCTAGGGTTGTTGTGAGGACCAAGTGAGGTATTTATAAAGCATGCTTAGCACAAGGTAGGCATTTAATAAGTGCCTGTTCTTGTCCCCCCATCATTCATTTCTCTAGTAAAAATCCTGAACACTGATTCTTCTTAGAATTTCTTTTTGTCATATATTGCAGCCTGCTCACACTTGCCATGAGCTTTACGATTGCCGTTCTCAATGATATTGTTTAGTTTGGTTTGATTTTCATTCTTTTGAGACATCAATATTTGATTCACAGCTATACAATAACACTGGTAGAACACTGACAGTAAAATGATCATCCTTTGTTTATGAAAGACATTACAAAGACATTACAAAGCATACATATAAGGAAAATTCTATGTTTAAAAAGTGAGTAGAGGTGATGCTCAGGAGAAATAACAGGGATGTGCTGGCAAATATTTAACTACTGGCCCCCTGGGGGGAAAATAAGTTAAATCTGCATTACTAATATTTCTCGGTCACCTTATTAAGTCTAGGCAATCAACAAAACAATGAATTGAGCTCTGATTTGTAGTGTTTTCTGATTTCAGGATTATTAATGTTCACAATGAAAATTTAACAACCAATTCCCTGTTCAAGCTGGCTCCAGCACACCCCTGGGAGAAACTCAGAATGGAGCTATTCAATTCAACTACAATACATTCAATATTCCATACATTCAATGTATTAAGTGTCTACTATATGGAGAGAGCAAGGATAAATACTTGGCCAGGAAGTACAGTATAATGGAAAAACTCAAGCCTGGGAGTCAAGAGACACATTCAAGTCTCAGTTTTCCCACTAACAGGTGGCTGATTTCATTGGTCCAGGGAGTGGAAAAGAACAGACAAAAATTTTCTGCTTCATCTGTTATCATCCAAATTAGTAAAGCACTTGGCTACCAACCCTTGACACAGGGAGTCTTAAATCTGGTAGGCTTAAACTCTCATAGAGTAGCCAAATAAGGAAAACTAATCCTTTAAGCAGGGAGTAGAAAGGATGCTTAGAAGAAATACAGATGATGACTATTCAATTCAATAGTGACAAATTCAGCAAACAGATATTAAGCACTGGGAGAAGATTCAAAGTTTAGAGTAGTAGAGAGGAAGACTCTTTGATTTGGACATCAGAAGGATTGGGTTTCCATTTTAGAGGAATTCAAAGTTGTGAAGAGAAGAGAGTAATAGACGAACATTTTTGTACTTACCAATTTGACTTTGGACATTTTATTTTGGGCCGATTTCACCCAATAAAGGCTAATCTACCTGATCAAAGTGATTAAGAAATATCCCTTAGAGCCAGCAGCGCGCAGAGCGCAGAGCGCAGGAGCCGAGCCCAGCGGAGCCCAGGTCCGCGTGAGCCGAGGTTTTAGCTCCAGGGCGGCAGGGCCAGCAGCCGGCTGGAGGAACCCCAGAACACCAGGAGCTGTGGCGATTCCAGAATTATCAACATAGACATGCCTAGGACAAAGTAAGAGGTTAGTGTCCTATGGACTTTGGGACCTGTATTTGGGGAATGCGTCAGCTCCCTCCCCTGGGGGCTAGAAGCCGCTGAGGAGACACGCCATTTTGTAGTTTTCAGAGGCAGGTCCGGCTCCCAGCCTACAAATCGTGGGGAGATCCAGCGATCAGTCTTGGGGGGTAATCGCTCTTGCTTTAACCTCCCTGGATCTGGATTGTGATCTAGGGTGGAAGTTGTGGGTGGGTTTATAGCTTGCCAGAAACGGAAGTTGCCCCCCACACGTTCGGGACGAAAATTCCTCTAGCTGGCCTTAAAGCCACAGTGTGGCAACAAGCCCAAAAGTCAAGCAATTAAGTGGCAACATGCCAAGGCAAAGGAAACAGAAAAATGCAACCCTAGACTCCTATTTTGGGGGCATAGAGCGGGAAAAGGACTGTGAGGTCAGAAGTCCCGCTCCAAAAGCCCCAGGGGAAAACATGAGCGGGTTGCAGGCCATAGAGGATCTTAAGAAGGACTTTAAAAATCAAATAAGAGAAGTGGAGGAAAAATTAGAAAGAGAAATGAGAAGGATGCAGGAAAAGTATGAAATGAGGGTCAACAGCCTGACTGAGGAAAAACAACACCTTAAAAAATAGACTAACTCAAATGGCAAAGGAGGCCCAAAGGGGCAATGAGGAGAAGAATGCCTTAAAAAGTCGAATTTGCCAGATGGAAAAGAATCTCAAAAGTTCACTGAGGAGATTCATTCCTTCAGAGTTAGACTGGAGCAAATGGAAGCTAATGACTTTATGAGAAATCAAGATACTGTTAAGCAGATCCAAACAAATGAAACATTAGAAGGCAATGTGAAATATCTCATGGGAAAAACCACTGACCTGGAAAATAGATCCAGGAGAGACAATTTAAAAATTATTGGACTACCTGAAGCCATGATCAAAGAAAGAACCTAGAAATCACCCTTCAAGAAATTCTCAAGGAAACTGCCCTGATGTTTTAGATCCAGAGGGCAAAATAGAGGTTGAAAGAATCCACTGATCACCTCCTGAAAAAGACCCCAAAAAGAAAACTCCTAGGAATATTATAGCCAGGTTCCAGAATCCCCAGATCAAGGAGAAAATACTCCAAGCAGCCAGGAAGAAACAATTTCAATATTGTGGAAACCCAATCAGAATAGCCCAGGACCTGGCAGCTTCTACACTGAGGGATTGAAGGGCATGGAATACAATATTCCAGAGGGCAAAAGAGCTGGGAATGAACCCAAGGGTCACCTACCCAGCAAAACTGAGTATTTTGTTTCAGGGGAAAATATGGTCATTCAGTGGAATAGAGGACTTCCAAGCATTCTTGAGGAAAAAACCAGAATTGAATAGAAAATTTGACATCCAGAAGCAAGAAGGAAGAGATGCCTGAGAAGGTAATCAGGGAAAAGAAATCAAAAGGAACTTATCAAAGTTGAACTATTTACATTCCTATATGGAAAAGCAATAACTGTGACTGATGATATCTTTTTCACTATGAAAATAATGGAAGAAGTGGGTGTGGTCATATGAATACATATGTGAATGTGTGTGTATATGGTTACAGTTATATGGATAGAGGGCATAGGTTGAATTTGTTGGGAAGGGAGAATACTCAAGGGATGAAATTATGAGGTGAGAGAGGAAAGTGGCAAGAGGAGATGGGGAGAGACAGGGTAGGCTAAACTATCCCATGTAGAAGAAGCAAGGGGAAGTGGTTGCAAAGGAGGGGGAGAATAAGGAAGGCTAAAAAGACAAAACCACATTCCCATTGAATTTGGTTCAGGGAGAAAATGACATACATACTAAATGGGATATCTCAACCTGCAGCAGGATAGGGGAAGGGGGATGAGAGGAGGGATGATGGATGGGAGGGCATCCTTGGGGGAGGGGAGGTTGGAAGTACCCACTATAGAAGAGGGACAGGATTATGTAGGGAATGGACCAGGTGGGGGGTGGGATGAGTGGGAGGGAATTATAAGCAGCCTTGTACAATATATCTACTATGATAATGTTTTGCATACCTAGACATGTAGAACATATACTGAATTGCTTATCTCCCAAGAAGGAATGGGTGACAAGGGAGGAAGGAAATGGATCTGAAATTTGAGGTCGTAACATTAAATGTTTCAAATATATATAAATACTATTAGTAATACTCTTTTGCCTATAATTGGGAGATAAGATGTGCAGGCATTGGGACACAAAGATTCACCTTCCTCTAATGGAAAAGTCGATGGGGTATGGGAGAAGGTATGGGAGAGAGCAGATTGGAGGAAGTGATATCTTGTGGGACTGCTATTCTGGGAGGTTGGGTAGGGGAATAATGGGGGGAAAATGATTGTAACTCAAAATCTGGCAGAAATGAATGATGTAAAACAGAAGTTAATAAAGCATTTGTTTAAAAAAAAAAAAAAGAAATATCCCTTAGCTATTCCGGTCTTCTGGCATTTCATGACTAAAATAAAAAGAACTGAATTATCTATCTTGCAGTTCCAACACTTTATGATCCACAAGCCCAATAAAATAATTACATTGCATCAACTTCTCATAATAAGTACTGAGACTGTGGACTTGTAATTTACCTAATGGCAATATGTGCATAGTTTCTGCCCCTGAACTATCCTTAAAATAAGTCTTGATTTGGCCCTCTCCCTAACTAATGAGGCAAAATCAGAAAAGAAAGATACAAATGTTTTATTTAGCATACCTAGGTAGCTGAATGTTGGATGTGGCCGGCTCTATTCAAATTGTGAGCAGGAGTAAACAGCTTCCATGTAAAGGTGATTCCTCCTATATTAAATAAAGTTTCCTAGGAAAATGGAATTAGTGAGCTTGTCATCACCTCTTTCCTGAACTCACAGTCTAAACCAAGTTCTTAAAATGGAGTCACGGGGGACAGAGACAAGATGGTGGAGTAGAAACAGCACTTCCAAGGTGCTCTGCCCCCAAATTACCTGCAAACCATGTAAAAGGGGACTCTGAACAACTTCTGGAGCCCCAGCACCCACAGAACTACACAGAGAAGCGAACCTCCTGCTGAGGACAGCCCAGCAGCCCTACAGGGAGCAGCAAGAAGAGCTCTCTGAGAGCAGGCAGCACAGCTCACTGGGAATCGACAGTGCAGTGCTCTGGGAGCTGACCCTAGGCCCCCATGAACTATGGTTTTAGCCTTAGGGTGACTGGGCCAGCAGCGGGCTGGAGGGACCCCAGAACACCAGCATCTGTGGCGATTACAGAACTATTAACACAGATATGCCTAGGACAAAGTGAGAGGTTAGTGCCCTATGGACTTTGGGACCAGTATTTGGGGAAAGTGTCAGCTTCCTCCCCTGGGGGTGAAAAGCTGCTGAAGAAACACCGCACAGAAGCCACTTTGCAGCTTCAGTGGTGGCTCTAGCTGCTGGTCTGCGAACTGTAGGGAGATCCAGCAGTCTGGGGGTTAATCACTCTTGCTTTAAACTGCCTGGATCTGGATTGTGGTCTGGGGTGGAGGTTTGGGGTGGGTATCCAGCTTGCCAGAGCTTGTGGAGGCTTTAAAGAGGCCACCCAACCTCCAGAAGTTGTGAAGACCCCATGTTTGGGACAGAAGCTCTCCTGTCTGCTGGCAGAGTACTACTGTAGCAACAAGCCCCAAAATCAAGTAATTAAGTGGCAACATGCCTAGGTAAAAGAAACAAAATAAACAGAAAAATTCAACATTGGACTCCTATTTTAGGGGCAAAGAGGATCAAAGCATGGAACAGGAGGAGAACTGTGAGGTCAGAACTCCTGCACCAAAAGCCCCAAATGAAAATTCAAGCTGGCTACAGGGCATAGAGGACCTTAAGAAGCAGATAAGAGAAGTGGGGGAAAAATTGGGAAGAGAAATGATAAAGATGCAAGAAAAGTATGAAATGAGGGTGAACAGCCTGACTGAGGAAAACAACACCTTAAAAAATAGACTAACTCAAATGGCAAAAGAGGCTCAGAAAGGCAATGAGGAGAAGAATGCTTTAAAAAGCCGAATTTGTCAGGTGGAAAAAGAATCTCAAAAGCTCACTGAGGAGATTCATTCCTTCAGAGTTAGACTGGAGCAAATGGAAGCTACCGACTTTATGAGAAATCAAGATGCTGTTAAACAGATCCAAAGAAATGAAAGAATAGAAGGCAATGTGAAATATCTCCTGGGAAAAACCACTGACCTGGAAAATAGATCTAGGAGAGATAATTTAAAAATTATTGGACTACCTGAAAGCCATGATCAAAGAAAGAACCTAGAAATCATCCTCAAATAAATTCTCAAGGAAAATTGCCCTGATGTTTTAGACCCAGAGGGGGAAATAGAGGTTGCAAGAATCCACTGACCACCTCCTGAAAAAGGTCCCAAAAAGAAAACTCCGAGGAATATTATAGCCAGGTTCCAGAACTCCCAGATCAAGGAGAAAATACTACAAGTAGCCAGGAAGAAACAATTTCAATATTGTGGAAACACAATCAGAATAGCCCAGGACCTGACAGCTTCTACACTGAGGGATCAAAGGGCATGGAATATGATATTCCAGAGGGCAAAAGAGCTGGGACTGAACCCAAGGGTCACCTACCCAGCAAAACTGAGTATTTTGTTTCAGGGGAAAATATGGTCATTCAGTGGAATAGAGGACTTTCAAGCATTCTTGAGGAAAAAACCAGAGTTGAATAGAAAAATTGACATTCAGACACAAGAAGTAAGAGATGCTTGAGAAGGCAATCAAGGAAAAGAAATCAAAAGGAACTTATCAAAGTTGAACTATTTACATTCCTACATGGAAAAACAATATCTGTGTCTGATGAAACCTTTCTCATTATGAAAATAATTGAAGAAGGGTATATGGGCATATGTTTATAGGTATACATGGATAGAGGGCACAGCTTGAATTTGATGGGAAGGGATGATACTTAAGGGGTGAAGTTAAGAGGTGAGAGAGGAAAGTGGCAAGAAGAGATGGGGAGAGACAGGGTAGGGCAAACTATCTCATGTAGAAGAAGCAAGGGAAAGTAGTTGCAGGGGAGGGGAAGAACAGGAAGGCAAAAGGGCAAAACCATATTCTCATTGAAGTTGGCTCAAGGAGAGAATCACATACATACTAAATGGGATATCTCACCTTGCAGGAGAGTAGGAGAAAGGGAGATGACAGAGGGTATGATGAACGGGAGGGCATTCTAAGGGGAGGGGAGGTTGGAAGTACCCACTTTTGAAGAGTGACAGGATCAAAGTAGGGAATGGACCAGGTGGGAGGTGAGATAATATATCTACTATGGTAATGTTTTGCATAGCTATACATGTACAACACATACTGAATTGCTTATCTTCTCAGAAGGAGTGGGTGACAAGGGAGGAAAGGAATGGATCTGAAAATCAAAGTTTTAAAATTAAATGTTTCATAAGGTGTCCAGGCATTGGGGCTCAGAGATTCACCTTGCCCTAATGGCTAAGTTGAAGGGGGTATGGGAGAAGATATGGGAGAGAGCAGATTGGATGAGGGGATATCTTGTGGAACTGCTATCCTGGGGTGGTGGGTAGGGAAAAATGGGGAAAAAGTTGTAACTCAAAATCTGGTGGAAATTAATGATGTAAACCAAAAGTTAATAAAGCATTTGTAAAAAATAAATAAATAAAAATAAAAATAAAATAGAGTCACTCTGACTCAGTACATACAAGTAGCTGAATTTGCACACTATCCTCAAACTATTGTATTGCAGGAATCAGTTTTTGCATTCTGACCTGTGGGCTGCATGCATGTGTCTTGGAACCTTCTGGCAGGATGACCTGTGAGAAAAGAAAAGATGAAAGAATTTAGGGAAAGGACACTTTTCATTCATTCTCTCCAGGAGATTTCTCCCCATTCCTTTAAAGTAGAAGTTCTTTGGACTTCTGGAGGTCCCTTTCAGAGGGTCTGTGAGCTCATAACTATTTTCATAGTAATACTGAAATGTTATTTGCCTATTAAAATACTGTTCCAAGCATGCATCTCTGTGAAGCCAGATTTTCTTCATATACTCCAACCAAAACAACATATCACAACAGATTGAATGCAGAAGCAGATATGAGAATTCAGCTGTCTTCTATTAAGCCAGACATTTGCAAATATATGTAAAACAATGTCACTCTTTTCACTAAATGTTTTTCATTTTGAAAATATAGCTGTTTTTCATAAAAATGTATAATTTGTTATGTAATAGGTTTATTATTTTTATTTCTAAATGAATAAATATTTTTAAATTTTATCCATTTTAATTTCTGATACAGTAAATATCAATTGGTATAGGCTGCATAAATAAAAACTCCTTGGGGCCCTCAATTTTAATAGTGTAAAGGCATCCTGATATCAAAAAGTTTGAGAATCGGTGCTTTAGATTATAAAAGGAAAGAGAATAGACTTGTGACCTCTGCAGTTTAGAGAGCTGCCTAGTTAAGTGAATTATTCAGGGTCACACTGCCAGTATATGTCAGAAATAGCATTTGTACCCACTTCTTCCTGGTTTTGATGGGGTCCTTGTGATGTATATATGTCTGTAGTATCAATCTGTAACATCAGTTTGTAAGTGGGGTGCTTTGGGATCTATGTCTGTAAAATCAATTTGTAAAGATCACATTTCCACCCCCCCCCCCAGCCTCAGAGCATTGACTCTGCCCCTTCCCCCTTCCAGCACTCTGCCCAGCAACAACTCATGACCTGTTTATCTCTGCTTGAAACAATAAGTTATGTAAATGTTATCTCCCTTAGTTAGAGTGGCCAGCCCCACCATAAATTCTTCAATACCTTATCTATAGGGTAACTCCTTAGTCAATTATATACCCACACTGTCTCTGATGACCTTGGTGGGAGGCAGACTGGGCACTCTTTAGTGACGTGTCAGGCCTAAAACCACACCTCCAGCTAGCCCCGCTTGAGCTATTTCCCAGTGAATCATGGGCAATACACCTGCGCAGTTGATATTAAAAGTGTATGGTCCTTTGAGCACTGACCACTCCTTAACTCCTCCCTGATCCCACCCTTACTCACCTAGTTAGCATAATTGACCCCTTAAAACTATGCCTGCGGCCTCTGCGAGTTTGCAGGTTCCATAAGAATCTAGCCCGCTGTTCTCTACAGTGTAACAATAAACTTTACAATTTCGGCTTCAAAGTTTGCTTGAGCCTGGTGAATTCCTTCCAGACTGGATGCCAGGGAGGTATCCCTGGCAGAACCACTTACCCTCCCCCCCTCCTTATCACCCTTCCCTCTTCAGTTTGAAGACAGGCTTGACACCAATAGGAGGAAACTCTACCAAGGACCAAGGACCCTTCAAGGCAGCAAACCAGTAACAGAACTAAATAGTAAGATGGTATTTGGAGCTGGAAGAGATATTTTTTTTTTTTTGCATTTTGGAGGGCAATTTGGGGTTAAGTGACTTGCCCAAAGTCACAGGGATAGTTTTTGTGTTGTGTCTGAGGTCAAATTTGAACTCAGGCCCTCCTGAGTCCAGGGTGGGTGCTCTATTCACTGCACCACCTAGACACCCCTGGAAGAGATTTTAGAGATAACATCACCCAATTTTTTTTGTTTTATTGATTATTTCATTTGCCCCAAGCTGCTCTGCTTGGTTTTTGACTCCCTCTTTGTCTTCTCATCTGCCATCAGCTCATCTACTTGGTTTCAACTTCACTTGGTTTCAGTCAATAAACATTTATTAAGCACCTACTAGAGCAGCTAGGTGGTGCAGTGGATAGTGTGTTGGGTCTGGGGTCAGGAACTCAACTCATTGAGTTCAAAATGGGCACCGAATGCTTACTAGCTATGTGACCCTGAGCAAGTCACTTAACCCTATTTGTCTCAGTTCCCTCATCTGGAAAAGAAAATGCCAAACCACTCTAGTATTTTTGCCAAGAAAACTCCAAATGGGGTCTCACAAAGTCAGACACAACTGAAATAACTAAACAAGTACCTGCTTAGTGTCAGGCATTGTGCTAAGCACTATGGTTAAAAGAAAAAGAGAAAGACCATCCCTTGTGCCCAAGAAGCTCACTGTCTAATGACCATCATCTTCATCCCTCTGGACCCCCCCTCTCTTTTTGTCAGTTTCTTTTTGTGCAATGTCTTTCCTGTTAGATTATAAACTCATTAAGGGCAGTAGCTGTTTTTCTTATTTGTATCCCCAAGGATTAGTAGAGTACTTGGCATATTGTAGGTACTTAATAAATGTTTATCATACAGATCAAAAAAAGAACTGAGTCTCAGAAAAAAGTGACTTGCCCAAGATAATCTTTAACAGAACCTATTATGGACACAAGCTCTGTTAATGACTATGCTAACAGATTAAATGTGCTAGAACTTCCCTTGTTCACAGGAGAACCAGACAATAGAGTAGCACAACTATCCAATCAGGGGGATTTCTGAAACTCAGGGCTGCTTGACATACTAGTAATCCTTTTCAAGTGAAATTAGCTGAACTTGGAGATGCCTGCAACTGCTGAAACCAGTCTTGACCAGAGAGCAGTAAACACCTTGGTTTGACAATAAAGAGAGGCAAACATTCTGCTTTCTGATTTGTTGGGTGGGCAGACATCTTCTCCATGTTCCCCCACTTCCCTAGTTTCCTGGTCTATTGTGTTTCCCCCTTAAATCCCTGCTTATCCATGAATACCTCAAATAGTCATAAATACCCCAAATATGTATAAAAACATCATCCTTTTCCCACTCCCATTTGAGCAGCTGAGAACTTTGTCTCACTGCTCCAGCTTGTTAGCTTCTTCTCAGGCAACAAATGCTGTTATAATTCTTGTAAACTTGTGATCAGACTCTGGCTCATCCAAGGTCTCTTTTCTGGACCTGGGGTTTCTTACATTTTAGCAGTTCACAGAGATTTTAGTGTCTAAGGCAAAATTTGAACTCAGGAAAATTAGTTTTCTTTACTTCAGGCTCAATACTATATCCAGTGTGCCACCTAGCTGTACCCTATCAATTGCCTTATTCGCAACGATATTTATTGATGACTTAGTAGGACAGAGATGTAGTCAGTCCTAGGAAGGTGGTCAAGTCCTGCCTCTGAAATGTCCTGCCTGTGTCTCCTGGACTAGTCGTTTCACTTCTGAGCTCTCTAGACAACTTTTTTAGACTCTTAAGTTGAAGTTGACCTGCATGATTAGAGGATGTTCCCTATGTGAATTAAATCCCGGAAGTAAGTGTGGCAAAGGAATAGGAAAAACATGTATAATTAGAGAAAGTGCAGGAAATTGTTTATGGTTATTTCCATTTCAGTCGAGGAAATAACAGGGCACATTTTATAATAACACTTTATGGTTATAGAGGGCTTTCACATTCATTATCTCATGTGAGCCTTAAAACAAGCCTGTGGAGAGGCAGCCAGACTTAGTGGACATAAAGTTAGCCTTTAAACCAGTAAGACCTGAGTTCAAGTTTCTTCCCTGGATTTGGCAACACCTCTCAGTGTTCTGGGCCCTTTGCTGCTAAACTGATAACACAGGGATCTCTACAACCCTATATTGACTTAGAAAACCCATAAATTAACATTATCTGTGTTTTATTGTGTTTTAATTTTATTTTGTTAAGTACTTCCCAATTACATTTTAATCTGGGAGAGGGGGTAGGTATGGGGTCATGGGAGTGGGGTGAGAGGCTGCGTGTTTGTCATCTCTGTCCTGGACAACTCCCTTAGACTCTAAAGTTGCAAAGAAGGCGTAACATCTTGGGAGTCATTTGGAGTTCCACTTTTGGGTTTTCTTATTGTGTGCAACTGAGATTCACAGAGGTTTCTCAAGATAGGAAGCAGAAAAGAACGGTTTATTACAATCTCGAGAAAGGGCAACCCCCACTTCTGACAAATAGTTAGGGAGGAGAAACAATTTACAAAAGGAAATGGCCAAGTTAAAAAGCCCAAACACAGAATTCTCCCCGACTCCCCTTCTGACCCTTTTCTTCCATTGGCTAGAAGTCAGACGCACAATCTACCCCAAGTACCAGAACAAGGAAACAATAGCCCACCCAATGTACATTTGAGAAAGGACTTCTGTCCTTATTTGGCACATCTTGTGCTGAGGTGTCACCGAGGAGAGGGGTGACTCCCTACCGCTCTAAGTTTTGAGTCCGGTGGAGGGGAACTCGGGCCTGTTTCCCACGAAAAGCCTTACTAGATTTTAGAGTACAGTCTGAGAAGTTTCACCTCTCTCACTCATTATCCCAAAGAAATCAACTGAGACCTAAGAAAGACCTTAGCTTAAAAAGGCTAAGGTCTCCTACTACATCCTGGGCCATTGCCATTGCCCTGACCTATGGCTTGCTACTGGACTCCAATGGCTCTGGAGGAGTCAGTGGGGCTGATGACTTTGCATAGCTCTGCTTCACTTAAACTCAATTCACTTATAAGTCAAGACATCACCCTCATGATGTCATGTCATGTCTCTTCAGGAACTAAGGATGAACTACAGTGTCTTCTGTTCCCTAACAAGCTATTGAACTAGGTAGTAGAAGTACTATTATCCTCAAGTGGACAAAATTACAGAATTTCAGAGTCAGAAGGGACCTTGGTGACCAGAGTCCGACCTCTTCCAGAAAAGAATCTCTCTCCTAATACACTCTAGCAAGTGACTACCTAGGCTTTGCCTAAAATCTCCAAACCCATTATATCCTCCCGAGATACCCCACTCCCAGGCATGCATACCTAGAGCTGGGTGTGGGGCATTGCTGTTGGCCTTCCCCTCACAGGTGTGCTGGCACAGTCAGTCCAGGCTCTGCACATACCTATGGCCCCAATGTACTATGGAATAGATCTAATTGTTAGGCAGTTTGTTCTTCATATCAAACCCAAATTTTCTTCTTTACAGCTAAGAGTATAGAGTATATAAGAGCCAGAGTATTGCCTGAGAGGAAACTGACACCCACAAAAGGAGGGACCACATGTTTTCCAAACCCAGCAGTCTAGTATCAATTTAAAAGTTAATGGGCAACATTATTCTATTCGAGTGATTGAGCTCTTGGCTGCAAATCAGAGAATCAGACAGACAGACTATGGGCTGCATTTCTATTTCCTAAGATGAATAAATACATTAGCCATTTAATGTTAATGACCAAACACAATAAATAGAATTTACAGATAAAATCTGCATTAAAAGAACATTAGCGCTGTGGATTGAAACCACAAAACTATGTAAATGAAACTGCCAACCTAACTCACCCACTCTAGCTCTATCCACTGTTAAAGAGGGGGATCCTTCACCCTCTGCCCTTGAAGGACCTCAGTTGGGTAATTTGACATTTTTGTAGTAGCCCATTGGTTGATTTGTCATTTTTTTTCCAAAGGAAAAAAAGAAAATGGGAGGGGTCTGTTTCCTCTAGTAATTATGATGACACTATGTATCTGGCCTGTTCTGTGATTTAAATCCAAGCTTGGATGCCCAGTATGGGGAGGGGACAGGGAAGAATATACTTACTTTCATTTACTGAAGAAAAACAAGAATTGGATCCACTCTTAGGATCAGACCCACCCTTAGTTTAGGAGCCTAAGGTTCCATCTCTTCCAGATTTCTCAACTAGCTTCTCTTTGGCTGATTGCTTTCCTGTCTATCTGTTATTCTGATTTATATTGTGCAGAATCAGTCACTACTGCCAAGTCAGTTCAAGTGGCCCCATTGTTTCCCGTAATCTTGCCCTTTTCTGTACATGGCAGGTAGCTAATAGAGATTGCCCTTTGAGTAGGAGTCAATCAATTAGTAGATAAAGGAGGGCTGAGATAGGGCACTAGCGCATCATCTTTCAGAAATGTGTATGAATTAGGATTGTCTTGCTTTTATTATAAAAGTTGTCTATAAAAAGCAGAGGGTGCTTTGAAATCATCATCTGCTCAGACATAAATGGGCTTTTGCCTTGGTTGCTACAATACACTCATTTTCTCTTCCTAGGTTTGCCTCATTATTGAGGGCAAGTGCTGAAAAAGATTTTCTTGTAACAGTGTAATTTATTGTCTTGATTTCTTCCTATAGGTTTGCTTATTCCTATGATTAATGGGCATAATACTACTGGCTAAAGTTACTGCCTACTGAACATTTCCAACTAGATGTCCTATAGGCATTCAAATTCAACAAGCCCAAAATAGAACTCATTATCTTTCTTACCAAATCCTTCCTTCTTCCTAACTTTTCTGTTCTTGTGATCACCACCATTCTTGTAGTCATTGAAGTATTCAATTTAAGTCATATTTGCTTCTTGTCTCTCTTTCCATTTAATCAGTTGCTAAATCTTGTTTATTCTACTTCCACAATATCTATCCCATTTATCCATTCAACTCACATAGCTACCACCTTAGTTCCAAACCTTGGAACCTCTCTCCTGGACTAGTACCATACAATTGCTGCCTCTGCATCCAGTCTCTCCCTTTTATCCAGTCTATCATCTACACAGCTGCCAAATTTTATATTCCAAAAGTGTGGGCCTGATCCTCTCCCCTCCCAGATCAAAAAAACTCCCTATTACTTTTGGGAGAAAATAGAAACTCCTTTGATACTTGAAGCACCTCCATAATTAGTTGTTGTTTTGTTGTTCAGTCATGTTCTGACTCTTTGTGATCCCATTTGGGTTTTTTTGGCAAAGATACTGGAGTGGTTTGCCATTTCCTTCTCCACATCATTTTACAGATGAGGAAACTGAGGCAAGAGATTTGCCCAGAGTCACAGCGCTAGAAAGTGTTGTCTGAGGAGGCATTTGAACTCAGAGAGATGAGTTTTCCTGACTCCAGGCCCAGAACTCTGTGCAGGATGGCACCACCTAGCTGCCCCAGTTTGGCCCCAAGCTATCTCTGTAGGCAGATCACATATTCCTCTCTTTTGCATCCTGTACTGCAGCCTAACCAGCCTTCTTGCTGTGCTCCATAGGACCCATTCCATTTCCTGCCTTCATGTCTTTGCTGTCCCTCATACCTGGAAAGATCTCACTCCTTACCACTGCCTCTTGGAACCCTTTGCCCAGTGCCTTGCTGTTGTTTGTCCTTCATTCTCAAAGAGGACCATGACATCAGGGAAGTGATGCCATGGCATGCAAGTGAATTGGATTTAAGTGAGGGAGGTCTGTGCAAGGTCACCAGCCTCACTTTCTTCTCCAATGCCATCAGGGTCCAGTGGTAAGATATAGATCAGAACAACTGGAGATGGCCCCATGCAGTGGGAAGCCTTAGCCTTTTAAAGTTAAGGTCTTTATGAGTTCTCACTTTGACTGAGGCAACTCCCATTCAGTGATTAAGACTGGTTAAGCCAAGGAGCCAAAGAATGGCCCCTTTTATCTAAGAAAAAAAAATCTGGAAAAGGAAGACCTTCAGAGTTTCTAGACAAAATAGAAACAATTACTATTTACACTTACTCTGAGTCATCCCTGCCCAAACCAAGCCTCCTAAATGGTGCTTGGTCTGGGATCTATAGTTGGCCAATCAATGAGAGCCAGAGTGAATTGGGTCTAAGGCAGGGGTGGGGAACCTGTGGCCTCCAGGTCACATGTGGAGTTCTAGGTCCTCAAGTGCTGCCCTTTGACTGAATCTAAACTTCACAGAAAAAAATCTCCTTAGTAAAAGGATTTGTTCTGTAAAACTTGGACTCAGCCAAAAGGCCCCAGCCAACAACCTAGAAGGCCACATGTGGCCTAGAGGCTGCATGACCTTTAAGAAAGAAATCTAGGGGCGGCTAAGTGGCGCAGTGAGTAGAGTGTCGGCCCTGGAGTCAGAAGGACCTGAGTTCGGGTCTGGCCTCAGACACTTAATGCACACACAAAACAAAAAACCTAGCCGTGTGACCTTGGGCAAGTTACTTAACCCCAATTGCCCCCCAAAAAAAGCAAAAAAAAAGAAAAAGAAAAGAAAAGAAATCTAGCCAGTAAATCCCACATCAACCATAAAAAATTTACATTCCTTTGGGCAGAGCACCCACAGGTAACCGTTCTTTCCAATTCTGAAATTCTGTAGTTTTGTCCTAATGAGGATAATAGTACTTGCATTACCAAGTTCAATAGCTCTTTAAGGAATAGGAAAAGGGATAAGGACAAACTGTTAACAAACTGTTGTTGCTCATACTTTGTTCTTAAAGAGGACCGTGTAAAATTGGGGGTGGGAGGGGCATAAAAGAAAGGACTTTTAAGATATAAAATTTAGACTCTTATTTTCTTCACTGGGAAGCAGAAAAAAGCAAGTATAATAACTTAGAATGAGGTATAGGAATAGCACTTGTGATTTCACTTATTTAAGGAATAATGAGGAAACTCCCTTTAATGAGGAAACTTCACTACTGAGGAAACTCCCTTTATCAATACAAGTTACCACCTTCTCTGCAATTTATAAATGACTATATTCAGACTATAGTCTGAGAGTTTCTCAGGGGTGTCAGTCTTGAGGCAGTAGGCTACAAGCATCAGTAAAACAACTGGATATGACAGGAAGATAGAATAAAATGTAATTGGGAAATGTTTAACAAAATAAATAAAAATACAACATAATGTTAATCTGTGGTTTTCTTAGTCTATCTACACCCATTTTAAGTGTCTCTAAGCCTGGTCTGGGCATACCCTGTCCCACAGGCAATCCTAGTTCCAAGGTTATTCATTGCTATGTCCTGAATTCCTGGGTCCTTTGGGGATCATCTCTGGCACTGAAACTGAGAAGAACAAACAATGGAGAACAGAAATAAATGTTGTTTTGGAGTTGGAGTAAAAAGGAGGGAAGGACTTTCCTTCCCCTCTCATGGGTTCAATTCATGGTGTTCATTTTGGGCTCAGTAGATACTAGTTTTAAAGACACAGGGAACCAACAAAGAAGGTTACCCTACCCACAAGGCAGGAGGCACAGAAGCTTCCATGGTAGGCAATCTGGACTCTGGACATGTTCTACAGGCTCCTCAGGAGGCCTCCTTGTTACACAAACTAGATATGTCTAGGTGTTCTCAGGTTACACCAGTCAGAGCATCTCTCTAGGGGCCCCCATAAAATGAAAAGCCCAATTTTATCATGGACAAAGCCCCACGTGTAACATTGGAGCTTCATTTCCAAAGGAATTTACTTCAGAAATTAACATAAAGGGGCAGTGAATAGAGCACCAGCCCTGCAAATCAAGAGGACCTGAGTTCAAATTGACCTCAGACATGCAACACATTTACTAGCGTTGTGACCTTGGGCAAGTCACTTAACCCCAAATTCCCTGCCTTACCCCCTCCAAAAAAACAAAAACAAGAAAAAATATAGAAACTTATTCCCCTTCCATGTGTATGAGGTATTTCCCTACCAACTCCCTTTTTATCATCTTAGTTTCTGGGGAAGAGAAAAGCAAATAAAGCTCATAACCTAGCTTGGTTCCTATAGAGCACACTCCCAGTGCCAAGTCAAACTCCTTCTTCGGGCTCAAGCTCTAGGGTGGGGTTGAGAACATGCAGCATTGAGGCCACACATTTGGACAAATCCCTTTAACAAAAGGAGTTGTTCTTTAAAACTTGGACTCAGTCAAAAGGCCATACTTGAGGACCTAGAAGGCCACATGAGGCCTTGAGGCCTCAGGTTCCCCACCCCTGCCCTTGGCACTCTGGCTTTTCAGGGTTTCCATGCTGGGCTGTCTGGCTGTACCACCCTGCAGGCAATCCTGGCTCCAAGGGGATGGTCACTCAAATTCAACTTCTATGAGGATCACTCACTTCTAGCTCCTCAGATTAAGGAAGAGGACACAGAATGCAAACTAACACACCCAAGGCCCATTTCTCAGATGCAGATTTTTTTTTAAAAGTGGGGGGGTAAAGGGGGAAGAAGCAGGGGATGGAGAGTCCTTCCTCTCTCACTAGTTGAGCTCATAGTGTTACAGAATTGTTGCTAAAAAGAGCACAGGAGAAAGAGAGTGAAGAAAAGAATTCAGTTCTAAAGAGTTCAAAAACAGCTCCGTCTGGCCAGTTTTAAAGCTCCAGGCAGCCAATCAAAGGAAACTACCAAGACCTACAGAGTAGGGGATGAAGAGATTTCCATTTCTTTATTTCCAGCAATCTGGATGTATTCCAAAAGCCCCTAAAGGATGAACAGGGCATGCCCAGACCAGCGTAGGTTACATTAGTTTGACATCAGTGGTAGAGCTCTTAGAAGTGACTTACCTAGGGGTCAGTTGGCATCAGGAAGTCGCTTTGAGCCCAGGTTTTCCCAATTAATAGACTGACTATCCATTAAACCACACTCTCAATTTGGGGGCATTAATTACTTTATTTGTAATTCAAAAAGTTGGAAACAAACCATAAGTCCAACAATCAGAAAACAGATAAATCAGTTATGGCATATTAATGGATGAAATATTACAATGCTGTTAAAAATGTGAAGAATATAAGAAAATATGGAAGAACTGTATCAAATAACAGAAAAAGTTAGCAAAAGCAGAGTTGTATACACATTGACTAAAACTATATTTAAAAAAATAAAATAAAGCCAAAAACAGACAAGAGACTTAGAAAGAAACACATTTTGTGCTAATTTATTTGTTTCTACTTTAAGTATCAAGGGTTTTATGTAAGATTTTACCCATTTAATATGTTTATTAGTTATTTATTTTTATTATGGTCATCAAGTTTATGATCATTTAAAAAATCTTTATATCTACCCTAGCACATAAGCACCATAGTCTACATATAATAATACTTAATAAATGTTTGTTGGATTAAATTGAATTTCTTGCCATTACCCTCAGGTCTCATCTCAGAATGACTACTGCTTCTGACAATTTCCCCAAGAGAAATACTTTGCAAACCAGAATGCAATTGTCCTTTGTTAGGAAAGAGTTTTCTGGTTTGCCAGCATAGCTTATCACCCCCAATACACACATACCTAGTCATTATTCCCCACTGTTAAGTCTCCCAGGTGGATGAGTTATGCACTGATTTTATTCATTTTACTGCATGTATCATTTTGGGCAAGTCACAACTTTGGGGGGCCTTAGTTTCCTCACTGGTAGAATAAGGGGATCAGATGGAATGATCTCTATGGTATCCTTTAGCTCTAAATCTAGGATCCTAATAACCGTTAAAAATAACAACTCCCTTCTACACGCCTATTTTCCCACATCCCCTCCAGCATTTGTCATTCTCCTTTATTTGTCATCTTAGTGAGTCTGATGCATGTGAGGTGGTATACCAGAATTGCCTGAACTTGTATTTCTGTAATTGTTAGTGATTTAGAGCATCTTTTCTCAGTGATGATTTTAATAAAAATTGAGAGATGTGATTTCTTTCTGTTTCTGGTAAGCACTAGCTCACCAACCTCAAGGGGCTGCTAGGTTCTATCTCAAAATTGTTGTTGGTTGTATTTGTCCTTTGTTCTTGAAGAAGACCATCACTGTCTTCCCAAAATTGTAATAAAAAGGAAAAAGAAACTTTACGTACAAAAAATATCCATAACTGTTCTATAGCAAAAAATGGAAACAATCTTTACATCAACAACGAAAATTAAGATAGGGAATGGCTTAGGTATTGTACCTATGATTTCACTGATATAGGGAATTACTGACTAAGGAAATTCCATTTACCAATACAGGACATCACTTTCACTGGAATATACAGTCGGAGAGAGTTTTCTCAAACAATGAGAGATTAAGTGTTTTGCTTAGAATCACACATGCAATAGGAATCAGATAGGAGACTTGTCCCCAGGTCTCATGAGCTATGAGGCCAGCTCTCTATCCATTTTGCAACCATCAAATCTCAGAAAACTGATGTAGTAAAGAACAATAGGAGCTAAGACACAGGGAAAGCAAGGATATATTTGGGGAATGGTGAATGCTACATTCCATTTTGGCTTACATGGAAGATCACAGGCATTGTAGAATAAAATGTCTATGCTTAGAATACTGTTATTTTGCAAAATAAGGCAAAAATGTCTGTTGGAAGCAGAAAGTGAATACCCTAAATGTCAGGCTTAGGAGTTCAGACTTTGTCCTTCAATGGTGAACCATTAAAGGGTCTTTGATCATGACAGTGACATGATCAGAGCTGTAAATAGGTAACCTGATGTAGGGAAGTGGGATAACATTCTAGTTCTGCTACTAGACCTCAGTTTCTTCAGCTGTAAAAATGAAAGGATTAGACTAGATTACTTTTGATGTTTCTTTCCAGCTCTATATTTACACTATGACCCTATAGGCAATGCCAATCCCAATTTTATTTTTTCCATTCAATAATTGTTGGATATATAAAAATGTGCTGAAGAAAAAAATAGTTAACAAGGTACCTGCATTCATGGCAGCTAGGTGTCACAGTGGATAGAGCATTGGACCTGAGTATAAATCTAGCCTTAGACAATTGCTGGGTGGCCTTAATATGTTGGGCATTGTTCTAAGTACATGGAATATAGAGAGGGGTACAAATAAGTTTTGCCATTGAAGTCACATCATTTAAAATACTCTGGGGAAAAAAGAGATTTGTCAATCATGTAGATCTGAGTTGTTTCTAGTGTGCAAAGAGATTTCTGAGGGGACAGGGATTACAAGACCAGAGGAACTTTGAAGCAAAGATGGAATAAGGGCCAGAGAAGATCAATCACTGTTCTTTTCTTTGAAGAGTTGATTGTCTAGTCCTATTTTCTCCAGATACCAGTGTAGATGAAGATCTTATATGATGCATTCCTCAAGGTTCTCTCACATACAAACCATGACTTGTAGCTTACACCACTGAGAGAACAGGATCCCTACCCCTCAGAAAAGTTTCCATCACCAGATTAATGGCTACCAAAGTTTAGTTGCTCCTGCCTATCTTGCAGTAACTGTAGTCATTGACAAAGTAGGCAAAATGGCGCTGTCCAAGAGCTAGATCCTTGCATCAGGGGCAATCATTGGGTTAATAGATAAGGAAGGATATGCTACATGAGACTGGAAGATTGGAAGCCTTGGCCTCTGACAGAGCTGCAGCCTATTCATGAAAGGCAAGGAAGCTGGACAAGTGAGATCTTGAATTTTCATTTAACAATGGAGGTTTCCTATGCTCTAGTCATCTTTTTAGATGAACAATCTCAGATGACCCATTTCATAAACAACTCTGTATGAAAGATCATGGGTGGTAGGACTCTGTATTATCTGTTCAATAGGAACTGAGGCTCAGTTACAGATGAGAAACTTCTTTTCAAAAGTGAGATAGAGAATGGAGGCTTTGGGGTTCTTGTGGCTCTGGAAGTCTGATGGTCCTTTAGTCAGTGAAATGCCTGCCAAAGATTCTACTCAGCCTGCTTATTATGGCCAGAGACCTCTAAAAATAGGAACCTCCTAGGGTCATAAAGGCTCAGGGGGAGATTGTGCTAGTTGACTCACTTTAGGTATTCCAGAGCTATTACCTGTTCTAGATCCTACTTGAAAGAGTCAGATTTGTGGGTGAATCCATAAATGGGGGCAAAGGGTACTCAGGTGGGAATGTGGATTCTCCAAACCCAGAATTCAATATGACACTAGTGTTCCTTCTTAGAGTATGAAGAAATGTGTTTTGGTAGCTTGTTGCTGTATAGAGGGCTCAGAAGATTCCAGGGAATTTCATTTTCCTGTCAACAACTCTGCTTGGCTTCAACTCCTGGAAAACAGTTGAACATGGAACATCATGCCTCCCTCTCCACCACGTATTCCCTCTGTCTTTTCTTTGTAGTTTCCTTTTGTGTGTTCTCTTCCCTCATTAGATCACAAGCTCCTTGAGGGCAGGAACTCTCTTTTTTCTTATTTGTATCTCCAGTACCAAGCACAGTGCCTGGAACATAATAAACACTTAATAAATGTTTACTGAATTGAATTTAACTTGAGTGAGTGAGCTGGAACCTGGTTTTTCTTAAAGTTGATCCTCCACCTCTTGCTCCTCATATGGACAACCATATGATTTAGGAATCTTGCTACTGTGGCCTCTTCTGGCCTAGCCAACCTGTGTAGTGGTTGTCAATAGTGTAGTGGTGGACATCATGGCTCTCAGGTAGTGGGGCCTCTTTCAGGTTTCTGCCCACCTGACTTTGGAAGGATAAGGGAGACTTAGGAAAGGAGGATGAAAGTACATTGGATACCCTCTCAGATGAAAACAAATTGCTTCTGATTGGTGTCAGCAATAAGAACAGCAAAAAAAGGTATTAGTGAGGTTCATAAGCCCAAGACCTTAGCTCTGACCCAGGGCTTGGGCTACCTGGTCCACTAAATTGACAAGGTCAGGCATGGCCTCAGCAATCATTGGGTCAACTTTTTTCAGCCCCCTATATTTGACTAAATCATCAGGTGCTATCCGTGCTCATTAGCAGTGACACAGGATTATTGTAAGGAAGTACACATATACTTTGGTCCCTTTTATTTCCTTCATTAGGGAGGAAATTATTTTCATTCCTCCTTGGATTCAGCACTCTTTGGTGTTAACTATACAGGATATCCTAGGCAACTCATTTTTATATGAATGTTGCTTTAAGCACCTATACAGGTGCCAATTCCCAAGAGGAGTTGGGCCTCTGAAACTCCTTTGGAAATTTGTATGTCCCAATGGACTTGCTGGAAATCCCCTAAGTATGAAAATAACCTGGCTACTTGCATCTTGTACATCTTATATCTAAAAGGGGTGGGGCTTTAAGGGACACTTCAGGCTCGTGTGAGGTTTGAAGGACACTTACTGCCTCAGGACTGGATTTCATGGCATTATTTTAATAGTACCCCCAGTAGACTGGCAATTAATTGCTTCCTTATCAATTCCATGTTTCATGAACAATACCCAAAGTTCCTTTTGGGAAAGGGTCTCTTTATAGTCTATCTACACAGTCTAGTCCTGCCATATGCAGAGCCTTAACTTGTATAAGAAGGTATATTTGCCCTTGTATCTGAACTAATATTCCACTTGATTTTTAAAAATAGGTCTATTCCCCTCTGAGTGGCATTGTGGAAGCAGGAAGATACTCTACCCAAGAGGGGGAATCTAATTATCCCCAATGTAGCCCAATCATTGCAGTTGGGTTGAGGTGAAGGGGCAGGAGGAAACAGCATGGATCTAGCCTGCTGCACACATCCATTTCGCTCTCTCCTTTATAGACCTCCAACTTAGAATTGGCTGCCACTAAAACTCATCTATAGGTAGCCAGCTAGGCACAATTCCTCATCTTATTCACCTAAAAAGGACAAAGGATGGTCCCCATCAAGGGACTCCAACCGATCTAATGGGCTTTACAAAGGTCAGTCTTTTGTTAGTTACCAAGCTCATGAAACTCCTTCACAGCAGGGCTCCAAATTGGCTCCACTGACCCATACCCTTAGCACATACCATTCCAAAGACTTAGCAAGTTTTTGTTTAAGTTTCTCCTTTAGCCTCCTAAATTCTTTGGTAGTGAAATCCTGCCTACCTTCTGAGGTCCCTATGGAGGTAATAATAGGGAAATCCTGAGACCTTCTTACAGCCAGGCAAATTTTCAGTTCTTGTCCTCAATTCTACTCGTGTTATCTTCCTTTATAACTTTGATGTCAGTGGGATTCGACACATTTTCCACCCTGACCTCTGCATCTGCGTCATACTCGCCACTACCTGTCAGTCCCTATCCTCTGGTCTTTTTCCTTGTGCTTTAATTAAGACCATCAGCTGCCTTTCTTTCTTTAGAGCACAGCCCTTAAAAAAAAAAGACAGGAGATAGTTGATTTTTTGTTTTTAATTTCCTACCTAACTTTTCTAAGACAATAAGCAGGGAATGCTCTCCTAGGCACCCTCTTTACTCTTCCTGTTGCCTTGTTTTTCTACCCACAAAGCTAATTTCTCAAGTAGAAAAACCCCCCTTTATGTCCTATTGAGAGAGCTTACCTGGAGGGTGCTGGTCCTGGGACCAAGCCAGGAACAGATGAAGCCCTTCCTTTGCATTGACCTTCCCTTATTTCAACCATGAGAACCATTCTCATCAAACTTGCCAACTGATGCCTTATACTGTAGGTCACTTATGAATCAGGTTTGGAATGAATTGATACATACATAGAGCATAGAGCAGTTAGCAAAAGGATGTTTCCTTAGGCATAACATCAAAAGCATATTCATTAATAATACACTAAGGATTCAGTTTGGCATAGCTTCTTTGGCTCTGGATTTGCCATGTAACATCAATATCAGTGTTAGAGGTCTTGACTCCTCTGTGTTGGATTCTGTACTTAGGACGCCAAAAAAATATGTCAATAGTTCAAGCCTTACTCCCTTGGGTCAATTAGATAACAAGGATACATTCAATACCTTTTATGAAAAAAAAAAAAAAGCCAAACAACTTCTGGAGCCACAGCACCCACAGAACTGCACAGAGAAGCTAACCTCCTGCTGAGGACAGCCCAGCAGCCCTGCAGGGAGTGGCCACTACTAATACATAGGGATGTGTGATCAAGAAGTTTGGAGACTAGTGCAGTTAAAACCCACCTAGATCTCCCTCATTCTCTAAAATTACCCTTATTTCCAAATTCTTCTTCCCTTCAAAATTCTCATATTGCACAACTGACATCATCATTAAGAGGCAAGGGACATAAGAGCTGTCATGTGAAAGTTTCAGTTGAGATCAATGTGTGGGTGGCAGATTTCAGCTCAATATGAAGAAAAAACTTCCTAACCATTAGAGCTGTCCAAAACAGTAACAGACTGATTTGACAAGTGTTGAGTATTACCAGATGTGTTAAGGTAAAGCTTGAAATACCATTTGCTAAGAATATTGCAGAGGGGATTCCTTTTCACTAGATTAGAAGGCTGGACTCTGTGATCTCTGAGGTCATTTTGAAACAAGCAGTCTAGATTTAAATTTATTTGTGTTAAAGTATGAGTGATTGTTAGCCTGAAATTAATATGTCTTATCTGGGGTGATTCTGGGGAAGGATTGAAGAGTAAGTCAGTAAACATTTATTGAACACTTACTATGTACTAAGTTCTGGGGATACAAAAAAAAAAAACATAGGTAAAAATACCGTCCCTGTTCTTTAAGAGCTCACAATCTAAAGAGGGAGAAAACATGCAAAGAACTATGTAAATGGGTGTTTGTATATGTGTTATATGTATGTCGGTATGTACATATATGTATGTGTGTATTTTGTGTGTATGTGTATTCAGAACAGGTTTCCTACAGAAAGTGAGGTTTTAGTTGAAACTTGGAGGAAGCCAGGAAGTCAAGAGACAGGGATGAAAGAAGAAAGCATTTTGGCCATGAGGGACAGTCAGTGACAAAGACTAGAGTGAGGAGATGGAGTGTTGCATGGAAGACAGGGAGGAGACCAGTTTCCCTGAATCACAGAGTATGTTTGGGAATGTAAGGTGTAAGCATACTAGTCTATCTTCCAGGACAACATCAGCAAGGAGATGTCAATAGGTGGGGCTATAGCAGAGGAGAGAACAATGCAAACATGCACGCATGAATGAATGAGCCTTTATCAAGTACTCACTTTATAGGCAACGTGCTAAGTGCTGGAGATACCAATATATAATGACACATTCCCTGCCCTCATACAGCTTTTATCCTAATAGGAGGAGTAAACATATATGAGAGTGGTGACCAGGAAAGGAAGAGTCTAGAGGGTCTTAGAGACAGTAAGATGTCCCATTGGAGAATGATTTCAGAAGTTCTTTCCAGGAGAGCAATGGAGAGAAAGTGAAAAAATGAGAAAAGGGTGGTACACATGCAGGGTGGAGGGTAAGATCCCATGGTACACAGCTTCATGAGATGTGAGATATAGCCAAAGAGAGAGCAAGGCAGGATCTAGAGCAGTAAGAATAGCAGCCTTCGGCCTTCATTTGAATAGGAATTCAGGGAAAAGTATGTAATTTGGGGGTATGTAAAATGCTATGGTAATTTGAGGAAAGCTTTGCAAGGGAGGAATATCCTTACAATTTCTAGAATTGTATTTTAGCTTATCTTCCAGCTTATCTTAGTTATCTTCCAGGCAGTTGATACTCAAGGGATTATGGAATTGAATGTTCTAAACTAAAAGTAAATAAATAAATTTAAATTTAGAAAAAGAACAGATATGATTTTTTTTAGTTCCTTCTTTTAACAGCAGCAAGCAATCACAGTGGATGGAGTGCCAGCTTTGGAGTCAGGAAGACCTGAGTTCCAATTCTACCTCTGATACTTAATAGTTGTGTGAACCTTGGAAAATATTTAAGATAATAAAGACAAATACAATAAATGAAGGATGTTACATTTTAAAACTAAATCAACACATGGCCCTCTGGGATCCTAATGTACTCTTTAGTGGCTCCCTTTTCTATTTGAGTGTTTTTTGTGACACTTCATTTGTAGAGCAATGAAGCAGCCTGCAGATGAAGAGCGTTCAGGAATTTTTCTTTTTCTCTTTAAAAAAAATTCTCAGGTATGCAAGGATATCTCTTTTGTTCATAAGCTAGCAAATCTTCTACATGATCTTTTGTACATATAACCCACTCTCTGGTTAATTTGGTACATATAAGTATATATATCATAGACTCGTGGCAGCAGAAAGTAAATTTAGAATTGTTTCCCAAATATATGTTGTTTTTCCCAAGTTGGAGTACCTATAATGCATAGACTCCAGAGTTACAGAAAGACTATACAAATTGCCCCAAAATCAATATACCTGACTTTGCCTGGTCTAATACTCTGGTCTGAAGAGCTCACCACTCTAATTAAATGTCTCACTGAAATATTACTTTTCACGACAGGGATTATACTTCAGTAAACACAGGGGAAATGCAGAATGCTGAACTTTGTGACTAAAGACAAAGTAGTCTACCATTGGGACAAACAGTTTTCAGAGCTGTATCATACACAAACTTTTAAAATTAAAACACACAAAACTTCTCTTCCAGTTCAGATCATCATATAGTCTGGGTATGCCAGCATATGAGTCCGTCTCCTACCCCTATACAACATCCCATAGTGACTAGCATAATAAAGAATACAAAGATGAAAAAAAAAAGGGATGCTATCCCTGACCTAAAGGGAGCAGTTAAAAGGAATGGACATGAAATAATTGGAGAATGATATAAAGCATTCTGTTCCTTCTCTGATGATTTTTTTTTTTTTTTTTGCAGATACATTACAGTTTGCTTTTTTTTTTCTCCTGGAAAGTTAAGCTCCTACTGATTAAACTCTATCTTGTAACAAAGACAAACAATTTATCAAAAATGCCCAGTAGAGTGGACAATATCTGTCAGTGCATGCAATACTTAATCACTAGCATTTATAGCATATAATTTTGCCAACATTTAGGTTGGCAAAGCATTTTACATACAATAACTCATTTGACTGAGGCAGAATATAATCAAATTTCTGCATACTATTATGTCTTTCTGGACAACATCAGCAAGGAGATGTCAATAGGTGGGGCTATAGCAGAGGAGAGAACAATGCAAGCATGCATGCATGAATGAATGAGCCTTTATCAAGTACTCACTTTATAGGCAATGTACTAAGTGCTAGAGATACCAATATAAAATGACACATTCCCTGCCCTCATACAGTTTTTATCCTAATAGGAGTAAATATACATGAGAGTGGTGACCAGGAAAGGAAGTGTCTGGAGGGTCTTGGGGATAGTAAGTTGTTCCATTGGAGAATCATTTGAGAAGTTCTTTCCAGGAAAGCAATGGAAAGAAGGTAAAGAATGAGGAAAGGGTGCTACACATGCAGGGTGGAGGGTAAGATCCTATGGTATACAGCTTCATGGGATGTGAAATATGGCCAAAGAGAAAGCAAGTTAAGATCTAGAGAAGGAAGAATAGCAGCCTTCAGCCTTCATTTGAATACGAATTCAGGAAGAGAAATCAGAGGGTCAAAGTAATCAGGCAGTGTTTCATGAAGGAAGGAAGGAATTGAGATTGATAGGCTCTCTATATGTTGGGTGGAGGGAGACAATCTAGGCAAGAAAAACAGTAAAGGTATAAAAGTGGAAATGAGCTTGTATAGAGTATAACCTAAATGGAAGAGTGGTTACATGTTGGCAAGTACAACTAGGTCCCCACTAGTGTGAATAAAGAATCCACTGAGGTGACCATACTATAGTATGATGAACAGTATTCAAATTCATAGTATTTGAAGTTATAAGTGCATAAAATGTGGTATTTTGTTCCAGTTAGCTGGAAATATGCAGTACAAATCTGAATGAGATCACTGAACGGGAGGGTTGCAGAGGTTCACAAAGTGGGAGATACAGGCCCCTGGGGGATGCTGGAACAATCCAGGGGGTGGTAGTAGCCTTGAGTGCAATTGGGGGGTGCTGAATAAAAATAAGGGGGCAGTAGAAGTATAAAGAAAGGAGAGAAGAATATTTTGAAAAATTGTACGTGTTTTCATCTGTTGTGTAACAGAGTTAAAGTCATAGTGATTGCATTATTTTCTAAATAAATACACAAAATACAAATTATAATTCTTCAGTGGTCAAGTCTACCAACAGGTCTTCACAAGCAACTGTTGGCAGGTCAGCATGGGAAGCCCAGCATGTATCAGCAGGAATATGTGTGTGTAATGACTTGTTTACAATATGATGTTATATGGTTACTAGATGCAATATTGCATCATCAAAATTTAATGCAGGGAAAAAAACCCACAAATTTGTGTAAGTTATTAAATTTAAGATGAATCATCTAAAATATATATTATATATTTATATATTATATATTTATATTTTACATAGTTTTTTAAATGATGCAAATTTTAAAAAAACAACACTACAGGGTTAAAGAGAGTAGATTTCCAGGGGGACACTGAGCATTTTTTTTAAGGGAGAGGTAGGACAAATAAGTTTGGGAACCTCTGGTCTAAATGGTCATTGAAGTCTCTTCCAACTCTGTGATTCTGTTTTTGGCGATAAAAGCATGACCATTCTGCAGGGACCTGAATGCCAGAATGTCTGTATATTTGTTCTTGTATTGGCACTCAGGTGATTCTACTAAAAAAAAAAAATAAAAACAAAAATTCCCAACTGATTATTTCTTCTTTAAATGCCAATGCATGACTGAAAGGGGGAAAAAAAAACTTAAAAGCTAAGACAAAGGCAGGCGAATCTTCCACATTTTTCACATCATTGATACCAAGGTGGATAAAAATAAATTACTCTCTCCAAAGTTACCTACGATCTCTTATTTGTCAAGTTTGATGGCCTTTTCTCAATCCTCATCCTTCTTGACTTTGTGGAATTTGATACTATTAACTGCCTTTTTTGCTGACCATAATCTCTCCTATCTGGTTTTCACGAGACTACTCTTGGTTCTTTTTCTACCTGCCTGACAGCAATTTCTGAATCTTTCCCAATCTCTCTTAATTCTAGTACCTTCCTTCTGTGGATTATCTCCACTTTATCCTGTATATACCTTGTTTGTACATGCCTTGTTTGCACATACCTTGTTTGCACCTTGTCTCCCCCTTTGGCTGTAAATTCTTTGAGAGCAGAGACTGTTTTTTTCCCCTTTCTCTCTTCCTCAGTCTTAGCATCATGCCTGGTAGTAGAAGCTATTTTGTTTTTTTGCTTTTTGGAGGGCAGTTGGGGTTGTGACTTGCCCAAAGTCACACAGCTAGTTTTTAAGTGTCTAAGGCCGGATTTGAACTCAGGTCCTCCTGACTCCAGGGCCGGTACTCTATTCACTGCACCACCTAGTCACCCCAGTAGAAGCTATTTTAATAAATGTCCATTGACTAAGTGGATATTAAGCTCCCTTAATGACGGCATATCTGAAGGGTCTCTCTTAGACCATCTTCTCTTCCTCCTCATAGTCTCTTCCTTTGTGACCTCATAAGTTCTCAAGGGTTTAAATACTCTATGTAGATAACTAACATCTCCATAAGCAGCTTTACTCTCTCCCCTGAGGTGTAAGACATTTTGAATCAGAGGTCCTGTAGACATCTTAAACTCAGATCTCAAACTGAACTCATTACCTATTCCTCTCCATGCCCTTTTGTGTCAGGGGCCCCACATTCTTCTGCATGTCAAAGATGGAATTCTATCTCCCCCTCTCTAAGCCTTTTATGTTCAGTTCTTCACCAGTCTTCCAGTCATCCAGGTTGACAACCTCCATGTTCTTTAGCTCTTTATTCTCATTCACTCTGTCTGTGCAACCAGTTGCCAAAACCTGTTATTTCTGCCTTGATAATATTCTTGCAGCTGCCCCATCTTAAACAAACATGACCCTAGTTGAGGCTCTTATCTTTTATAGCTGGTCTACTGTGACAGCTTCCTAATTAATTTCTATGCCTCAAATTTCATCCCATTCCAATCTGTTTTCCTAGCTACTCTCAAAATGATTGTCCCAAAGTTCAAAGGTCCAACCATGTCATTCTTCTACTCAATAAACTCCCTACTGTGAGTTTATTGGCTCCCCATTACTTTTAGGATCAAATATAAACTCCTTAGCTTGGTATCTAAAGTCCTTCATAATCTGGCTCCAATCTACCTTACAGGCTTTAATATATATTATTCCTTTTCACATGCCCTACAATACATCCAAACTGACCTTCTTACTATGTCTCATACCTGGGACTCTAACTCCAGCCTTTATGCCTTTGCCCTAGCTTTTCCATATGCTTGGAATGTACTCTCTCTTTTTTCTCCTAGGATCCCTTGTTACCTACAAAGCTCAACTCAAGTGCTATCTTCTACATGAAAGTTCCTGATCTCCACATATGCAGGTGCCTTCCCCACATTTAAAATTTTATTCTGTTTTGAATATATTTTATACATAGTTATACATGTATGTTTTGCCTTATCCATCTAGACTGCAAGCTCTCTGAGGGCAAAAAATGTTGGGAATGCTTTGCTTTTGACTTTGTAACTGCAGTGCATAACGTAATGCCTGGAATAGAGTTGGAGCTTAATAAAACCTTGTAGATTGATTGACTGATGTTGGAAAATGTAATCCTTATTCCACCATAACAAGGCTTAAATGGTATCTAATAAACAAAAGAAAGCCTGGCAATTATGATGATTTGTCATCATGAAATATTTTATAATTGTTAGTTATGATGCATGAATTACAAACCTGAAGATGAATGAAATGGCCATCATTAATATTGTGGTAAATACTAGGCTACTCTCAGTAAATTAACTCAAAATGGGAAATGCATGAATTCTCTCATGGGGACCAGCTTTTTATTGGCCTCTTAAAATGTATTGTAAATTCCCTTATTAAAGGATAATGACAGTATTAGGTATAAAAGACAGTGAGAAGAATATGTTGCCAGAATGAGGAACGTCACAGCACTTGTGCTTAACAGCAAGTTGTGAAATCATTTCTGCATATAATGTTCCTTTGGATTCAGTTGTTCTTCTAAGACTCTTGAGAAGAACAAGGAAGAAAAATCATTACTTCCAAGAAGCAGCCATGGTGTAATGGAAAGACATCTGGTCTTCCAGTCATGACATATAGGTTCTAGAGCTGGTTTCATCACAGCCTTACTATGTGACTTTAGGCAAGACCTTCAATCCCCCTGGATCTTCATTTCTCCTTCAATCAAAGGTGGGGGGGAATTTTTAAAATAAAAAAACAACAACACAAGAAAACTTACATAATGTTAGTATACAGTTTTTCTAAGTCAATATGTGACCCACAGGAATCCTTATGTACAGTTTATTGGCTCTTGGTTTGTATTTGAGTTTGACATCACTGCCTTAGTGCAAAGTTTGGATGCTTAGAAGGCATAAAGAGTGACTGGCCTGGAATTAAGAAAACTCATCTCCCTGAGTTCAAATCTTGCCTCTCACACTTACTGGCTGTGTGACCCTGGATAAGTCACTCAGCCCTGTTTGCCTCAGTTTTCTCAGCTGTAAAATGAGCTGTGGAAGGAATTCCAGTATCTTTGCCAATAAAACCCCATATGGGGTCATTAAGAGTTAGACACAACTGAAAAATGACTGAATAATAACAAAAGGATCTTTGACAGATATGACCATGAGTCCAAATGAAGATAGTCCCATTATCCTCATATCTAGAGCTGTCAGACCAATGAAATCACAGTTGCTTATTTCAGCTTAATGTTGAATTAGCTGTTTCATTTGGCATATTGTACTCATGAATATTTTACTTGGTGATCTCATCAGTTCTCATGAATTCAGTATCATCTCTATATTTATGATTCCTAAATCTATTTATCCAACCCTAATTTCTCTTCTGACCTCCAGACTCAAATCTCCAACTGCCTATTAGACATCTCAAAATGTATGTCCTATAGATAACTTAAACTCAACATATCCAAAATTGAATTTGTTATCTTTATCTCAAACTCTTCTCTCTTTCTAACTTTCCTATTATTGTCAAAGACGCTTCCAGGTCACCCAGGCTTACAACTAAGGAGTCATCCTTGATTCCCCTTTCCCTCTCACCACCAAAATTAATTCTTTTGCCAAGACCCATTGATTTTTACCTTTGTAATGTCTCCCAACAAAGCCCCTTTCTCTCCTCTGACACAGCTGCCACCTTAACACAGGTTTTCATCATCCCACACCTGGGCTATTGTCTGCTGGTTGGTTTCCTTGCCACAAGTCTCTCCCCACTCCAGTCCATCCTCCACTCAGCTATCAGCACTTAGCACAGCAACTGGCACAGAGTAGGTGCGTGATAAATGTTTATTGATTGACTGATTAAAATAATAGTCTTTTAAAATTTTCAAATCTTCCCCTCCCCCTGCCCCCACTGTTGTCTGGTCACATTTTCCCCATCCTGAACCTACAGTTGATTCCTTTAAACTCAAATGCATTTGTGATATTATTGATCTGGATTTTCATTACCAAGGCCTATACATCCTGTGTGACAAGTTGTCCAAATATTTCCATGAGTTTTCCACTAGGGGTCTGCACAAAAGGCTAGAGGCCTTCTTTGCTTTCTTTTGATATTATAAAGATACAAGTGGAACACTTGGGCTGCCCATCTGCTATTTCTCACTCTTACCATGTTGTCTTCTCCATTTCCTATCATATAGTTCCTGATGATATCTTTTACTCTTATTATTCTTCAGAGTTCTTCATTGGTTAAATGCTGGCAACCTGTGCCTACCCACCAGGTAACTCTCCATTGCCCTCTGTATGATATTTATTTTCAGTTCTTTGAAAACTGTTATGTATTATTACTCCCAGGTATATAATACTATTGAATGTTAGCACTAAAAAGAAGAGTTTTGTTTTGGGGAAAGCTTTGGGTCATTAAAGGAGCTTTGTAATTTCCTTAAAGAAACCCAGTCTGCTTCCTCCTACTATCTAGTTCTGGGCCCAACCCATTGTCCATTTGTACTACTTTTCACAGATATGAATACTGATTGACAAATTCTACATGTTATAAATTGTAAGGGAAAAGCAGAAAAACTGTTTTTAAATGATTCTGAGGCTTTAACCTTAAGTGACTGCAAGGAAGGTAAGGCCCTAAAAAGAAATAGTAACATTGGAAGGAGGGATGGATTTAGGGCTTATTATGATGAGCTTAATTGTAGACCTGCTGAGTTTGAAATGAGAGACTAGAGCTCTGGAGAGTGGTTGGGAATTGATATTTTAGGGGCTACGTGTATAGAAGTGAACATTGAACCTATGGAAGTACATTAATATCATCAAGGAAAAGGGTATATAAAGACAAGTAGATTGGGCAAAGTTAGAGTCTTGAGGGACACCCACAAGTTGAAGGGGAGAGTGGGCAGGGGAAAGAACAGGAAAGAAGACCAACAAAAAGCAATCAGAGGGCATCAGGAGAGAGAAACATCCTTTATACTAAAAGAGGAGAGCATCAGGAATTGAGAGGAAGGGAAGGAAGGAAGAAGGGATCAATAGTGCCAAGCATAGAAAATTCATAGATCTTGAGGGCAAAAGATTTAATCCTGGCTCCACCATTCATGAGCCATGTGACCACAGGCAAGGCATTTAACTTTTTTGCACTTTAGTTTCCCTATATTTAAAATGAGGATAAGAATGCCAGTACTATCTATCCCAGAGGGTTTTTGTAAAGATAAAATGAGATTATGTCTATAAAAATGTTTTGCTAACTACATGTAAGGTACTATTATTATGCTGCAAGTAAGATGGAGGCATTTGATTGTGACATTCATTCAGGCATTTAAAAGTGCTAAATATTTTAAATTTATTTTCTTTTCTTCAACTTATCTAATTCTCAGCAATCAAAATTAATTATCATTACATTTTTCCATTCTTTGCTAAGCTGGGGGAAAAAGTGTTCGGTTTTTTCCCATGTGTGATAGTCACTCAGACATCATTATGTAATAGACTTTATATCCATTTCCACATCTTGCCTCCTAAATTGTGTCTAAATTGTTTCAATTGCTAATTAAGCTCAGAAATATTTTTATATATTTTGTTTTTTCATCATTATTCTATCAAGGCGAACAGACATATTTCTGCCTTCTAAGCTATGCTTAAACATTCCATACACTCAGCAAATATATATATATATATATATATATATATATATATATATATATATATATATATATATATGTCTACCTTACTTTAAGCTAACCCAATGTAGAAAAAATAGATATTTATTAAACAAAGAAAAGGATAATTACTCATTGTGATGAATGTTTGCCTACATCTGTCTCCCCCATACTATTCCATGAGGACAGGGAATGTTTCTCATTTGATTTATTCTATGAGAATGCAAACAGATTTAAAGGGAAAGGAAATCTGTATATCCTGGACCTCATGCCACTGAGATGCCTTCTTATTATGTTGGTTCTCATAGCCACAGGGAAATGTGCAATGCTTAAAGAAAACAAAAGACTCTTACTAAATCTCGATAAATTTTATGAAAATAGTATTTTCTTGCTACCAGAAATTTAGACCCTTATTTAATAATTATAGTGGTGCTGTTCTTGTCAATTGACATTAATTGGCCTCATTAAACACATTTAAGCTATGTGAAATTTCTTCAACTGCAAGTGCTCCATCTCATTCTGAAAAAAGCATAGGTTTTCTTGGTTGTCCTTGTATTTCATTCCAATCAATTCAATTCAAACAAAATGTAATAAGTACCTATTTTGTGTGAGGCACTATGCTAAGTACTAGAGATGAAAAGGAGACAGAGACCTTGGTCTTAAAGGTTAGTTCTCTAATCCATAGTGAATTAGAGCATTTTTCATGTGATTTTTGATAGCTTGGATTTCTTTCTTTGAAAATTGTCTTTTCGGGGGCGGCTACATGGCACAGTGGGTAGAGTGCTGGCCCTGGAGTCAGAAGGACCTGAGTTCAGATCCGGCCTCAGACACTTAACACACACAAACAAAAAAACCTAGCTGTGTGACCTTGGGCAAGTTACTTAACCCTAATTGCCCTCCAAAAAGCAAAAAAAAAAGAAAAAGAAAGAAAGAAAGAAAATTGTCTTTTCATCTCCTTTAAATATTTATATATTGGGGAATGGCTATCATTCTTATAAATTTGAATCATTTCTTCACATATCTTAATAGTGAAACTTTTATCACAGAACCTTGTTGCAGAGATCTTTCTCCAGTTACCTGTTTCCTTTCTAATTTTTACTATATTACATTTGTTCATGCACAATCAGAGAAACTTTGAGGTTCTACCTCATACCTATCATACTGGCAAAGAGGATAAAACAGGGAAATAAATGTTGGAGGGGTGTCCAAAACAGATGCAGGAGTATGCTATGATTTGGTCCAGCCATTCTAGAAAACAACTTGGAACTATGCTCAGAAGATTGAAGGTGGAAGTGCAGACTTAAGAATTATCTGCATAGATGTAATTATTGAAACAAAAGACAGGATCTTGGTGTATATTCACATTTAAGGAAGATAAGGAAACAGGGAAGGACTGGCCAGAGATTTAGGAGGAGACCATGGAAGTGCAGTGCCAGGGGAGTCAAGTAAAGAGAGAATATACAAAAAGAGGGCAAGTGGTTCACAATGCCAAATGTTAAGTAAAGGCAAAAATACGTGAGGACAGGAAAGAATACATTGGAAGTTATGATTAGGGTGTCCTTATTAAATTTCAAGAAAACATATTAAGTAAAGAGGTGAGGCCAGAAACCATTGTATAAGCAATCATGAAGATGATGATTTTAATGAGTTTAGCAGGGAAGGAGATGAGGCAGTTAATATATAAAATAGTAGGGACCATGGAGTAAAAGTTTATTTTAAGTTTGGGAGATTTAAGACCTATCTACTTCCTTTCCAGAAAATGTTATCTTTGTCTTTGTATTTCATTATTCTTTTGATACGTTTACCTTCTCTCAGTCATGTTTACTTTTATTGCTTCATATTTTCTTCATATTTCTTGTTCTCAAGTGTGTTGGTGCTATCTCTTCTATTATTAGTAATAAGTTCTGATCAGGACATTACAATTAAATAGGAAAAGGAGAGAAGGCTGGATCACTTGGGAAACATTGTGTAGTGACTCAAAATTTCTTTCTTTTTTTTTTTTTAAGCAATTGGGGTTAAGTAACTTGCTCAGCGTTACATGGCTAGTTGTTTATTTATGTGTGGGTGCTAATTTTCTGAGTGAGGCCGGAACTGATCCCAGGTCTTCCCAAATCTGGGGCCAGTGCTCTTACTCACTGTGCCACCCAGCCGCCCCTTGACTCAAAATTTCTACCTGAAGCAAAGATCCATTTTAAAAATCATGATTATTATTATGTATGTTCATAAATCAGAGGATAGCAATCCCCAAAGAATTAAATTTGTGAGTTGTTCAAAAAATAATGGAGAATCATAGGAAGGTCATGATTAAGTTGAAATATGTAACCAATGGAGGATTTCCCTGGAGAAGTAACATTAAAGATAACCTTAAATAGATGCATAATTAGAAAAGGAGGATGGATGATTATGTAGTGAGTATGAGGAAAGGAGCTATACCTAGCATCCTTAATTGGTATCCCAAGAAGGTCAAGTAATCCAAAAAGTCTTCAGCACTTTGGGTAGAACCCCATGGAGGATTTATAACAACTGGGGATGTGAAAAAGAATCACATCAAGTGGATGAAAACACATGGGCAATTTTATATTTATGCCATTAAAAGGAGTACCCATATTGATGTGATTACAGATCCATCAAAGTAAATTCCTTGAGGACAGGAACCATATTTTCTCTTACTTCTTTTCCTTTCTGGAACACTAAATATAGCCCTTTATACACAGTGGACATTAAGTTACATCTGTTTCTAAAAGACATCATAACCTCCAATGTGTTTTGGAGTGTGTGTTTGTGTGTGTGTGTGTGTGTGTGTGTGTGTGTGAATTAGTGAATGAAAAAATTAAACACATATTAAGCACTTAGTATGTGCCAAGCAGCATTAAATGCTGGGGGTGCAAATAGAAAAATGAGACAGTTTTGCTCAGAAGGAGCTCATATATGTGTCTGTGTATGTGTTTGTATATACATGTATGCAGATATATGCATACTTGATAAAGATCAATAAACATGACTATTCACATGTAAAAAAGAACAAAAGAGAAAAATATGAAAACATTAATCTCTATTATGAATAGCTTATTTTAAAAGCATTATATTAAACATAGTAATACCAATACTTTCCTGCCTTTGTGTCCCAATTCTGAACTTTATTCTGTTCTCCTTTGTGTATTTTTAAAGTGTTTTCTGACAAACTTTTTCTTTCTTCTTTTTTTGTATCACTATCCCTATCTCTCTAATTCACCCATAAGTCACCCTCCTCAAACAAAACAAAACAAAACAAACCTTTCCTTATAATATGTAAGTATAGTAAAGCATAACAGATGCACCCATTGGCAATGTCTGAAAATCTAAGTCTTATTCTTATGGAAAGCATGGTTAATCATGATCAGTCTCCTGAAGTCTTGAACAATCATTTCATTGCATTGGCTGAAGTTCTTAAGTCTTCCAAAATTGTTTTCCTTGATAATATTGTAATCATTTTATTAACTTTGTCCTTTGTTTCTTTTTATTTCACTCTGCCTTAGTTCCTAAAAGTCTTCTCAGGTTTCTCTGAATTTCTCTGAATCTCCCTTTGTTAAATTATCTTGTCATAACAATGTTCTAGTACATTTATATGCCATAATTTATTATTGAGCACCAACTTTCACTTCTAGGTATTTTCTATTTTTTTAAAAATGGCTGAGAAAATAGGCACATTAATATATTTTGGGTAGAGCAGTCAATCAGTACAACTGTTCTGGAAAGCAATTTGGAGTTATGCTCAAAGCATTACTAAACTATGCGTAGGTTTTCATTCAATGGTATCACTACTAGGAAAGTCACTTCAAGGAGAACAAAGAAAGAAGAAAAGGTCTTACGTGTAAAAATCTATATCAGTTCTTTTTGTTTCTGCAAGAATTGGAAACTAATTGTTGGTGGAGTTGTATACTGATCCAACCATTCTGGAGGGCAATTTGGAACTATGCCCAAAGGGCTATAAAACTGTATATACCCTTTGATCCAATAATACCACTTCTAGGTCTAAAGGGGGTAAGGACCCACATTTACAAAAAATATTTATAGCAGCTCTTTTTGTGGTGGCCAAGATTTGGAAATTGAGGGGATGCCCATCACTTGGTGAATGGCTGAACAAGTTGTGGTAATACTATTGTTCCATAAGAAATGAGGTGCAGGCAGACTTCAGAAAAACCTGCAAAGACTTACATGTACTGATGTTGAGTGAAGTGAGCAGAACCAGGAAAATATTGTATGTAGTAATAGCAACATTGTGTGAAGAATAACTTTGATAAACTTAGCTCTTCACAGCAGTACAAGGATCTAAGACAACTCCGAAAGACTCATGATGGAAAATGCTATCCACATCCAGAAAAAGAACTATGGAGTCTGAATGCAGACTGAAGCATACTATTTGCTCTTTTATGTTGTTTCTTCTTTCTCGTTTTTTCTCCCATTGGTTCTAATTCTTCTTTACAATGTGACTAATATGAAAATATGTTTAATATGAATGTAAATGTAGGCTTAATTGATTGCATACCATCTTGGGGTGTGGGGGAGGGAAGGGAAAGGAGGAAATTTAGAATCCAAATCTTATAGAAGTGAATGTTGAAAATCGAAAATAAATAAATACATTTTTAAAGAATTAGAAATTAAGGGCATCTAATCATATGGCAAGTAGATGAACAAGTTATGGTATATAAATGTAATGGAATACTATTATGCTATAAAAAATGAGGAAAAAGATAGTTTCAGAGAAACCCAGAAAGAGTTGTATGAAATGGTGAAAAGTGAAGTGAGTAGAACCAAGGGAAAAATCTATATCATAACATCATCATTAAAAATGAAAAATTTTTAAAGATTTAAGAACTTGGGTTTTGAAATGATTAACCAACATACCAAAGGATAAATGATGAAAAATTGCTTATCATTTACCAACAGAGAAGTGATTAAGTAATATACAGGATAAGACACACATTTTTGGACGTGGATAATATGGGAACTTATTTTTCCTTAATTATGTATATTTGTTACAAAGTTGTTGTTGTTTTGTAGGGAGAAAGAGGTAGGGAAGAGAATGTACTAGATATTTGTAAAAAGTAAAAAGTTGGGGCAGGTAGGTGGCACAATGAATAGAGCACCGGTTCTGGAGTCAGGAGTACCTGAGTTCAAATCCAGTCTCAAACACTTGACATACTTACTAGCTGTGTGACCTTGGGCAAATCACTTAACCTCCATTTCCTTACCTTTCCCCCTTCAAAAAATAAAAAAGAAATTAATAAAAAGTAAAAAGTGATTCTTTTTTTAACTGTGCCTACAAATATCAGTCCCTTCCCTCAATCTCTGATCTCCTTGGGAACATATATCTAGCAGTGGTATTGCAGGGTCAAAGGGTTTAATTACCTTTTAAGTATAGTTCCAAATTCTTTTTAAGAATGCTTATACCAGTTAATTGATTCATTAAGAACACATTAATGCTAAGAGCTCACATTTTAATAAGAAGAGATAATCTATATAAGACTAGTTAGCTATAGGGCATGTGGTAAGACCCAGTGAACCAGGGATCCTGGTTGCAGGGCAGGTCATGAGGCCTGGTGTTCTTTGGGGTGCTGAATATAAGGATACTTGGCAAGGTCAAATGATCTGTATATTACAATGGCAAAGCAGATGGCAGGGCTACAAGTTCATCTTTTTGCCCACTGGGAAGTTCATGTTTTTTATCATCTCATTCCTAAAAAGGCAGACAAAGCACACTTTTACCAACAGAATCATCTCCTACCAAATGTAGTTATTCCCTATTTAAGGTCTATTATGTATGAAAGGATATACGAGGTGTTCTGAAAAGGTAGGGAAGTTAAAAGACATTAGGTCCTATCTTTATGGACCTTAGTTTGATAGTTTTGTGAGCTCATCAATGTGGTACATCTCCAAAGGAGTAGATACAATCTTTACATGCCTTCCTATTCTATAACTGTTGCTCATATTCCGTAACAAGGGGGGAAAGGAAGAAGCCAAAAGCCAAGAGACTAGCTAGGAGGTTCCTATGGGTCACCCAAATGAGTAATGGTTAGAAGTAAGGTGTGTGACGCTATAGCATATTTCCAATGTGCAACCTTGAGCAGTGTAAAGAATTTCATCAGAAAAATGTATGATGGAGAAAGGAAATCATCTGGTTATATTAGGAAAGTTATGGATAATTAGTGGATAACTCAATTTTTACCATTAGCATTTATGAAATGTCAATAGAATAAAAGGAATCCTCTGGCACATTGGGTAGATAGCATACAGAGGATTTACGGGAGAGTCCTAAATCTACTGCTGGAAGGGATTTCAGAGGCCATCTATTTCAAGTCTCTCGTTTTTCATTGTAAAGCCAAGCACGAGCAGCTTTCCAGAGGACTGCTGCTGTGAACAGCTTTTATCTTTCTTACATAGTATAGCGAACTCTCTATTTATTCAATAACAAATCAGAGCAAAACATTCACAGAAAATCAAGGTACAGCATTCACCATGTCACAATTCAACAACTCACCACTAAAATAGCCACATAGTTTTCACCAAAGTGGTCACATAGTTTTGAACAAAGTATCATTTAGTCAATCAATCACTCAGTGACTCAATCATTCAGTCATAAAGTACAAAAGGTCAAAGTCCTCCACCCATGGGGCATACTAAGTTACAAATCAGTCACTATTTAGTCATCAGTCACTACTCAGTCATCAGTCACTACTCAGTACCCTCTTAAGGGGTAGTGGAAAATACACAGGCCCTCCACCCTTCAGTCACAAGTAAATCACAATTTCATCAATACTCAGTACCCATGGAGAAGTTTTTTCATCTTGACTCAGGGCAGGCTTTCAGCTTCCATGGCTCCTCTTCCATGGTCCCAGCTCCCACCCAAATCTAACCAACTGCCACCTGAGTCCAAAGGCAGACAGCTCCCAGCTCCTTGTCCAGATCTCCATGCAGTTCCTGCTCCACATTGGAGCTCACAGTGTCCAGTCCGTCTCAAATCCTTCACACTCTCTGTTCCTGGGAAGACAAGGCTTAACAAAGCCACAAGAACAGTCATGCACATTAACAAAGCCACAATGATATTTTTATAGAATACCCACACCACAGTAATGTTTCCTCAGTCTTCAGCAGCTCTGGCTAGTCCTTGGAAGTCATCAACATCTCTGGCTGGCCCTCGGAAGTCTTCAGCAGCTTTGTTCTCAAAAGCAAAATCACTTTCTCCCATTCTCAAAATCAAAATCACTTTTTCCATGGAAGTTCCAATCCAGCAGTAGCAGCCCAGCCTTCAGGTGCTGTAGTGGAAATGCAGATTTGAAGATCTTCCCTGCTCCTAGGCCCTTTGATTGGCTTAAGTGACTCTGAGAACCTTTTTTAATTTGAAAATATACTCTGCCCCTTAATAGGCTGAATGTGGTCACATGGAGCCTGTGGTAGGAGGCTTGGTTTTCAGGAATGACCACACCTTGATGCTGTGTGATTGGGCAGTGGGTCAAGAGGGTGGTTACATTCTCTGACCCAGGAGAAGGCTATATAATTCCTGATGTGAGGCTTTGCTTTGGGGCTCACTTTGAGAAGTGTGTGATTTGACCAGATGAGACTCTGGGAAGCCGTTGAGAGTCCCCGCAGCTTTGAAAACCCAGATGTTGATGCTTCCCTCTCTGGTAACTATGATTTTGGTATTGATAATGGTCGAACAGTTTGGAAGCCTGTCTGTTTGATCTGTCTGAATACTCTGAAGTTTGGGGTGCTGACCTTTCCCCCTGAACTAGGTAATATATTTTGATTGATTAAAGTGAGCTTGTTAACCAATTTTGAGTTGCTTTCCTTTTGAAAAGCAGATCTAAGAACCTGTGTTGGCAGCCACTCTGGGGATGCTGGAGTGCTTGCTGCTACAGGTGCTCATCCCAAGAAGCTCTGACTGTCTAGCTTGTGCTCTTCCTTAAATATAGTATAGCTCCTCCCTGTTCAGCCCCTTACTTTATGTTAGCAACAGGAGTTCCCTGTTCAGCCCTTTCCTGTTATGGCAGCAACAGGAGTTCTTACCTTCTGTTTCTTTAACAAAGGCTTAATTTGAAACTAGGTGCTAAGTACCTCTTAGCTTTCCAATACAAAAGGATCTTCAAATTTCATTACCATTATATTCATATAAGGCAATTGAGGCCCAGGGAGCCCAATCAATTTGCATGAGGTCATAAAAGACTTCTTCTGTGTTGCCTCTGTGGATAACAATTACATAGAATCAGAAAATGTGGATGGATTATGACTTATACTGTTGGAGAAAATATCCATAGTGATAAGATCACAGATTTATCAAAGTAAGGTTAGTATAACATCTCTCTGGCATGCATACATGTATGTGCTCGTGTTTGATGCTGCAAATATGAGGACAAATCCATGCATTCTCATACTCATATATACATAGTGTTCTCAAACAATTATATTCTAATATTATTACTCCCCAAGTGGCTCTTCTACCTTAAAGGTTGCAGACCCTTGGGTTGGACCTTTAAGAAGGAAAACATCTGTAATGATTGCAGTAGGGAATACAATAAGCAGTCACCTGAAGATAGGAAAGGATTTCCAAAGTACATTGAGAACCTAGCTAAAGCAGGCATAGATGAATTTAGAGTGAATGCAATTGGTATAGTTTTATGGTATTCTTCAGCATTCCTTGGCAAGCTGGAAATAGGAAAGAAGAAAGCAGATGGTCCAGTTTTTCCTATGACTCAGCATTGACTGGGTATTCAGGGTGGGAGTGGGGGTGGTGGAGGAGGGGGGGTGTTAAAGCAGAAGGATAAGGGAGATAAATGAGAGATTCTAGACTACTAATAAGTGTGGTCTTTCTCAAAACAGACGACCATGGTGTCCAGGCTCTTGAATTGAGGCAGAAGAATAATGAAAGCCTAGGGGAATAAAAAAGAATCAAGTGTCTTTAGTGAGAAGAATAGGAGATAAGCTAGAGAGGGAAATTTCAGACTTGGAAATCATAGCATCATGGATCTAGATCTGGAATAAAATTCTAATCAAATTCTCTCATTCTGTAGTTGAGGAAACTAAGGCCCAGGGAGGCAAAAATGACTCAAGATCACAAATGTAAGCATTGGAAGCAAAATCTGAACCTATGTCCTCATGTCATCTGAGAGGAGCATATGGCCAATTGCCAACATAAGCAATGTCATTCATTCTGTAGTTTTAGGTTACTCCCACTTTGTTCTGTGATCAGAGACCACATCCTTAATCCTTGGCTATCTCCCAGATGTTTGCTGTTGGGCACAACATGCTTAGACTTCACAGTATGAATAACAATGCAATCCAGTCTCACTACTCATAGAAAAATCTTCAAAGCCCACCTCTTTTGCAATTTAAAAAAAAAAAGAAAACAACACAGGGTAGGCACAGGAATATTGCTGTTGGTCTTAATCTAAAGACCCCTTTAAGACCAAAGATGGGGAAGCACACAAAAAGAAATTCTGCATCTCCCAACACATGCTGACTATAAAGCTCAGCTGGATCAGAGAGGTCCAAGGCTGCAGACACTTAATCAAGACTGGTTTCTTTTCTCTCTTTCCCAAGATTTTTTTTTTTTGCCTATCCCTCCTTCTGGGAAATTGTACATCTTCTTGGGGGTTATGTCAGTTGTCAGGTTGCTATCCCAATTTATCAACCTTTCTTTGCTTCTCTTTCTGAAAAGTTTCTTTATTCAGATCCTTTTCAAAAGCATCAAGTGTATCACCTCTGCAGAACTGGCAGTGCCTAATACCTAATGATGCAAGGAAAGGTCAACACAGGCTTCTATAATCTTGGAGATCATTCAGTGTTGTACATAAGAGGAATTTCTTGTTGCCTAGCGGGCTTTCCATTTACTCCTGGCTTCGTGCATTTGGTATTTTATGGGGTTGAAAAGTAGATTGGAACTGAAATGTCAAAGAATAAAAATAACAGTAATCTCTAAAATGCTATTAGGGTTCACATTTAACCCTCTTAAAAATCTAATTTGTCTTGCCTTTTACTGTGGTAAATTCTCTAGTTTGTGCATGTTAAAGAAAAAAAAAAGTATTGATTTCCCTCCATATAAATTTTTTCTTCTTCTATCGGTGTTCCTCTTACCCCTTAATTCATGTTCTCGATTTTGAAATGACTCAGGAAAGATCATTTTCAGTGTAATGCTTGTCTCTGTTACTATATACACCCCACAGAAGTAGACCTGGATGAAGTATAAAGAGGCGATTTGACTTATCTATTTATATGTAAATATGTAAAGTATGAAAATGGATGGTGTATTTGAGCATAAGGGTAAAACCTTGAATAAACATGTGAATTTTTTTTAAGGAGTATTGCTTCTGTTGTCACAATTTAAAGAAATTTTAATTTAGAATTTGGGGCTCTGCTAATCCCAAGTAGCTTTTCATCACTTTCAGTAGGTAGTGTGTGGCAAGATTTGGCAAGAAAGACAAGTATGAATTCATCAGATACAAATGTAAAGGGAAAAAGTAGGTCAATTAAACAGTAATCTCAGGGTGACTCTAGCAGAATCACTTCTGTGAAATGTCATGAAAAACTCAGAGGAGCCAGTAAGATTACAATCAGATGTAACGAAAAGAGCAGTGGTTTTACAGTCAGGAGTGATTGGGTAGAAGCCTGAGCTCTTCTAATCATTAGCTGTGTGACACTAAGCAAGTCACTTAATCCCAATTTTCAGTGTCCTCATCTGTAAAATAGGGTAATCATATACTTCCACTACTTACAGGTGAGAGGCAGCTTAGTGCAACAAATAGAAATGGGAGTCAGGAATGCCTGGCTAGTTTCAAGTCCAAACACTGATACACAATGGCTGTGTGACCTTGGGCAAGTCAATTAGGTTCTCTGTACTTCAGGCAGTTCTCCAATACGGTAGTAAATTGCACAGAAAATGCAGACATGAATTGGAAAAAGGAATTCCTTCGTCATCTTTAGCTACCCTATATTAATTAACTCATAGGTTCAGTCTTTTCCTTACTTTTAAAAATTTTTTAATCTTTTAAAAAAATTTTGGAGGGGGGAAGGCAGGGCAATTGGGGTTAAGTGACTTGCCAAGGTCACACAGCTAGTAAGTTTTAAGTGCCTGAGACCAGTTTAACTCCAGTCCTCCTGACTCTAGAGCAGGTGCTCTATTCACTTTACCACTAGCTGCCCCATGTCTTATTCCTACTGACAGGAAGTTTTGAAGAATCTGTATACCCTAAGATGTTTTAAGAATGTGAGCTAGTACTATTATTTTAGAGTGTTCTTCTAGCCACGAATGCCACTCTTTATTGTGATTTCAGATTATTTTCTTCCCCTTCCATATGTGTGTATAAAAATAAGATTATTTTTCCCTTCCATATATATGTGTATGTATATATTTATTTTTAATTATTTTCTTCCTCTTCCATATATATGTATGTATGTATACACACATATATAATTTAAGCAGGTCTCAGAGGAGGATTATTTTACTATCAATTAATCAATAAACATTTATTAAGTGCCCACTATATGCCAAGCAATATTCTAATATTCTGTATACAATATTCTGTATCTAGGGATACAAAAAGAGGCTAAATACAGTCCCTACCCTGAAGGAGCTTACAGTCTAATGGGGGAGACAACATAGGAACAAACATATAGAAAGCAAGCTATATATAGTATAAATAGGAAATAATTAACAAGGAAGATTCTACCATCATAGGACTTGAAGGTGAAAGAGACTTTAGCAACTGTCTAGTTCAAGCTCTTTTTGTCTTCTGTGCTAGAAAATTGAGAAGTGACTTCATTGAATTCATACAGTAAGTAACACATCTAGGATTCAATCCCAAAGTTGCTGATTCCAAACCCAGTGCTCTTTCCACTACCCCTTCATGCCTTAGTGCCGTACAGGTAGTATAGCCACTACCATCTTCAAACTCAAGGTGTATTCAGTCCCAGGAAGGATGGTAGGAGGTGCTTTGGAGAAAGGGACAGTTAAGAATCATGGTTCTTGTCCCATAGAAGTTTCTAAGCTCGGAGACAAGTCAAAATTTTAGAAATCTGATTAGAAATTTCCAATGCAGTTTAGAGTCAAATACTGGTAGCAGGAGCATGTGATTTGAAACACTGTCTTGGGAGAACCTGGATGATTAAAAAAAATCCTAGGAACCAAGAGTCTTAAAAATGGAATAAAATTAGTGTTGTATGTCTGGTGCTGTGATTTCTTTTTCTTTTTTTAAGACCTGCCAGAGACTCTTTTACTTTACAAAGTCCTTATGATGAAAAGTGGGAGGATAAAAGGAATTCAAAGGATAGATTTTAAAATGACTATTTTCAATTTCCTAATCCCTGTTTCTATAAATACTGTGGCCCATTTAGCCACAAGCTGGTTGGCATTTCATTGCATGATCTTACCTTCAGTTTTCATTATTTCTTTATTTACTTATTCATTAATTCATTAATTTATTTGTTTATTTAGATGAGCAGGAGCCACATTAAACACTAGCATTTTCATATTGTTATTCCATTTTTAAATATTTATAAGTAGGAATGATCAATGTTACATAGCCTTAGTCATTCTACAGAATGAAACACTCATGCCTTTTAAAGGTGAGAGAAAATAATTAAAGTGACTTAAATAGCATTTCAAAAACACTGCCATTCATTTGAGTTAGTTAGGCCAGGGTCTTTAAAAGTAGAATATAAAAAGCTTTAATAAATAGCTCCTGGTAAATGACAAAGCAAAGATTAAAAAAACAAAACAAATATAATATATATAGTAGATTTCCTTTCAGGAAGCAAAATCACTTCTATTTCTTATAACCAGAGAAAGAAGAAGAACCTGGTTGCTATGAATGTTACCTGATTGTTTATGTTCCCTATATCTAAAAGATTTCTTCAAGGCTGGGAGAAGACTATTTTTGTTGGGTTTTTTTGTTTTGTTTTGTATTGTTTTGGGTTTTTTTGGTGATACAGTACTTGCTTCCCGGAGAAGAGTTCTCCTCTAGATTACCTTGATTTCAGTTTCACCCTGGTGACAGTCAACTAATCTCTGATATCCAGGAAGTTAAAATCAGCTGACTAGTGCCTTATAGAGTATCATAAAGAATTGTTAGTAAAGCATCTCTTCAGGGGAAGTAAGTTAAAGCTGTCACCTTACGATGCTTTTCTAACTGGACTCCATAAGATATATTACTCTGTTGATCACTAATAATTTCTAAAGACACAAGGTCACACATCCTAAATCTAGTAATCTCTGGTCTTATCCTGATGTGCCAAAATGTCACACCAAGGTTAAGTAGCATATGTCTTTGACTCAGTTGTCAGATGTTATCAATAGATTGCCTTCCAAAGGAAAGTAGTAGAGGTGTCATAGACATTTTGAGAACCATATGTTTGAGGCAATAAAATGCCTGCCAGGACTATTTTCTACTTCCAAATGAGGTAAATAAACCTGCTCTTCTCCAGTAGTTGTAAAAACATTAAACACACACACACATACAGAATGTCACTTAGTGCCTAACTCCCAAGCTGCTCACCCTCTTTCGTTCTATATTATGATGCTTCACTTTCAAAGTGTGAGAATGGTCACAATTTTCCTTACCTCTTCTTTGAACTTTCAAAAGGCATTTTATTTTTCTTCTTTTTTTCATTCCTACTAATTTTTTCTTAGAGATCAGGGTTATTCATTTCAGTTATCTTCTCAATTAAGCTGAATAAAATGAAAATTATTTCAGTTTAGTTAGTCAATAAACCATTAATAAATCCCTACTATATGTGCTAGCTCAGTGCTGGGGATACCAAGGTAAAAGTCCCTGCTTTCAAGCAGGCTACTTTGCAGTTTTGGTAAATGGAGTCCCCAATATGATTCAAAAGGAAACCTGGTCCCCTGACCAAGGCCCAAGGTAAGAGATGAAAAGAATTTCTTACCAAAGCTTAGATATAAATTTAGGCCTAGGGCCCCTGAGCTGTTCAAAAGGAGAGATGTAAAAATGTCTAAAGGCTTTTCTAGTTAGTCACTTGGGTGCATGTAGCCAAGAGGAGTCTACATATACAAAAGAGCTAAAGATATTCCTATGGCTATAGCTAAAGAACTAGCAGACCTTCTGCCGCTATGGGCAAGAAGCTTTAAAGCAGCTGTAATCTATCAGATGACAGCAGAGAGGAGCCAATGAGAAGTATACAATAGAGAGAACAGAAGCAACATGGGAGACACCAAAGAGAAAAAAGCACAATGGAGACATCAACAAAGAGCAACACAGCAAAGAAAACACCAACAGAAGGCCAAAGCTCAGTGGAAAAGTAGCTCCTCTACCACCCTTCCTTACTGGCTCTAAAGCATCTGAGGCATAAGTTGCTCCAAGCAAAAGTGTCATTTACAGAGGATCATAGATTTGGAGCCAGAAGTGACCTTAGGGGTCATCCAACCTCTATAACTTTAGAGATAAGGAAAATAAGACTCACAGAAGTTAGGTGACTTAGCCAAAGTCACAGAGGTAGGACTATGGCAGAGTCAGATCATGAACCCCTGTCCTCTAACTACAAATTTCCCATTCTGTAGCAAACTGCCTCTGCATATATTGTGATGTGTATATTTCCTGGTCATGGGGGTTTCTTGCATGCATCATCCCTAGCTACTCTCTGGTCATTTGTGTGCCCTTCATGTGTCCACTTTCCCTGGTGGTATGTCATTTATTTTGTAATGCTGATTAATTAAATATTTTTTGCTTTGAATGAATGCATTTTCTGTGTTACCCAGTAGAAATAAACATATTAAAAGACACTATATAACTATATCACATAGATAATGCTATTTTGTATATATAGCATCGATGCAGATCTATCAATCAATAGAGCCATACTGAACATATGTATATGTGTGTGTGTATATATATATATATATATATATATATATATATATATATATATATAATCTATAGCTATTCATCTATACATCTATACATCCATCTATCTATCTATCTAAAGAGTTGTCAAAGTTACTTGAATTCAGGCTGGAAGGGGATATTCAGGTCAAAATTTTGTTCTTAGGAACAAATAGTAATTTTGTTTTGATGTGATTCTAGGAAAGCTCATAAAAGCAACATGCACACTGAATATCAGATTCCTTGTTTTCTATGGAAAGAGAAAAAGTCCTTTCAATTGAGTGGAATCAGAAGAAAATTGTTCTATACTATAAGGAATATAGGGGGCGGAGCCAAGATGGCGGAGTAGAAACAGCTCTTCCAAGCCTCTCTGCCCTGAGATTACCCACAAACTATGTAAAAAAGGACTGTGAACAACTTCTGGATCCCCAGCACCCACAGAACGACACAGAGAAGCTAACCTCCCACTGAGGACAGCCCAGCAGCCCTGCAGGAAGGACCAGCGCAGTGGTCCGGGAGCCAGCAGCGCGCAGAGCGCAGAGCGCAGGAGCCGAGCCGAGCCCAGGTCCGCGTGAGCCGAGGTTTTAGCCCCAGGGCGGCAGGGCCAGCAGCCTGCTGGAGGAATCCCAGGACACCAGGAGCTGTGGCGACTCCAGAATTATCAACATAGACATGCCTAGGACAAAGTAAGAGGTTAGTGTCCTGTGGACTTTGGGACCTGTATTTGGGGAATGCGTCAGCTCCCTCCTCTGGGGGCTAGAAGCCGCTGAGGAGACACGCCATTTTGTAGTTTTCATAGGCATTTCCGGCTCCCAGCCTACAAATCGTGGGGAGATCCAGCGATCAGTCTTGGGGGGTAATCGCTCTTGCTTTAACCTCCCTGGATCTGGATTGTGATCTAGGGTGGAAGTTGTGGGTGGGTTTACAGCTTGCCAGAAACGGAAGTTGCCCCCCACACGTTCGGGACGAAAATTCCTCTATCTGGCCTTAAAGCCATAGTGTGGCAACAAGCCCAAAAGTCAAGCAATTAAGTGGCAACATGCCAAGGCAAAGGAAACAGAAAAATGCAACCCTAGACTCCTATTTTGGGGGCATAGAGCGGGAAAAGGACTGTGAGGTCAGAAGTCCTGCTCCAAAAGCCCCAGGGGAAAACATGAGCGGGTTGCAGGCCATAGAGGACCTTAAGAAGGACTTTAAAAATCAAATAAGAGAAGTGGAGGAAAAATTAGAAAGAGAAATGAGAAGGATGCAGGAAAAGTATGAAATGAGGGCCAACAGCCTGACTGAGGAAAACAACACCTTAAAAAATAGACTAACTCAAATGGCAAAGGAGGCCCAAAAGGGCAATGAGGAGAAGAATGCCTTAAAAAGTCGAATTTGCCAGATGGAAAAAGAATCTCAAAAGTTCACTGAGGAGATTCATTCCTTCAGAGTTAGACTGGAGCAAATGGAAGCTAGTGACTTTATGAGAAATCAAGATGCTGTTAAGCAGATCCAAACAAACGAAAGATTAGAAGGCAATGTGAAATATCTCATGGGAAAAACCACTGACCTGGAGAATAGATCCAGGAGAGACAATTTAAAAATTATTGGACTAACTGAAAGCCATGATCAAGGAAAGAACCTAGAAATCACCCTTCAAGAAATTCTCAAGGAAAACTGCCCTGATGTTTTAGATCCAGAGGGCAAAATAGAGGTTGAAAGAATCCACCGATCACCTCCTGAAAAAGATCCCAAAAAGAAAACTCCCAGAAATATTATAGCCAGGTTCCAGAATCCCCAGATCAAGGAGAAAATACTACAAGCAGCCAGGAAGAAACAATTTCTATATTGTGGAAACACAATCAGAATAGCCCAGGACCTGGCAGCTTCTACACTGATGGATCGAAGGGCATGGAATATGATATTCCAGAGGGCAAAAGAACTGGAAATGAACCCAAGGGTCACCTACCCAGCAAAACTGAGTATTTTGTTTCAGGGGAAAATATGGTCATTCTGTGCAATAGAGGACTTTCAAGCATTCTTGAGGAAAAAACCAGAGTTGAATAGAAAATTTGACATCCAGACCCAAGAAGGAAGAGATGCCTGAGAAGGTAATCAGGGAAAAGAAATCAAAAGAAACTTATCAAAGTTGAACTATTTACATTCCTATATGGAAAAGCAATAACTGTGACTGATGATATCTTTCTCACTATGAAAATAATGGAAGAAGGGGGTGTGGTCATATGAATACATATGTGAATGTGTGTGTATGGTTACAGTTATATATGGATAGAGGGCATAGGTTGAATTTGTTGGGAAGGGAGAATACTCAAGGGATGAAATTATGAGGTGAGAGAGGAAAGTGGCAAGAGGAGATGGGGAGAGACAGGGTAGGGTAAAGTATCCCATGTAGAAGAAGCAAGGGGAAGTGGTTGCAAAGGAGGGGGAGAATAAGGACGGCTAAAAAGGCAAAACCACATTCACATTGAATTTGGTTCAGGGAGAAAATGACATACATACTAAATGGGATATCTCAACCTGCAGCAGGATAGGGGGAAGGGGGATGAGAGGAGGGATGATGGATGGGAGGGCATCCTTGGGGTGAGGGGAGGTTGGAAGTACCCACTATAGAAGAGGGACAGGATCATGTAGGGAATGGACCAGGTGGGGGGTGGGATGAGTGGGAGGGAATTATAAGCAGCCTTGTACAATATATCTACTATGATAATGTTTTGCATAGCTAGACATGTACAACATATACTGAATTACTTATCTCCCAAGAAGGAATGGGTGACAAGGGAGGAAGCAAATGGATCTGAAACTCGAGGTCGTAACATTAAATGTTTCAAATATAAAAAAAAAAAAATGATGAGCTTAAAAAAAAAAAAGGAATATAGCAAAAATCTTTTTTGTTAAGGAATATCTCGTTATCGAGCACATTGATTTCCATAGACAAGATAGAGATCTCTTCCACAGTATAATTTTTTAAAAAGACATTCTGTTGTCAATATCCCTAATATATCTCAAATACCTCAGCTCATTATGAGTATAAATATTCTCATAGGCAGCTATGTTGTGTAATGGATAGATTGCTGGTGCTGGATTCAGAAAGACCTTAGTTCATAACCCTGTCTCAGATACTTACTAGTTTTCTGAATCTAAGCAAGTCACTTAAATAAACAAAAAAAAAATCTCTCTTTGCCTCTGTTTCCTGATTTGTAAAAAGAGAAAAATAATAGCACTTAGAAATTGAAGCTCATAGAGGGTAAATGGATTTTCTATCATCACTGGAAATCTACCTGCAAAGTTTCTGACTTACTAATGGAACCCATATTTTTCTAACTCTTAGTCTAACACTTCATCTACTACTTGACAGGGATCACATAGCCTCTTGAGTCCTCTTCTATCCAGGAAGAGACTTTCATTCATAAGTGTAACCTTTGCCTCAAAAGGCCAATTGTAATCTCCCCTCATTGATGGAGATTGATTACACAATGCCCTGAGGCTTGTGAGACATTGCAAGAGCTGGTGAAGAAAGAAGAGAAATCCTGGCTCTTCTATGTTGATGTGCAATTCCAATCTCTCTATAGGTCTATGCAATGAGAAATACTCTGAGAAGTCAACATATAGAACTTAAATAATGTCCCTATTCCTAACTTGCTAAACTAGAGATTTAGGAAAATTTCCCCTTTGATAAGATCTGGGACTCTTTCTTTTGATTTAAAAAAATTAATATTTTATTTTTTCCCAATTACATGCAAAAACAATTTTTAACATTAAAAAAAAAAATTGAGTTCTAGCTTTTCTCTCTCCTTCTGGGTCCTCCCATCCTCATTGAGAAGGCAAGAAACTTGAAATAGGTTATACATGTGCAGTTATATAAAACTTGGTTCCATATTAGTCATTATATGAAAGAAAACACAGACGTCCCCCCGCAAAAAAAAAAGACAAGAAAAATAAAGCAAAGAAAAAGTATGCTTTGATCTGTGTTCAGGTGCCATAAGCTCTTTCTCTGAAGATAGGTAGATTTTTCATCATAAGTCTTTCAGAATTGGTTGGATCATTGTTTTGACAAGAATTGCTAAATGATTCACAGTTGATCATTATACAATATTGCTATTACTGTGTACAATGTTCTCTTGGTTCTGCTTATTTCACTTTGCATCAATTCATATAAGTCTTTTCAGGTTTTTCTGAGAGCATCCTGTTCATTATTTCTTATACCACAATATTATTCCAATATAATTGTATATAATAACTTTTCAGCCATTCCACAGTTGATGAAAATCCCCTGAATTTCCAATTCTTTGCTGCCATTAAAAGAGCTACTATAAATATTTTTGTATATATAGGTCCTTTTCCTTTTCCTTTCTTTTTAAATAAACTCTTTGGAATACAGGTCTAGTACTGGTTTTGCCAGGTCAAAGAGTATGCATTGTTTTGTAGCCCTCTGGCCTAATTCCACATTGATCTACAGAATGGCTGAATCAAGTACACAACTTCACCAATAGTGTATTAGTGTCTCAGTTTTCTCACATTCCACTTCAACATTTGCCATTTTTATTTTCTATCCTTTGACCATTTATCATTTGAGTAATGGCTCCCATTTCTATAAATTTGACTCAGCTCTCTATATATTTGGGAAATTAGGTCTTTATCAGAGAACCTTTCTATAATTATCCCCAAGTTATGATTACTATGTGTTTCTCTCTATCCTGTTTTCCCTTGTTTATACTACTCTCTCTCCTATCACCCTATCCTCAAAAATGCTTTGCTTCTGTCTTTTACCTTCCCCAACTACCCTCCCTTCTATCAGCCCCACCCTTCTCTTATGCCTTTCCCCTCTTACTTTCCTATAGGGCAAAATAGATTTCTTTTTTGGGGGGTGGGGGGTTTAACAAGCTTACTTTAATCAATCAAACATACTGTTTACCTAGTTCAGGGGAAAAAGGTCAGCACCCCGAACTTCAGAGTATACAGACAGAAGTTACAAGACAGAGAAACAAACAGATCAAGCAGACAGGCTTCCAAACTGTCCAACCATTACATCAATACAAAATCACAGTTATCAGAGAGGGAAGCATCAACATCTGGGTTTTCAAAGCTGGGGGAGCTCTCAATGGCTGCCCAGAGTCTCATCTGATAAAATCACACAACACTTCTCAAAGTGAGCCCCCTAGATTTCTATACCCAGTTGAATGTGTATGGTATTCCCTATTTGAGCCACTTCCAATGAAAGTAACATTCACTTGCTCCACTCTACCTCCCTCATCTTCCCCTCCATTGTGAAAGCTCTTTATACCTCTTTTAATGAGATAATGTATCCCATTCTACAGCAACCTTTCCCCTTCTCCCAGTGCATTCCTCTTTCTCACTCCTTAATTTTATTTTTTTAGATAATTATCCAATCATATTCCACTCACACCTGTGCCCAGGGTCTATGTATATTTCTTCTAACTGCCCTTCTAATGAGAAAGTTTTTAAGAGTTACAAGTGTCATTTGTCCATGTAGGGATATAAACAGTTTAACTTATTGAAACCCTTATAATTTCTCTTTCCTGTTTATCTTTTTTATGCTTCTCTTGAGTTTTGTATTTGAAAGTCAAAATTTCTATTCAGTTTTGGCCTTTTCATTAGGAATGCTTGAAAGTCTTTTATTTCATTGAATACCCATTTTTCCCCTGAAGATTTATACTCAAGTTTGCTGGATAGGTTGTTATCCTAGATCCTTTGCCTTCTGTAATATCATATTCCAAGTCCTCTGCTTCTTTAAGGTAGAAGCTGTTAAATCTTGTGTCTTCCTGATTGTGGCTCTACAATATTTGAATTGTTTCTTTCTGGTTACTTGCAATATTTTCTCTTTGACATGAGAGCTCTGGAATTTGGGCTATAATATTCTTGGGGTGACCATAAGTATTCTTTTCTGCCCTTGAGCTGTGACCAGGGTCCCAGCTAAGTGCCCAAACTGTAAGCTTGGGCCCGTTAGTCTCCTCCTTGCCCTGAGGCTGAGACCCAGGACTGCAACCCAGATCCTAGCATGGACAATGCAACAGAGTTCTGTACCTAGTGTCAGCAAAGGGACCCCCCATAATCTCCTTCTGCCAGTTATCCAAATTCCTTGTCAGTCTGAGAGCTCTAGAAGCAGCCACTGCCACTACTAATTCAGTCTCTCTCAAGGCCAGCTCCTACTCTGGTGTGACAAAACTTTCCTGCTAATCTTCTAAGTCATATTGGACTGGAAAATTGTTTCCCTCAGTCCTTTTATGGATTCTGATGCTCCAGAATTTGTTTTGAGGTATTATTTTAAAGGTATTTGGAAAGGAATTTGGGAGAGCTCAGGCAAGTCCCTGCCTTCTGCCATCTTGGCTCTCTTTTTCTTTTGATTAAACTGAGTTATCTTTCTCTGGAAGGGAAAATTCATTCAATCTATATTGTCTGGTATATATCTTTCTTAAGAATACTATCAGCTTCAGGATTCTGCTCAAATGGCATACTACTGGCCACATATCCGTTGCCTCCATAACTAGAGGACTATAACTTCAAGGGAGGAGCTGCCTTCTAATTATGGCTTTCCCTGGGAAAGGTCTTTATCCCTTTGCTTGACTTGCCTAAAGCTCTCTGCTCCAGGCTGCCTCTAACAGCATCATTTTAAATCAAGAAACCTCCTTCCCTCATAATTTTAGTTGTTTTCAACTTCATCCCCTCTTGATTTTAGTGCAATTAGAGATGAAGCACTTCTAATCTAATAATTTATTTGTTGCTGGTTTTCATGTATTCATTGATCTTAGTCCCTTTCCTATCATCTCACTTTATAATAACCTAGGTGAATGAGTTAATTTTATATCAGTGCTGTAGGTAAAGAAATTAATGTAATTTTGGAAGTAGGCTCAAACTTAAGACAGAGAAGGTGGAGAGGCACATGTGAAGAGAATACTTGTGGCAAAGGGATAACTCAGCTCCTCATTATTCGGAGTTGTTGTTTTATCCCTTCCTAGAATCTTCATAAAGTTCCCTTGGGGATAGCACTTTGCTGGGCTCCAAGGGTCAGTAACTGCCAGGATTTATGTCCTGAAGCCACCTTTCTTCAGGGTGTCTAGTTTGTTTCTGTCAGCTCCCTGTGTAGAAACTGTGACCAGTGATGGTTGTTCGAGGCATGATGTTATTAGATCCTTTGGACACCTTCAGGATTTCTCACCTTTCCTACTTCAAAAAACCTGTCCAATTCTGTCTCTGGATTTTGTTGCTTCTTCTTGGGAGCCCTCTTCCCTCAGGATGTCTCTCTATCCCTGACTGGATGCATGGTCTCCTACTAGTTAGGTCTCTCCTCCCTAATAGGGTTGATGGGGGAGAGGGAAGAAGGTCTATGGAAGAGGATGATATACTTTCTCCTCCTCCCAAGATCAATTGCTTTATTGGAGCCTGGTATTCTCGGTTTCCAATGTTGGAGCTCTCTTCCTCTCAAGGGTCAGCTCCAAACTAATTTGCTAGTTTTATATGAAGCTCAAGAAGCATAACTTGATCTTCAAACAATCACAAGATAGCTTCTTTGTCTGATCATCTGTTTTTAATCTAATGATCTAAGTGATGAGACTGACTTTTGTCCAGCACCAAAGGTTGAGGTTAACTTTTTCCCAGTGACTATGAGGTCCTCGTCTAAATCTGCCCAGTAAAAGGGAAGTTCTGTTAGATAGCAAAAACCTTGATTTGTTAGCCCATACTCTGTGTACATGATTAGCCCCCCATACTGGACCAAATGCTGCAAGCTAAGTTTCTTGTTTCATGATCACATCTTTCAATTGTACTAAGCACACCTGCTTCCCTTTCCTTCCTTCTCTTTCCCTATGATTAGCTACTCATGTAGGACCTCTTGGGTTCCCAAATGTGCATAAAAGCAAACCCCTGTCTTCTTAAACTGCTAGTCCTTCTTCTAGGGCTAGCCCAACTGCTAGTAAAACTCTCTATCAGACTAGGAGAATATCTGCTAACCCAACTCCTGAACCTCATCATCCTCTTCATAAGCACCGTCTGTATTCCTCTCTAATTGAGTTATTTACACCTGGTTTATACTTTGGAATTTGAAATTGAGCTATCTGGGTTTTCTGTGAAGGATTGTAGTACAGGGTGAAACCCCATCCTTACTCTACAATAATATGACACCATCCCAAGTTTGTAATTTATTTCCAGAATTTCTTAGTTATTTTCTCTTTCTGTCTCAGTGGTCTGTAGTATATATATATATATATATATATATATATATATATATATATATATATATATATTTTTTTTTTTTTTTTGCTTTTTGGAGGGCAATTGGGGTTAAGTAACTTGCCCAAGGTTACACGGCTAGGTTTTTGTTTGTGTGTGTTAAGTGTCTGAGGTCGGATCCGAGCTCAGGTCCTTCTGACTGCAGGGTGGGTGCTCTACTCACTGCGCCACCTAGCCACCCGGTCTGTAGTATATATTGATGGCAATATCACTGCTTTTTCTGCCTCCATTGATCTTCAATCAGCAGTTCTCTGCTATGCTTTTCAATCTGGTCCCTGGATTTCATTAAATCAGTCTCATCACTTAATGGTCACACCTTATTTCTTTGAGAGCATATTAACTCTCATTAGAGAATATTAATAAATGACTATCCCAGTTCTGGAGAGTGATAATAAACCATCTTTAGTACCTAACACATTGTTAGATAATAAACATTAAACTGATGGAATTTGAGTTATTATTGTTCATCCTTCTTTTCACCTTTCCACCACCAAATCCTGGTATATAGTTTTCAGATAAAAAAACACCTGGGGCTGAATTGCATTTGTATGTTTCCATTGCTTTGCCCAACTCACATCTTATAAAAAGTCTGCAATGACAATCCAAGTTTAAACCAGGTTCATATAATATTATTTCTAATACAGAGAAAAACAGAGCTTATTTTTCAAGGGACTGTGGATAAAAGAGAGTCAGTATTAGGGTGCTGCACTGAAGACTGTTGGCAGATAATTTTGTGAGTTAATGTCAGGTCAATAGGATTATAATCATTTGACATTTAATTTCTGATGAAGAATTCAGCTCAGTTAGAATATGAACTGAGATCCTACAATAATAGTGGCCAAGGAAGGATTTCCACTGACTTGCTTTGTTAATCTATTTGAGCTTCTTATTTAACTGTTCACACACTAGAAAAGAAAGATATTCTTCTAAGTCTCCTCTGTTCTTTTTGACACCTTCCTGCTATCACAACTCAGGGTGACTTCCATTCCTTTTTGCTTCTGTAGACTCATATCAGATTGCTTTACTGTAAGCTGTGACAGTTATATAAAGAGACTTGCATATGAAAAAAAAATAGTAGCACCCTTGAGAATGCTTTTCCTATTTCTGTTCATCAGGTCCCATCCCTGGTAAAAATGATAATATTTATACATGCATTGTTATTAAGAAATCTATAAACATGGCATCTCTTGCCTTTCATGGGCCATGAAAATTGTTTAGGTTTAAATAACCTAATAACCATGTCTTGGTTATTGCTGATTGCATCCTATTGCTAGACATGGAATTAATAAGGAAGTACCATACTTAAAATAGTTTCCCTGATCTCATAATTCCTTTGAGATGGTGGGTGTCTTCAGTAGGTACAAGCAGTACTAAAGAGCCCAAGTGTAACAGATGCAGTTAAAAAATGGGATTCAAGAATTAGATATGTCAGTTGCTGATTATTATGGCATTGGCATTGGTTTAAAAACAATACATTGCCTTTCTAACTATTCTTAGAATGAATTTCCAGTTTATGGATGTACAGATGCTTTGCTTGTTTTTCTTTAGTTTTGTTTTGTTGTTGTTGTTTTTTTAATTTAAGACTGTGTCTTCCTATATTGCTCTTACTGAAAGTACGGATTACTCCACAGCCCAATCCAACTATTGATTGGCACAGGAACTTTGATATATTCCAATTCATACCTGAGTCAATTGACTCCTTATTAGGCAGCCTGGTTCCCTCCCTTTTTCCTATCTGCCATTAAACCACTGATGCCCCAAACTCCAAAGTTCAATAGATCATACAGTCAGCCTCCCTGGTAGCTATGATTACAAGTCTATACCACTATGCTTAGATTAACTGAAAATTAGAAATAGCTTCCCATAACCTAACTGATGTGAAAAGTCAATGTGATAAGTGTTATCTGAGATTCCATCATGTAAAAAATGCTATACTGGGGGGTCTGTGAAATAGAGATGAACGAAGGATGGTCCACAGACTTAAAAAGCTTTAAACCATTAAGTAAGATAGAACTTATACATAAATATCTATAGCACAAGGAAAATGTGACAAGTGCACTAAGCCCCATTGGAAAAGGGTGTCCTGAATTTGGGATTCACAGGATCATATGATTGTGGATTTAAAGCTGAAAGAGACATTAGAGAACATATAGTCCCTGCACCTGCTTCCTCCCCATTTTAGTTAGTAATTATTGAATTGATTTACTGTTCTCCAACCTTATTTTCATTTGCCTACTACCAAACTCAAATATTAGTTTTCAGAAAAAGACAGGGATTTAGAATCAGAAGAGCTGAATCTGAATTGAGCCCTGCTTTCTTTCTGTAGGAGGTCCTCTTTGAGCCTAATTTCTTAGTCTTTTTTTTTTTTTTTGCTTTTTGGAGGGCAATTGGGGTTAAGTAACTTGTCCAAGGTCACACAGCTAGGTTTTTTTGTTTGTTTGTGTGTGTCTGAGGCCGGAACCGAACTCAGGTCCTTCTGACTCCAGGGCAGATGCTCTACTCACTGCACCACCTAGCTGCCCCATTTTCTTAGTCTCTTAAAAGAGGTAGTTGGATTAGATATTTCCAGCTATAGAAAAAGACAGAAGATAATACTTTTGTCAGAGGAAGACAGAGAAAACTTTATTGATGAGGTGATGTTTTACCATTTTTAAAATTCAATTTTATTATATTTTCAGTATGGAATTCTCCCCCCTCCTGCTTCTTTCCTCCTCAACAGAGAAAGAAAAAAAAACAACTGTTGGACCCAGCTCCACTCTACCCTTCCCTCTTTGATTTGTCACTTTGCCTTCCTGAAGGTCACACACAAATCCACTCACCCTTTCCTTGATTTGTAAAACAGGCAGCCCAACCTTTCCTTAATTGATTTGTAAAACAGAGAACTCCACCTTGCTTAATCTGTAAACAGGCAGAACCCCCACCCCTTCCTTACCCTTGATTAATTTGTGGGTGGGAGTCCCAGCCTAGGGAGATTCAAATGTATACTGACCAATCATTGGAGTTTCAGCTTACATCACTGTAATTTCAGCTTATGTAACCTGGCTATGGAACTTCTATAAAACCTGTACACTGTCTGTGCCAAAGTGCTGTCTGATTTGGGTGAACATGTACCCCAACAGTCCCACGGTGTTCCGCGGTAATAAAATCCACTCTTTAAATTTAACCTTGGGGATCTTCTGTCTTGCTTTTATTGAGGTACAACACAACAAAATGTTGCAAATTTGCATAGTCAACTATGATGGTAACAGAATTTAAAGACCCCCCTGTATTGGCTTGGTTTTGGGGTTGAGTGTTGAAACCCAGAGCTTGTGAATCCCACTTGTGGGATGGACTTGTTGACATGAAGAGAGAGGGCTGAACTGGGAGGAGTTGGTGCCTTAGATTTGAAGATAGGCCCAAGCAGAGGAGGCCAGAAGAACTTTTGGGAGTAGCATCCTGGAGACAGAGAGAGAAAGAGAGAGGATTGCTGAGGGCCAGTTGGAGCTGCCCAGGGCTTTTGAGAGCTCCACCAGAAGCTGCTGAGAACTGAAGAGGCATAGCTGTGATGCCAGTATTTTGTCTGTCTGTTTTGATGTTGTTTTGCCAGATTCATCTGCTGGTGAAGGACAGTGCTGTTGTTGCAGAGGTCCTGGAAACTTGCTGTTGGTTCAGAAGCCCTGAAGAAGGATTTTCTTGTTATATGTTTACAGAAATCCAGGAAGAGGGTCTTGTTGATGTTTTCAGGGTGTTGATACTGTTCTGCAGGCAAAGAGTGAATTGATGATGACCTTAGCAACATATCTTGTGGCCTTGTTATGCTTTGTCTCCCCAGGAACTGAGATTGCTGAGAACTTGCCTCTGGTCAAGAAGAAGAAAAGACTGCCCCTTGGGTATTGAATGTTTTGCATAAGATAATTGGTAATTCAGTTGTGATCCAGGAGTGGGAAACTTTTGACCTTTTGTGCTCTGTGACTGACCAAATAAATGTACTTTGTTTATGACTGGAAACTAATCTCCAGTTGAATGGAGAGAAGACTTTGTGATTGACTGAATGAATGTATTGTCCAGGGGTGGAGTAGTACTTGGAAATTATTGAATTCTACTTGCTGAATGTTCTATTTTGATTTTCTCTTTTCTGTGAATGTTTTGCCTTAATTTGTTACCTATTAAATGGAGTTTGCTATGCTAGTAATAGTTTGCTCTACTAGTTGCTTATGCTTGGCCTTACATGGACCAAAACAAATTCCCCTATTAGCCATGTTACCAAAGGGTCTTGATGGAAGGAAATATTAGTGAGTGTTCCTAGGAGAGGTTGGAATATAATAATGGCAATGAATTAGGAAAACAAGAAGTGGGTAGTATGGGGAATGCTTTGAGGAAGCTTAGAATACATAATGAGAACAGTAGGAGATCAAACCAGAAAGGTAGGTAGGTTGGGGAAGATCATGAAGGACTTTGAATACCAAAATTTATTCTGTAGACATTGTAGAACCATTAAAGGTTTCTTTCTTTCTTGTTTTTTTTTTAATAAGGGAATGAAGAGATTAGAATTGTGCTTTTTGAAGATTACTCTGAGAAAGTATTGAGTATAAAGGACTGGGACAGAGAGATACTGGAGGCAGGAAGATCAAAAGGATAGTCTATTTTTTTATTAGTCCAGATGAGAGGCAATGAAGTGTGGTAGTAGTGGGAGTATAAAGGAAGGGAAATTTGAAATTGACTGAATATGGGAAATGAAGAAAAAGATGTTTCCAAGTAGGGTGACTGAAAAGATGAAGGTGATAGCAGATTGGGAAGAAGAAAGGGGAAAAGCAGATTTGAGAAAGAACACTTTGGGCTCACTTTTCAACATGTTTTAATTTAAAGTACCAGCAGAATCAATGGCTATGGCAATCTAATTAGGTCATGAGTCTGGGAGAAAGACAAGGACTGGTATTCTAGTTTTGTGACTAGTAGGATCAGATAACTATGGATTTAGAGCTGAAAGGCACCTTAGAGGACATATAAATTTTCCATCTTAAAGATGAAGAAACTGAAGTCCAGAGAGCTTATATCACTTGGTTATACAGTCACATAGATATTAAGAAGCAGAGCTAAGATTCATATCCTTCCTCTAGTTCCAGGCTTCCTCCCTGGAGACCTTCCTCAAGGTCCCATAAGTAGGAGGAATAGCAACATACTATACACAGATATAAGGATGGGAGTAATCAAATAGCTTTAATATTTGCATTTTAAATAGGTATTTTCTAGGTTTTGTTGTTGCTTAGTTTGTGTGTTTGGTTTTTCCTCCATTTAATTATATACCATACATAGAATTATAGGGTGAGTCAACAATGGAGAAAAATAAAATTATTTGTAAATAAATTACTCAGCTATTAGGCTGGCAAATGGTCTATGTGATCTGGTCTTTAAGAGAGACAAAATAGCCACCCTTTAGGCATCCAGTTATTCAGGTCATCTGAAGAACCAAATCATACTAGGCATTTGTTACAGTTGTTTGTTAACAAAACAAACCCAAGGGGCTGAACTGACTGACCATGAACATATGGCTAAAATCTTTTAACAAACAGAATCGGTTACTGAGATGAACAGAGGAACATATTTCCTCAGACACAAAATTTTTTAAAAAGGTCTATGCACATTGTCTTAGATGGCTAAGTAATATGTTACCTGGAAGAAGTAGGATTATCTACACACAAACAGATAAATAACTTTAGTACAAAAATAAATTAAACAGAATATATAAAGAGTAAAGAGTATTTATTTAAAATCTTATCTTCACCACTTTTCAAGTCACTTTTTCCTCCTCCTCATCCATCTCAACAAAATATCTTGCTTCATGTTTTAATGATAAAATTTAATGATAAAAACTTCATGAATGAGTTCTTGTGTCTCCCTATTTCCATACTTAAAATCATCTCAAGAAATAAGAATTTTTTAATCTGTCCTTCTCACTTCTCTCACTGAACTTCCCCCCAAACCCCATGATCATGAAGCAATTTTTTTCTTTAAATCCCTCGATGTACAGCAACATAGTTGAGCAAAAGAAATTCCCAAATTAGCCATACCTGAAAATGTATGTCTCTTTTTCTTCATTTTAAGTTTATCACATCTGTCAGGATGTGTGGCATATTTCATCATTGTAGCTATTACTTGAAAATAAAAACAACAAACCATTTTAAAATCTCAATATCATTCTCAATTCTCTATGTTTTTGCTTTAGGTCACCTTCTTTGAGGAAGAGGTGACCCTTCTTTTTGCCAATGTCAATCTTTCTTTTTGTCCTCTGGAACCTATCTCCTTAGATCATATCCAGGATTTCCTATCTTGCCCAATCTATCCTCATCTCACTCTAAGCCTCGATGTGTCTTTGTCCACTTCCTTTCCTGCTGCCTAGAAAATTCTCTAGGTCTGGTGCATCCTTTAAAAAATAAAAACAAAAACAAAAAACCTCACATAACTTTGGTATCCCCACAAGCTGCTATTGTATATTTCTTTTCCCTTTCATAGCCAAATTCCAAGAATAACCCACCTCCTCTAATTGCCTCCACTTCCTCACCTCTCACTCACTTTTTAAACCATTGCAATCTGGCTTTCAACTCCATCATGCCTCTGAAACTGTTCTCATCAAGATCCCTATGATCAAGACTAGAAATGCCAGGCCTTTGCTCAGTCCTCTTCTTTCTTGACCTCCCTACAGTGTTTGACATTGTTGACAGCCCCTTCTCCAGGGTTCTCTCTCATTGGTTTGTCATAATACAACTCTGTCCTGGGTATCCTCTTACCTGTCTAACTAATCCTTCACATTTTCCTTTGCTGGATTATTTAACCATGTGCAACCCTTTATTCACAGGTGTACATGCCAGCTGTGTTCTAGCCCCTCCTTTATTTTCTATAAATTTTATTCTCGGGGCGGCTAGGTGGCGCAGTGTTTAGAGCGTTGGCCCTGGAGTCAGAAGGACCTGAGTTCAGATCCAACCTCAGACACTTAATGCACACACAAACAAAAAAAAAAAACCTAGCTGTGTGACCTTGGGCAAGTTACTTAATCCCAATTGCCCTCAAAAAAAAAAAAAAATTTATTCTCTTTGTGAACCCACCATCTCCTGAGTGTTCAGGTATCATTTCTGTACTGAAGCCTTTCAACTCACATATTCAACTTTCATCTACATCCTTAGCTCCTGTGGCTCAAGAATAATTGCCAACTAGACATTCCTAACTTCTTTCTCCCTCATTATCTATTTTTGATCAGTTACCAAGTGTTGTTGATTCTATTCCCCACAAAATCTCTTATATCCAACTTATTTTCTCCACTGACATAGGAACTGTTGTAGTTCAGGCCTCCTCATCTGAACTACTGCATGGACCTACTAATTGTTCTCCCTTTCTCAGATTTTTCCTTCCACCCTAATCCATCCTGCATGCAGTTGCCTAATTGACTTCCTAAAGCATGTCTGATTACTTATTCCTTTGCTATAGAGCTCCAAAGACTTCCTTTTACTTCCAATATAAAATGCAAATTCCTCTTTTTTGGCACTTCAAACCATTTACATTCTGGCTCCAGGCTACCTTTTCAGAGTGATTTCTCCATTACTCAGTCTATGCACTCTATTTTAACCAAACTGGCCTATTTGAAGCTCTATGTCTTTGCAAGTTGTCTCTCATACCTGGAACTCTTTTACTTTTTATCTCCACCTCTTGAAATCTTAAGCTTTATTCAGGGCAGATCTGAAGTGCTACCTTCAAAGTAAGCCTTTCCTGATCCTCCCAATTACTAGTGCTTTTCCTTATCCCCTACCCCCCCACACACAAAAATTACTCTGTTTATATAAGGTATTCACTTATGTATGTAAATGTTTCTCCACTATAAAATGTATGTCCTTGAGGGGCAGTGAGACTCTTTTCATTATAACCTTACATTTCTGGCACATAGTAGTACTTAATAAATGCTTGTTGAATTGGATAAGAGAAGAGGTTAAAAATGCATGGAGGAGAGGTCACTCATGGTTAGGGATATTAAAGAAAGAATCAAAGGAGGTATTTGTGTTGGTTTTTAAAGGACTGTTAGGAATTCAGTAGGTGGGATTAGGCCTTCCAAATATGAGGAAACACCAAATAAAAGCACATAGTCGGAGCCTGGACATGCTGTCACTGATCTGAAGGGAGCAGCTAGATGGCTCAGTGGACAGAGAAAGCAGGGCCTGGAGTCAAGGACACCTGAGTCCAAATCCAGCCACAAACACTGGCTATGTGACCCAGGATAAATAATTTAACCTGTTTGCCTCAGTTTCTTCATCTGTAAAATAAGGATAATAATGGCACCAACTCCTAGGGATGTTATGAAGATCAAGTGAGATAATAATTGTAAAACATTTAGTATAGTGTCTGGCACATAGTAGGTGCTATATGTTAACTGCTGTCATTATTGTTGTTGAAGAAATCAGTATCCACCATGATAGATCACTGCTTTCTAAGGTCTAAAAAGATGATTCCTTCTCCTCCCTTTGGCTAGGTTAAAAGGAGCATTGATTTAGAGCTGGAAGATGTAGAGGACCACAGGCCAGTAGGGCTCTGACCTTGATGGCTGAATAAGCCCTCTCAGCTGAAGAGCCTGCTACCAGGCCTGGATCATTTCCCCACCCCCCAGGAAAAAGCTCAAACACACAGGTGTGAGGATTATGTCCTTGAGATAAGTGTGGTTTATACCCACTGCTTGGGAACAAAGAAGTGCACAATGTCCTCAGGGGAAAACAATTAGGAAGCTTCCTATAAAAGTTTGTACACAGGGTAATAAAATGGGTTCTCTATTTTCTACCATTCCCAGAGTCCAGTCTTTTTATGCACTCAACCTCTGGGCAGGCGATTTTCTCTCAGCCCTGCTGCAAGATGGCAGGACTCCCCACAGGAAGAAATAACTTAGTTCATCTATTCCATCACTTTCACTTTAGAGTTGAGAAAATTGAGGACAAGAGAGAGGAGATGTCTTGTCCAGGGGTAGCCAGGTAGCCAGATACAGATCCAGGTTTTCTGGTAACAAATATAGTGCTCCTTTCCCTGTACCTTACTATCTCTCCATAAAAACCTTTTGCATGGCACAGTGCCTGGCACATAATAGGTGATTAATAAGTTTATTAACTGATAGACTGAAAGACCTGAGCCATTTTAGAATCCACAATAAGCTTCTAACTATTGTTGCAGCACTAAATCCTGCCTTGTCCCCTGTCTTGACCTACAGTTGTGTCACTCTGGTTATTCATTCCCGGGGCCCTCAGCCCTGCCCACTCTTGGTCTCAGCTTTGCCACTGATCTTGCACCTTGCTTGTCTGATGGTGCTTAAGCTTTGTTAGAATCATGTTCCACTTCAACTCCAGCCCAGCAAGACTATAAAATCTGTTCAAGTCCCACTGTACAGGCCTACCTCCCCAGTTAGAAAAGGATACATATCCCACTACACTGCCCAGGCAAAAAAGAAGAACAAGAACTAACATCTTGGTATCTTTTAAAACACTGCTCCCTCCTGCTTTGCAGTGCTAATAATGGACTCCTACCCTTTGTTTCTAATGTTTGTGGATCTTCTAAAAGAAACAAAACCAAAAACTTTTTGATCCACTGTAATATAGCTAGAAACAAGCAAAAAATAATAATTTGTAATCAGAGAGACCATTTCTCAGCTGTACTTAGTTTCAGGCAAAGAATAATTTTAATATGCTTCAGACTGCTTATATTAACATCAAGAAGTAACCTTTGTAAACTTTATGAGCTAAATACCATTTTTAAAATAATTTTTTGCATCTTAGGAATCACACTAACTGGTTAGTTATGTTTTAGATTAGTTCTAATTCTGTTGCTCCTCTTTAACATTTTGTTTGGATTATATGAATAGTTACAATGATTTAAGCTCTTATGTGGAATAATGTGTGAACCCAGACATTTATAGTATGAACACTAAAATGAAGTGGATCAGCATACCACCACATTAGTCTCAGGTTTTGTTTTTATTTTCAACACAACAGATTGATTATACATCAGTCAGCCTTAAACTTGAAAGTTGTTTCTTCTGGAAGATCACTTTTTCTATTGTCTAAATATCTTGTAAATTAATCACAAAAGTTCCAAGTGTCTGGTTTCTAAACAATTATTTAAATAAAGGCTAAAATTATACATGTGGCTCTACAAAGAGTGTCAGTCAATTGTCAGCATATTGTTTAAAAAAAAAAAAAAGGAAAGGAAACTGTCCTGATTGTTTTAACTAGAAAATCTTCTGGACTGCTTCTCACAGTTCTTCATCTACTTTCGGTGTCAAAAGAGTTTAGGAAGGAGAAAAAAAAAGTTGGTAGGGAATGATGGAAAAGTAGCATTTGTTATGGTCTGAAATTACCCTTTGATACTAGAAATCCATAGCATAGTGGAGAGTATGTTGTATTCAAAGTCCGAGGACTTAAGTTTAAATCTAGTGTCTGCCATTTACCACTACATTACCTTGGGCAGGTTACTTTGTTTTTCTTAGACTTTGTTTCCTCATCTATGAAATGAAAGATTGGATTAGAACAGAGATTGGGAAACTGTGACTGGACTCAAAGGCCACATGTGGCTTTCTAGGTCCTTGGGTGCAGCCTTTTGACTGAGTCCAAGTTTTACAGTACAAATCCTTTTATTAAGGGGATTTGTTCTGTGAAGTTTGGATTCAGTCAAAGGGCTGCACTTGAGGACTTAGAAGGCCTCATGTGGCCTCAAGGCTGCAGGTTCCCCACCCTTGACTAGATGGTCCTGGAGGTACCTTCTAAAGTCTGAGTTTATGAATGCTGAAAGGAAAGTAATGCTTATTTATTGCTTCTATGTTGGTGAAAAAGGAGAGAAGAGCTAACATAAGATTCATTTTGGCCACAGACACAGATTACCAGCTCATATAACAATACAAGCTATTGTTTGTATTAAGTAATTCATACAGTTGTTATTCCAGCCTTTACCTGTTAAGAATGCTTTTTAAAAGGGAAGAATGAAAATTTCATTGTTATTCTGTTGGGAAGCATTGTTGCCTAGAAGAAAGAACATTGACTGGGGAGTCAGGAAATCTTGGCTTATCTCTGACACCAGTTCTTTATGAGAACTTGGTTAAATCAATTTACTACTCTGAGCCTTAATGTCCTCACATGACAGAGAGATGAACTCTAAGGTACCTACTAACTCTAAAATCTGAGACTATGCCTTCAATTCATATATTTTTGCACTAAAAATATGTTCAGTTATGACTATGTGTAAATTTTAGGGGAAAGCATGCAATTTAAAATTAAAGTTAAGATGTTCATGTTTTTGCATAGTTTTGCATAGTTAAAGCAGTATAACAGATGTTCTATGACAACATTAAATAACTTCATTAAACAATGAAGAAAATATCAGTCAAAAGGTGACCTTTTATAACAATGTGCATTACTGGCTCAACATAATAGGATAATTTTACTTTTCTGGAGAGAAGGGTTTTTTTTGTTTGTTTGTTTTGTTCTGTTTCCGCAGATTTTTGCAAATCCAAATAAAGTGCTAAAATGAAAATGACTGAAAGTTTGAGTTAAAAAAACCCCCACAACAATAAACATTTACCATTTGCGCTCTCATGCATAATTGTTTTGAAGTGTTATGGGAGAAATCTCTCTTTTCTGAATTCATATGATTGGTAACTTCTGCCAAATATTTATTTACTACGATGTAGAAATTAGAGAGGTAAAAACGTGGGTTTTATTATGATCAAGACCATTATTATGTTCAGGTCTCGGAGTAACCTGAACAATCATGAGGATTCTGGCAAATTACATCAGAGTGACAGAGAAATAATTCCCCTACATATTGCAATCTTATACATTCCTCTTAGGTCATAGAAGTTTAAGAGAAGATAGATCCATAATCCCATGCTTCCTTCAATGTCATAAAAATTGAACAAACTTAGTTAAACAGAGTCATAATCTCATATATACCCTGAGGAAACAAACTTCATCAAAACACTGTATAGGTAAACTAAGTCAAATTACAGTTTTAAACTGTGCTTAGAAGATTCATAAATAGACTGATTGATGGGGAGGATTTAAATGTTGTCAAGGAGTTAGTTGAGAATATTCCTCTAGTTTCTTATCTAAGGAACATTTAAGATTTTAAGTAAATTTTCAGATTCTATGCGATAGGTTTCAGTCAGGTGAGGTTATGAAGACAGAGTTTTAAGTAAACAGTTTTTTTTTTTTTTTTTTGCTTTTTGGAGGGGGAAAGTCAGGGCAATTGGGGTTAAGTAACTTGCCCAAGGTCACATGGCTAGTAAGTGTTAAGTTTCCGAGGCAGGATTTGAACTCAGGTCCTCCTGACTCCAGGACCCATGCTCTATTCACTGTACCACCTATCTGCCCCAGGTAAACAAGATTTGCAGGAGGAATGCACTTGAGTCCTGAATAACTAAAGGAAATGAAAAAATAAAAATGCCCATAACAAAAGCATTCAGATATTTTCAAAGAATTGTAGAATCTGAGAGTGAGAAAAAAAACCTTAGTTATCATCTAGTACAATGTGAATCTGAATAGGAATGTTCTTTATAACATGGTCATATGATTTCTACTTTAAAAGGCTTCAGTGAAGGAGGACATGTCAGCTCCAGAGGCAGCCCCACTCTACTTTCTGAATTTGCCTGTATACATTGTAAAAACAACCAGTTGAATTCATCAAAAACAGTTTCTTGGCATCGTAGATTAACTTTTGAGTAGATGAACTTTTCAAATTTTTTCTAATGATTATTTTGGTACAATATAGACTCAGTCATTTTAAATTAAAAACATTGCTAAAATATTCTTTTAAATTTAGAAATAAGCTTTAAAAAAACCTATCAATTTCTTTACTAAATGAAACAAATAAAACTGTATTTAAGACCCAAAACATATTTAACTAAGAAAATTATATGTAAATTTTCACAAACAAGATTATCTATATATATAAAGGCCTCCTTATTTATTTATTTATTTATTTTGCTTTTTGGAGGGCAATTGGGGTTAAGTAACTTGCCCAAGGTCACATGGCTAGGTTTTTGTTTGTTTGTTTGTTTGTTTGTGTGTGTTAAGTGTCTAAGGCCGGATCAGAACTCAGGTCCTTCTGACTCCAGGGCCGGCGCACCGGCGCTCTACTCACTGTGCCACCTACCCGCCTGAACGCCTCCTCATGATTGTAGTATATAGGCATAAATAGTATCCAAGTGGTGCCTTCCAAGACAAATAATTACAGCACACAGGAGGGCTGCTAGCACAAGTTCACTCTTGATCTGGTCAGATAGGAAAACACTAAGAAAGGTTTAATAATCTTACTTTATTTTAGTCTAGTTTTCTCAGAAGAAGACTGCTGATAATGGGAGCACAAACTCCTACAGCATTCTCTAATCACCCTTCTTGCAGGAGCCTGCGAGAAGGGTGGGGGCACTATGAGGTCAGTTGAGACAGGTACAACTTGTGCATCCCCTAAATCCCCTCAAGCTTCATTGGGGGCCAATCAAGGCACATGCAGCATTCATGCATTCAACCCTAAGATTCTCTATTCACTGACCAATGACCACCTGTTTTATAGGGGCAACACACAAAGAAGGCATATTGCCAGCAATAACGTCAGAAGATTACTTCATCTTCTCCCTGTATCTCACTGCGCAGTTGCGGTGGATGTTTATAGTACTTATCATTACATAATGCTGTGCGAGTGTGTAATGCCATGCACAAGCAGCTTTCCAGAGGACCCCTACTGTGAACAGCTTTTAAGGTTCTGATTACACAGTATAGTGAACACTTTATTTATTCCACAACAAATCAAAGCAAAACATTCACAGACAATCAAGGTACAACATTTACAATATTACAACTTCTCAAAGTACAATAATCAAAGTCTTCCACTCATTCGGCAAAGTATCACAGAAAATCACAATATAATAAGATCACAATATAGTCTCAAAGTACAATAGTCAAAGTCTTCCACTCATGGGGCAAAGTCTTCCACTCATAGGGAACTCTTAAGTTAACTCAATCAGTCACTTATTCAGCAATCAATTACTAAATATCATACACAAATCCTCCACCCCAGGTCACTAGTAAAGTACAATTTCATCTTTACTCAATACCCAAGGAGAGGTCTTTTCATCTTGACTTGGGGCTGGTTCTCAGATTCCCTGGATCACCTTTCATGGTCCCAGATTCTACCTGGATTCACCAGACTGTCACCTGGGTTCAATGGCAGCTCCCAGTTCCTTGTCCAGCTCTCTGGGTAGGTTCTGCTCCACACTGAAGTTCACAGGGTCTGGTCTATGTCAGATCCTTCACAATTTCTGCTCCAGGGAATTCAAGGCTCAACCAAGCCACAAACAAACAAAGTCTCAGCATCCCAGTCATGCTTCTCCTGGGCTCCTCTGTTACCTGGGTTCCTGGGCTCCTCTGTCACCTGGGCTCCTGGATCCAGGCTTCAGGCTCCTATTCAGAAGAAGCTCCACCACCACAAGGTCTCAGGAAATTCTGGCTCAGTTTTCGATTCTCTTAGCTGCTCTTCCACCAGATGCTGGTCCCAAGAAATTCTGACTGTGCCTCTCTGGGGCTTTTCTTATATACACAGCATTAGCTACTTCCTGTTTCAGCCAACTCCTTCCTGTTATGTCAGCAACAGGAGACAGGAGTTCATACCTTCTGTTTCCCCACTAGAAGCTTGATACTAAGTGCTAAGTACCTGCTACCTTTGCCAACAGAAAGGGAATTACATTATCATTACAGAGTGTGGTGGAGATGTTTTGAACCATAATTGTGAAAACTCATATCTAATGCCTGGGAACAAGATATTGTTATGGGTATGGATCTTGGGAAACTAAACTCTTAAGAAATAACAAAAATCCACTTTATACACACTAAAATCCACCTTCCTTACACTAAAATATACCTTACTTACATGCCCAATAAGTCTTAAAGACCTGGAATCATATGGAGAAATGGAAGAGGACTTAGACTTTGAAGGAAGAGAACTATGCATTTTTTTAATATCTTGAGTTAAATGAATGAATGAACAAATGAATAAAATAAAATTATTAAGCACTTACTATGTGCAAAGAACTGTGCAAAACACTGAAGATACAAGTAGAAAAGTGAGACAGTCCCTGCCCTCAAGGAGCTCACATTCTAATGATCTATATACAACCTTGGTCTCTCCCCTCAGCTCCAGGCCCACCTCACCAACTGCCTCCTGGACATTGCAAACTGAATGGCTTAGATGCATCTCAAATTCAACATGTTCAAAATAGCCCTCTATCGAAATTCACTTGTTCTGCTAAAGTCCACATAAGACCTCCCAGGTTTGTAACCTTGGCATTGCCCTCAATGCCTCACTTTCCCTTACCTCACATGGTCTATCAAATTCTGCTGTTTCTACCTCTACTGTTATCCATTCTCCTCCACTCCTACCCTAAACACTGACAGTTGTGGGGGATTATAGTTCAGAAGTTTTTGTTTTTTAACTTGTTTTTGTTTCTTGAGGTTGCTTTTATATTGTCAGAGGCCTATTAGAGAAATTTCCTGTTTGGATTTTATTAGAGGCCTAAAGTCACAAGGCTCCATTAGAGAAAAAGAAAAGGCTTTTTTAAATAAATAATTTTGTTATGTTTTCCTTTTATCAGACAGACCATTTTATGTGACCTAATTTTGATTATTTGAATACTTAAATATTAATATATATGATTTATTGTCCCTAGATTTAAAAATGGCTTAATATGAATAATTCAGATGGAAATTGTTTAGAGTACTAGTGTTTAGTGAAGGAAATACCACCTGATTTAGAAGAGAAGAATGTTGAGGGCATTTCACAAGATATTGTTGAAAATTTGGGGAAATGAGAAAAAAATTAAAATGCATTTTTTTCTATAAATTCTCAGAGGATATGGACCATTCTAAAATTTCTAGTAGGACAAAGATTTCAGGAAATGATTAAAATTTTGTTACAAAACTTCTCACAGAGAAGAGAATACTTAATTAGACATAGAATGATATTAATTAAGGAAGGGATATCTGGAGGTAAAGTATTAAAATTAAACTTGGAATAAAATGACATTTGAAACATTAGAAATAATTACATATGTCAACAGACTTCTCTACAGTCTAAAGTATACCACTATATTACAGTGGAACCATAGACCTCAGCTATGATTCTTTTTTTTTTTTTCTTCAGGGAAAAAGGGAATATAGGATATTTTGGTTAGGAATGTAACTGAAGTTTTCTAACCTGATGGGTGCCTAAAATGGGAAAGAGAAACAAAATATCAGACACCAAGAATACTAGATATAGAATCTGTCTAAGGTATAAAAAATATAATACCTGAAGTTACTTGACAAAAAAAAAAATGTTTATAGAGATTAGAAAGGCAATTCAGTATTGATGGAACAACTCAATAAGCATATGCCAATTTCATTTAATGTATTGCCCAGCAAAGAATATGAAAGACCATTTGAATTTGTAACTAGAGTGACTGTTAACTTCAAAGATTTCAGAGATATTGAAACTATAAAACTGGAGGGGAAAAAGAACCCAACAGATGCCATTAAGATTGGAAAAGTATAGGGCAGAGTCAAGATGGTGGAGTAGAAACAGGACTTCCACAGTGCTCTGGCTTCCACATTCCCCAATTCATGTAAAAGGGGACTCTGAACAAACTTTGGAGCTATAGCACCCACAAAATGACACAGAGAAGCTAACCTCCTCCTGGGGACAGCCTGGCAGGCTGGCAGGAATAAGCCAGCACAGAGCTCTGGGAACCAACCACAGCCCTGTAAGAACTAGAGGTTTTAGCCCCAGGGCGGCCTCATCAGCCACCAGCTGGAAGGACTCCAGAGCACCAGCAGCCGTGGCATTTCCAGAACTACCAACAGAAAGATGCCAAGAACAAAGTGAGAGGTCAGTGCAGTAGGGACTTTGGGCCCCAGTAGTTGGGAGTGCGGTTGGACTTTGCCCCCAGGGAAAGAAGCAGCTGAGACACTGTGGTGAAGCTGCAACCACATTGCAGCTTCGGCTCCTGGCCTGCAGACTGCAGGGGCTTCCGCGACTAGTCTGGGGGGTTAATCGCTCTTGCTTTAACCTGCTTGGATCTGGATTGTGGTCTGGGGTGGAGGTCTTAGGGTGTGTGACCAGCTTGCTAGAGTGTGTGGAGGCTTCAGAGAGGGCACCCAACTAATACCTCCAGCAGCTGAGAAAACCCCAGCATTTGGGATGTAAGCTCCCCTGGCTGGTGGCAGAGTCCTACTGTGGCAAAAAGACCAGGGGTCAAGTAATTGAGTGGCAACATGACCAGGCAAAGGAAGCAAAACAAACAGAAGAATCCAACACTAGACTCCTATTTTGCGGACAAAAAGGATCAAAGCACAGAACAGGAGGAAGACTGGGAGGTCAGAAATCCTGCACCAAAGCTTCCAAGAAAATTACGAGTTGGTTACAGGCCATAGAGGACCTTAAGAAGCAGATAAGAGAAGTGGAGGAAAAATTGGGAAGAGAAATGAGAATGATGCAAGAAAAGTATGAAATGAGAGTCAATAGCCTGACTGAGGAAAATAACACCTTAAAAAATAGACTAACTCAAATGGCAAAAGAGGCTCAAAAAGCCAATGAGGAGAAGAATGCCTTAAAAAGCCGAATTTACCAGATGGAAAAAGAATCTCAAAAGCTCACTGAGGAGAATCATTCCTTCAGAATTAGACTGGAGCAAATGGAAGTTAGCGACTTTATGAGAAATCAAGATGCTGTTAAGCAGATCCAAAAAAATGAAAAAATAGAAGGCAATGTGAAATATCTCATGGGAAAAACCATGGAAAAATAGATCCAGGAGAGATAATTTAAAATTATTGGACTACCTGAAAACCATGATCAAAGAAAGAACCTAGAAATCATCCTTCAAGAAATTCTCAAGGAAAATTGCCCTGATGTTTAGAACCAGAAGGCAAAATAGAGGTTGAAAGAATCCACAGATCACCTCCTGAAAAAGATCCCAAAAAGAAAACTCCCAGGAATATTATAGCCACGTTCCAGAATCCCCAGATCAAGGAGAAAATACTACAAGCAGCCAGGAAGAAACAATTTCAATATTGTGGAAACACAATCAGAATAGCCCAGGACCTGGCAGCTTCTACACTGAGGGATCAAAGGGCATGGAATATGATATTCCTGAGGTCAAAGGAGCTGGGATTAAAACCAAGAATCACCTACCCAGCATAACTGAGTATCATGTTTCAGGGGAAAATATGATCATTCAGTGGAATAGAGGACTTTCAAGTATTCTTGATGAAAAAACCAGATTTAAATAGAAAATTTGACATTCAGATACAAGAAGCAAGAGAGGCATGAGAAGGTAAACAGGGAAAAGAAATCATAAGGAACTTATCATAGTTGAACTATTTATATTCCTACATGTAAAAATGATAATTATAACTGATGAAACATTTCTCAGTATGAAAATAGTTGACGGGAATAGAAATATATATATGTGTGTGTGTGTGTCTCTATGTATATGTGTGTGTATGTATGTATATATGTGTGTGTGTGTGTGTGTATTGGAGGGTATATGGGCATATGAATATATATGTGAATTATATGTGAATGTGTTTACAGGTATACATAGATATAGGGCAAAGGACAAATTTAATAGGAAGGAATGATACTTGAAAGGTGAAATTAAGAGTTGAGAGAGGAATATAATGAGAGGAGATGGGGAGAGACAGAATGGGGTAAACTATCTCATATAGAAGAGGCAAGGAAAATGGTTATAATGGAGGGGAAAAATAGGAAGGCATAAGGGAATGGGTCAACCTTATTCTCATTGAATTTGGCTCAGGGAGGGAATGACATACATACTAAATAGGGTATCTCACCCTACAGGAGAGTAGGGGCTAAGGGGATGAGAGGGGGGATGATGGAAGGGAGGATAGGTTGGGGGGGAAGGAAGTTAGAGGCACCCACTTTTGAAAGGGACAGGACCAAAGTAGAGAATAGAACAAGTGTGAGGTGGGATAGGAGGGAGGAAAATATAATCAGTTTTCTATAATATACCTACTAAGGTAATGTTTTGCATTAGCTACACATATACAACCTATATTGAATTGCTTATCTTCCCAGTAAGGGTGGGTGACAAGGGAGGATGGGAATGAATCTGGAATTCAAAGTTTTAAAACCAAATATCTATATCTATATCTATATCTATATCTATATCTATATCTATATCTATATCTATATCTATATCTATATCTATATCTATCTATATAGATAGATATAGATAGATAGATACTATTATTAATACTATTTTACATGTAATTGAGAAATAAGATATACAGGCACCGGGGCATAGAGATCCACCATGCCCTACTGGAAAAGTCAAAGGCGGTATGGGGGAAGATATGGAAGAGAGCAGGTTGGAGGAGGGGATATTCTGTAGGACTTCTATTTTGGGAAGGTGGGTAGGGGAAAAACAGGGTGAAAATCTGTAACTCAAAATCTGACGGAAATGAATGATATAAACCAGAAGTTAATAAAGCATTTGAAAAAAAAGATTGGAGAAGTGTGTCAAAGTAGGGTATATCTCGAAGAATAGAGGTATATTTCATTAAACTTGAATGTGAAAAATAATGCCTAATTTTGATGAGCTATTGGAAATAATCAGTTTGAGTATGTTGAAGATGTAGCTAATGAAAATTCTAGAATATCAATCAAAGTAGAGGCTATAACTGTTAAGAAAAAGATTACTTCAGATTATGGAGATAGAAGAGCAGGAACTTACAAATACCCTAACAATAGATAGGATAATAGACCAGATCATTCCAAGTTCAACCAAGAAGTAAGGCATCAAACATGTAGATGTTTTTGATGGAAGATTGCCACTAGGCCATTATAAAAAAGGAAAGGACAGAATTATCTTTTGTTAGAATGGTGACTTAAATAAATTTAGATACAGTATGTAATAACAAGAAAAATGTAGCTTAAAAAATGCAGCTTTGATACTTGAAAAGTTGAATTTCAAAAACTTAACTTTGAGAAATGATAATTGGGACATGGACAGTGGTTGACCTGGACTTTCAATACAGTAAAAGTGACCTCATCATCAACACAGTCTCAATGAGTTGATACAGGAAAACCACCATTGAGAAAGAAAGTGCTAATGTCCATTTTAATTGTGAATTAATTTATCATAAGTATATTGCTTAGACTCAAAAAGAAAGCTCCCATTTGATTTGGAAGGAAGCCAACGCCCATAGATCTAGTGTTGAAAATTATGACACCACAAGAGGTTTAAGTTTGTTTCTAAGAACTGAAAAAGATTACAGAGTTTTGTGGGGATTTTCTTTTTCACTCATGAAGTACTGAAAAACCTTAATGATCATTTGGAAATAGTTAACTATGAGATGTATGAGTTGAAGAGAAAATTAAAAAGTTCTGTGAGTTCCTTGAGAACTGGAACTCCTTCATTTTCGATCTTTGTAGCTACAGTGTCTAGCATAGTTCCTGGCACATTCAATGTACTTAATAAATGCTTGCTGATTGATTTATTGGTTGATTTATGGCTCAGAGGTATGAGGAAGTATCCTAGCCACAACTTTTAATCAAACACAGCTGTTCAGTCATTTATATAGTAATTGTGTCCTGATAAAAGCATGACCTTTTCAGTATCTTTTTTGAACCACTCTTCTCCCTTTAATAATGCATTTGATTTCTGGAGTTAACCAATAGTTGTATAAATCCAAGAGTAGAAAATATAATATATGGTCAAATTGGATGGTGCTTGGTTTTGTAAATAAAGAAAAAAATGTCGTGTGACAATATAATAAGACTGATTTTTCTTGTGGGTCATAAAATGACCGAAAATAATTCCAAAAGAAGTATTAGAGAAATATTTTTTAACAATGACTATCAGAATAACTGTAAATCCTTCTAGGTGTGTATTTCAAAGAAGACAACAGTTGGATGTATATAAAATTATGCTGATTAGAGTTACATCTTACATAAATTGCACATATTTCCCCTTTTCAATCAGAAATACCACAAGCATAGTGACTATTTCCACACTATATTTTGTGAAGTGCCTACCATATGGTGTCATGGACCCCAAGGGCACTTATTAAATTCTAGTTGATAATTAATAAACTAAATAATTAAATTATAATTGTGTCAGATATGAGACCTTGACCAAGATATTTTAAAAATCTTACATTAGCAGCAATTCTAATAGGCAATATTCATGATTATATGGAAAATACAGTCATCTGTTACATGATTCATCATTACCATACTTTCTCTATAATAATAGAGAAAAGTGTGGACTAAGATACCCTGGGAGTCTGTGGAATAACCCTCAATGAGCAGTGAATTGACCCGAAAGGATAAGAAACTAAACAATCAGAGGGTGGGAGGATGAGTTGTAACCTTCTTGCCCTTGCTAATCATGGGTTTGCCACTACATCACTCCCTTCAACATTCCTCAGTTCCCCTTCTCCTTTAGCTAATCTTCAATGGCCTTCAGAGGAAATCATGGAGAGAAGGATATATCTTACCTTGATCTGGGTATGTAGACACTTAACTCTTTCCTCTGTCAGTTGATGTGATACTGATCTCATTTGTTTTCCTTCTAGGTATGTGATCTCAGTCTTCCTCTCTGTATACTGTGTCAGTTACTTCACTGGCTGACACAGTTTTAATGATCATTTATCGTTAAATGATGACTCATATCTATATATCTATGTACATAAACATGTATATATAGTATATGTCTGTATGCATGTGTGTATATGTGTATATATGTGCGTATACACAATATATTCCTGAGAACTCCATTCTTATATCAAGAACTGCCTATTGGACATTCTCATAGATAATTATTAGCATAGTAGTAGAGGTTAAAATTTATAAATAAGTAAAAACAGAAGCATTGGGAATGCATACACGTACTTTTTTTACTAAAAGTGATGCATAATCAAAAAAGTTTCAAGATCAGTGTTGTAATAATTTGTCACTAATTAACACTACTTGCAGGTTCTCTTCAAAAAGCCAAAGAAAGGAGTCAGGAGAGTTGATTTCATCAAGTGCCCAATGAGAACAAGAAATATAATTTTATAAAACACTTAGTCATCTCACATCATCCACATTCAGATTTTTGTGGCATAGGTTTGATTATAAGCAAGCAGGTCACCATAAAAATACATGTACATAATCTGTTGCAAAAGATGAAAATTAGCAATTCTATGAAAGATTTGACAAAATCCTCCAAATTAAATCAACATCTACTTTGATATTTAGTGACTTTTTAATGTGAAACTGGACACTAGCAAATACAAATAGCGATTGAAAAATGAAAGAGGCCAAAGGCTGCTAGATTATTACAAAGCCTCAAGATTGAATTTCATGAATATTTTCTTTTAAGAAGGGAGTTGGAAGGCACCATGCATGACAATCACTGAACAACAACATTTAAAAAAATTATCTTTACACAAGAGGCAGCATGGTGTATCCTGGAAGCCAGAAGCACCTCGTGTCCTGGGTCTGACATACGCTGGTTGCATCATCTTTGACAATGCTGTAGGCAGCTCTCTACAGATATCAGTTGCAGAAAAGGTGTGAACTGTACAGGGAGAGGGAATTCCCTCACTCCCATGTCCACTATACCAATGAAATCACAAGTTCTCATCCTTTCTCTATATTTTCACAGACAGAAAATGACTGCTAACCTTTATTTCAGAATCAACTGTCTGTAGCTGAATGAGCTAGTAAGAGCAAACGTCAAAGTTAACACCAAATAAGAATAAAAGAGGGAAAAGAGAAAAAAAAGACTGAATGTAATTATATTAGCTCCAAACCAAACAGTTTAAACAATGTATAAAATAAAAGAAAAAAGGAAAATGAGCCAAAGTAAAGATATTATCAGAATTTCTTAGAGAAGTTTAACTAATGAAAACAGTCACCATAATGACTACAAGAGTTCTAGAAACCAAATTAGTAGGCAAATGCTTAATCTTGCCAAAGAGAGATATGGCAGTAAAAGGAAATGCCAGTTTGGAGTACAAGCTCATCTGCAAAATATGATAAAGAAGGATAATAAAAGATTATGAGCAATATCAAACTGTGAAACATTGAAAATCAAATGAGTTAAGATGAATCTGCTAAGAGCTTGGCTTGAGAAGTAGATTAACCAGGTTATTGTAATGGTTTTTGTTTTTTGTAGATGAAAACCCAAAGTAGGACAATGAAAAGTCATAAAACGAAATGTTTAATAGTATTTAAATAGTGATCTATTTTTATGAGCATCTATCATTCAGCTACCATATTTCAAATACCATATCAGCATACATGGTCTTTGATGTTAATGTAATTCTGGGCTCACTTTCCCAATCTCCACACTCTGTGGCAAGTTGGGTCCACAAAGAGTGGCTGCTTTCTACTCCCCTCAAAATTCTAGGGTTAATTTCAAGGGGTTGGGGTTTTCTAATACTATAATTCATGAGCCCCCTCTGATGTGCTTTGCAATATCATTAAATCAGTTAAAATTCTCCCCAAATCAATTGATATAGTAACATCAATTAACTTTTGCAAAGTAATATTTACTGAGAACATATAGCAAGGGTCAAAGTACAACATCTCCAGAAACTGGGAAGCACAGTCTCCTTTCTACATATCCATGTAGTTCTTTGGGAGAGTAGATTCAAATTTATACTGGTTGCTAAATACACACAAACACACACACACACACACACACACACACACACACACACGTTCTCTTCTTTACCCTTATCTGGGGTAAGGGATATTTCCTGGCTCTAGGAATATTTTTCTTACTTTAGAGAGAACCTAAGTTTACTTCTATATGTATGTCATGGACATGTGAAGAGTCTGCCTTGCCCATCTGGCTGGCTCCTTGCTACACTGGACAAGCAGGTTATTCTTCTGAGCTATTATATTGTTTTCTCACAAGGTTTAGCTACTGCTACCACCAGCTCCTTATTATCAGTGAGCTATCCAGTGAGACCATAGATGGCTTTGATAGATCTCATAGCCTTGCTGGTCCTTTTGGCACTCCCCTTAATGGATTTCCCAGTGTCACAAGTTACCTAGATATTTCCATCTAAGGAAACAACTTTGCAAGAGAGGTGTCAGGAATTGAGGGGATATACAGAAGCCAGGTGAGGAAACAAGGTGGCCAAAGCAATTGCCTTTCCCTCTGGCTGGAGACAGTGCTGTTCTTCTTTGAAAGCCATCTGGGAAGAAAGCAAGAGGTTGTGTGCTTACACTTTTTAAATGTACACTCAGCTCTGGCTCGGTAGCCAATTTCACTACACAGTAAATTGACAGGATACAGACAGAGGAACCTGTGCATGATCCAAAATGGGGGTGGAGAAGGAACTCCACTATTAGACATGCTTGGAAGCAAGCTCAACAAGCCTCCATGTAGTTGTAACCCAACAGGAAATATAGCACATGCTCAAATGGCTGTTTTTTTTTTTTTTACCATTAATCTCAACATTAGGAGGTTGCAAAAGGATCTAAGATGAAATTAGGAATAATAGGTGAATTCTACCAAATACATATTTATGAAATTGAGCTGCAGATACTGACGTTTTAAAGATATCCAGGGATTGAGTTTTAAAATATTTCAAATAAGGGAAAAAATGGAAAAGAATGGAAAAAATAATAGGTGGCACTTCAACTCCTTCTCTCCAGTCCCCTGTCTGCCCAAAGGCAACCAAGAAGATAATGATAATTGCTAACCTGCATTTTTTTTGCTGTAGGATCTTAATAAGAAATGATCTATGCACACATTTAAGATATACTAGATAAAAACACAAGAAGGGAATGGTAGATATTCACAAACAATTTTCTACAGTAGTTCACATATTTATAGTTAAATAATTGACCAAAAGATGTAGAGAATATAAGATTCTACTATGTCTACTGTTCTAGCCTTAAGGTATTTTTTCCTAAGGGAAAAAAAAAAACAGTCACCCAAACACACATAAAAATTATACAAGACTTTATGACAGATATTAGTACAATGTGTATACAATTGAAAAAGGAAGTGAGTTACTTATGGATTTAGAATGAAATAAAACAAAGTGGCACTTTGGTACTCAAAAGATAATGAAAGAACCAGAAGAAGGCACCCGATGCAATGGGTGCATCTTCAAATAAGGATCAATGGAAGAACTTGGTATAATAGTAATGGGAATTTGAAGATCTTCCCTGCCCCTTGGATAGGCTTAAGTGAATTTGAAAATATACTCTGCCCCCTAATAGGTTGAATGTGGTCACATGGAGCCTGTGGTGAGAGGCTTGTTTTTCAGGAATGCCCACACCTTGTGACTTTGTGATTACGCAGTGTGTCATAAGGGATGTGATGTTCTCTGACCCTGGAGAAGGCTATATCTACCCTGATGTTGGGTTTTGCTTTGGGGCTCACTCATTAGAAGAGTTGTGTGATTTGACCAGATGAGACTCTGGGCAGCCGTTGAGCCCCCTGGCTTTGAAAACCCAGATGTGGGTGCTTCCCTCTCTAGTAATTAAGCAGGTATGGATATAATGGTCAGACAGCTGGAAGCCCTGTCTGTTAGTCTGTATTTTTGTCTACTTGTAACTTCTCTTTGTATTCTCTGAAATTCAGGGTGCTAACTTTTCCCCCTGAACTAGGTAACTGATATATGTTTAATTAAAGTAAGGTTGTTAACCCTTTTTGACTTGCTTTCCTTTAGAAAAGCAGATCAAAGAACCTATGCTAGCAGCCATCCTGGGTATGCTAGAGTCCTTGCTGCTACACATGGATGAAAATCATGCAGGATGAGAAGGTATTGAGATGTTAGGATCTATATTATTAGATGGAATATCCAGAGAGAGAAAGAAAATACATCCCTCAGTGTATCAAAGCATCTTTCAATGTATCAAACGTGTATCATCACCACTGTTTTTTCAGAAGTATATTTAGACTCAAGAATATGGGAAAGAAAATTGGGTTTGGTTTTTATATTCAGAGAAGCAGCCAGGTAGCAGAATGGTTAGATTGGTGTACTTGAAGTCAAGAAGATCTGAATTCAAATAATGCCTCAGACATTTACTAGATAGGTGACCCTGGGCAAGTCATTTAATTTCTTTTTGCCTCATTTTTCTCATTTGTAAAAACGGGATGATAATTGTATCTACCTCCCAGAATTGTTGTAAGCACTAAATAAAGAATTAAAAAAATTAGTATTTTATTTTCCCCAATTACATATGAAGCAATTTTTAACATTTGTTTTTAAAACTTAGTTCCAAATTATCTCCCTTCTTCCCTCCCCCATTCTCCCTATTGAGAAGGCAAGTAATTCATTATAGGTTATACACGTGTAGTCATGCAAAATGCTTCCATGTTTGTCATGTTGTCAAAGAAAACATGGTCTAAAAAAAACCTCAAGAAATATAAAGAAAATAAAATGTATGCTTCAATCTATATTCAGACACCATTAGTTCTTTCTCTGGGTATGGACAGCAGTTTTCATCCTAAAGTCATTCAGAGCTGTCTTGGATCACTGTATTTGCTGAGAGTAGCTAAGTTATTCACAGTTGATCATCTTACAATATCGCTGCTACTTTGGACACAATACATTTCACTTTGCACCAGCTTATGTAAGTAATTCCAGGATTTTCTGAGAGCATCCTGTTTATCATTTCTTACAGCACAATAGTACTCCATCATAATCACCAAAAGCACAATTTGTTCAGCCATTCCCCAATTGATGGACATCCCCTCAATTTCCAATTCTTTGACACCAGAAAAGAGCTGTTATAAATATTTTTTTACATACAAGTCCTTTTCCTTTTTAAAAAAATCTCTTTTGGAATACAGACCTAGTAGTGGTATTGCTAAAGCAAAGGGTCTATATAATTTATAGCCCACTAGGCACACTTCCAAATTGCTCTTCAGAATAGTTGAATCAAGTCACAACTACAATAATAATGCATTAATGTCTCATTTTCCCCTACATCCCCTCCAACATTTGTCATTTTCCTTTTCTGTTCTATTAGCCAATCTAATAGGTATAAGATAGTACCTCAGAATTCTTGCATTTCTCTAATCAATAGAGTTAGAACATTTTCTCATATGGCTATCGGTAGTGTTGATTACTTCATCTGAAAACTGTTGATATTTTTTATCACTTATCAAATTGGAAATGACTCTATTAGAGAAATGAGGCCTTTATCAGAAAAACTTGCTTCAAAACTTTTTTCACAGTTACTATTGCTAACTGTATTTCTCTCCATCCTATTCCCCACCCTCTGTTTATTCTATTCTCTCTCTCCTTTCACCCTGTGCCTCTTCAAAAGTGTTTTGCTTCTGACTACCCCCACCCCCAATTATCTCCCTTCTATCATCCTCTCTCCCCCACCCCCCACCCCAGCTGCCTTCTCTTATCCCTGTTCCTTCCTACTCTCCTGAAGGGTAAGATAGATTTCTATAACCAATTGAGTGTGTATGTTATTCCCTCTTTGAGTCAATTCTGAAGAAAGAAAGGTTCATTCACTCTCCCTCATCTTCCCCTCTCTTCCCCTCCTCTGTTAAAGTTTTTTCCTGCCTCTTTTACGTGAGATAATTTACCCCATTCTACCTCTCCCTTTCCTTTTCTCCCAGTACGTTCCTCTCTCATCCCTTAGTTTTATTTTTTTAGATATCATCCCTTCATATTTAAGTCACACCTATGCCCTCTGTCTATATAGACTCCTTATAACTTGCCCTAATAATGAGGAAGTTCTTATGAGTTACAAATATTATGTTCCCATGTACAAATATAAACCATTTAACTTCATTAAGTCCCTTATGAATTCCCTTTCCTGTTTGTCTTTTTTGATCCTCTTGATTCTTGTATTTGAAAGTCAGATTTTCTATTTAGTTCTGGTCTTTTTCATTAAGAATGCTTGGAAGTCCTCTATTTCATTGAATATCCAATTTTGCTCTGAAGAATTCTACTGTTTTGCTGGGTAGGTGATTCTTGTCTGTAATCCTGGCTCCTTTGCCCTCTGGAATATCAGTTCCAGTCTTCTAATCCTTTAATATAGAAGCTGCTAAATCTTGTGTTATCTTGACTGTGGCTCCACAATACTTGAATTGTTTCTTTCTGGTTGCTTGCAGAAACAAAATTATTTTCTCCTTGACCTGGGAGCTCTGAAATTTGGCTATAATATTCCAAGGAAATTTTTGTTTGGGGATCTCTTTCAGGAGGTGATCCATGGATTCTTTCAATTTCTATTTTTCCCTCTGCTTCTAGAATATCAGGGCAGTTTTCCTGGATAATTTCTTGAAAGATGTCTAGGCTTTCTTATAATGAATTATCAGGTAGTCCAAATTTTTTAAATGATCTCTCCTGGATCTATTTTCCAGGTCAGTTGTTTTTCTAATGAGATATTTCACACTGTCTTCATTTTTTCCATTTGTTTGCTTTTATTTTATTGTTTCTTGATTTCTCATACAGTCATTAGCTTCCATTTGCTCAATTCTGACTTTTAAGGCATTATTTTCTTCAGTGAGCTTTTGTTCTTCCTTTTCCATTTTGTCAATTCTACTTTTTAAGGCATTTTCCTCCTTACTATTATAACTATTTTTGTACCTATTTTACCATTTGGCCTAGTCTGTTTTTAAGGTGTTATTTTCCTCAGTATTTTTTGGGTCTCCTTTACCAAACTGTTGACTTTTTTTGTGATTTACTTGTATCACTCTTATTTCTCTTACCAATTTTTTCTCTACCTCTCTTACTTTATTTTCAAAATCCTTTTGGAGCTCTTCTACAGCCTGAGACCAATTCATATCTTTCTTTGAGCCTTTGGATGCAGGAGCTTTGACTTTATTATCTTCTTCTGAATTTGTTTTGATCTTCCGAATTTTTTCTGTTGTTTGCTCATTTGCCAACCTCTTTCTTGATTTTTAATTCTGTGTTAAAGCAGGGCTCTGCTTCTAGGGTGTAGTACTTAGCTCCTTGTTTCAATACTTAGCTCCTTGTTTCAGTTCTTCAAGTGTCTTTGAGTCTTGCCTGTGATTATATCAAGTCTTTGTTAGAAACAGAACCTGTGAAGCCCAGAGTGGGAGGAACTTGCCCTATAAAAGCAGGAGCACAAGATGGGACCAAGCAGAACTGGGAAAAAGGATGGCTGTGTTGTCTGTCTGTGTTGATGTTACTTTGTCAGACCTGTCTGCTGATAGAGGATGCTGCTGCTGTTACAGAAGTCCCAGGACCTTACTGCTGGTTCAGAAGCCCTGAAAAAGAACTTTCTTGTTGTTTGTTTATGGAAGTCCTAAAGGAGGGTTTTTTTGTCTTTTTCAATTTTTTGTTTACTTTTAGTTTACAAGATTCAGTTCCACAATCCCTTGAATTTCAAATTTTCTCTCCCTCCCTCTCCCCACATGGTGGCATGCAATCAAGTATAGGATCTGCAAATACTTCCACATTAGACATTAGTCAGGTATAAAGAAGGATTGTAACAGATGGAATGAACAATGGGAAAGAGGAAAAAAACAAACAAGAAAAAGAAAGAGAGCAGGTAATTTGCTTCAATCTGCATTCAAACTCTGTTCTTTCTAGTTCTTTCTCTGAATGTAGACATTTCTCTCCATGATGAGTCTTTTGGAGTTGTCTTATAACCCTGCATTGCTGAGAAGAGTTCAGTCTATCAAAGTTGGTCGTCATACATACATTGTGTCTGTAATTGTGTACAGATTTCTCTTGGTTCTGCTCCTGAAGGAGGGTTTTACTGATGTTTTGAGAAGTCCTGGGACTTTACTGATAATTTGTGTTGATTTCTTAGACAGAGACCCTGTTTATGAATCTGTGTTGATTTCATAGGCAGAAAGTGAATTGATAATGGTGACAGCAATGTAAATGAATGTTGTTGTGGCTCTGATAAGCTTGATGTATATAGCTGAACAAGGAGCTAGGAGTTGCCTACCTGTGAATTCAGGTGATGGTTGGGTGAATTCAGGCAAGAGTTGGGTGCATGGAAGAGGAACCATGGAGTCTGGGTGTCAGCCTTGAGTCAAGATGAAAGGACCTTTTCTTGGTACTTAGTGCTGACTGACAAAATCATGATTTACTGTGACCAAAGGGTAGGAGAACTTTGTACTTTGTACCCCTTAAGGATGATTGGAAGCTAGTCTCCAATCAAGATGAAAGACTTTAGATGGGTACTTTATATTAATTTATTCAGATTGTGACTTACTGAATGATATCTTTTGTTTAAAACTATGTGGCCCCTTTAGTAGTAAGTTGTTATGTTATATCATTGTGAATGTTGAACTGTGGTTTCTGTGAATGTTTTGCTTTAGTTTATTGATGAATAAACAGAAAGTTCACTACACTATGTTATCAGAACCTTGAAACTATTCACAGTAGCATATCCCCCTCTTCCAAGGGGGTATAAAGAAAGTTGTGTTTACTACTTTTCTGGCCTGTGCTCTGGTCTGTGAGTAACCACAAGCATTCTTTTCTGCCTTGGAACTGTGAGGAGTGTCTCTGCTCTAGTACATTGGTGCATAAGCTGTGGTGTGTTCGTATTCCTCCTCCCCTGGGCCTGCCACCCAGGACTAAGACCCCAATTATCTGTGGGCTGAGAGCTCCAGATGCAGCTGCTGCTGGACTGTACTCCATTCTCACCCAGGTGCAACAGACCTTTCCTGCTGAACTTATAAGTTGTCTTTAACTGAAAAATTATTTCATCCCATCTTTTCATAGATTCTGCTGCTCCAGGCATTGTTTTATAGAATTATTTAAAGGTGTTTAGAGAGGTTTTGGGAAGAGCTCTGGAAAGTTGTTGTCTTTTCTCTGCCATCTTGATTCTGACCCTCAGAGATATTTTTTGTAAGGTGCTTTGCAAACCTTAAAGCACTATACAAATGCAAGCTTTTATTAGTGTTACAGGGAGTAGTCTATCATAATTTCAAATAGTAATTATAAAATTCATATCAGTATAAGTTTACTTAATGTTTTATTGGCTATAGAAAGCTTTATACAGAGTGTCCCAAATGTCTTCATGCAATTGTCACAATCTGAATAAATTAATATAAAGTATCCATCTACATTCTTTCATCTTGATTGGAGACTAGCTTCCAATCTAGCTTAAAACTATACCAAGACTTTTGGAACATACTGTACAAAGCTCTCAGTAACCATAAAAGGTTTTTAAAAACCTTACTGTAGATGAGTTTTTATAATTATTAAGCTATGAAAGCTTAAAATTGCACTAACATTTCTGGGATACTTTGCATAGAAGAACTTCCTTGGTCTTCAGACTTCTAAGAATAATCTAGTCTTCAGCTTGACTAGTGAATAACCTTTGTTATACACCAAATATTACCCTTGTTATACACCTTGTTATGTACATGCCACCCTTGTCCTCACTCAAAGAATCATAAAAACACAGATTCTAAGAGGTGGAAGGGATTTAGGGGATTTAGACCAACTTGTACATAAATAAATAAGAATCACCTCCACCACAAACTCAAAAAGTGATCTTTGTGTGAGGTCACACAAAGAAGTCTTTGTAGCATGACCTCTGCTGAGGAGAAACCTGTTAAATCTTAGCTAATCTATTCCACACTTGATAGTTCTGGTTTTTAGGAAAGTTTTCTTTATACCAAGTCAAAATCTTCAATTTTGCAACTTCCACCCCTATATCCTAGTTCTGCTCCTGGGGCCATATCATCTTTTTTACATGAGAGTCCACTGAAAACTTGAAGACAGCATGCCTCCCCTAAGACTCCTCTCTAGGTTAACCATTCCTACTTCTCTCAACTGATCTTCCTAGAGCATGATGTTGAGGTTCTTCTCCATCCTAGAGGGCTCACTTTGGGATGCTCTCCCTTTATATTCCTTAAAAATGCATTAAATATTCATCTATAGACTCATTTGCTACCCCTTCATCCCTAATGCTTGATTTACACTGTTCTAGTCATAAAATAAAAGCTACTGATTACATTCTCCTTTCAGGCTAAAACTTTCTGTTCTCTTGGTCATTAATTTCATCTGCTTGGTCAGCATGATTACTCTTTTCTTCTCACACATTATGTGAAGCCTTTAGGGGGTAATGTGAGAAAACACACAGAGATGGAATGATCAGAATGAAAGGGGGGAATAGAAAGGAGTAGAGGTGAGCTAAATTCTGATATTCTGAAATTCCCAGCATAAGCCATGGGTAGGGGCATGAGCCAAATAGGAATTTCTGTGAGAAGGGAGAAAGGGATGAAATAAGCATTTATTATTTACCTATTATTTACCAGGCTTAGTAAACCACTATGCTAAGTGCTTTACAAATACTGTCTCATTTGATCCTCACAATTACCCTGGGAAAAAGATACTATTATCAGTCCCATTTTAAAGTTAAGGAAACTGAGCCTGACAGAGGTAAAGAGATTTGCCAAGGATTATATAGAGTCTGGGGCTATATTTGAACTCAGGTCTTCTCAATCCCATCACCAGCACAATATATACTGTGTAACTTAGCTAACTTGAAAAATCCTTGGAATTTTTTTAAACCTACTTTTCATTTTTTATTTTTAGTTTTCAACAGTCACTTTTATAAGATTTTGAGTTCCAAATTTTCCCATTCCCTTCCCTACCCCTCTCTAAGACAGCATGTAATCTGATAAAGGCTAAACATGTACAATCATATTAAACAAAATTCTACATTACTCATGTAAAGAATAACCAGAATCAAAAGGAAAAATAACCAAGAAAGAAAAAAAAAAGAAAAAGAGAGAAAATAGTATGCTTCCATTTGCATTCAGAATCCAAAGTTCTTTCTCTGGATGTGGATAGCATTTTCCATAACTGGAATTGTCTTAGATCATTGCATTGCTGAGAAGAGCTAAGGCTATCAAAGTTGGTCACAGTGCAATGTTGCTGTTACTGTGTACAACGTTCTCTTGGTTCTGCTCACTTTGCTCAGTATCAGTTGAAAAACCCTTGATACTGAAGCTGGTTGACATAAAGTCAAAGTTTCAGTTCTGAACCAGGGGTTACTAGTGCAAATATGATTCTATGTAATTCTAGTTCAATTGAATTGAATTCAACTGAGATTTATTAAGCAACTAATTTGTGTGGAGTACTGTTCTAGGCACTGGAGCACATACAAATTTTAAATAAGATACCAATCCTGCCCTCACTAAATTTACAGTCTATTGAGAAGTATAATAAATACACAAATTATTATAACTGAAAGCTAGTTTGATGTCCACCTTGAGAAATAACTCAAAGTAGATGATCTGATAAATGGCACTGTCATTTTCTTACATAAAAAAAGACTCATTATGTTGAAAATAAGGACTGTGGGAGAGATCTGGCTTTTTTCCTGCTTAATGTCTCAGTTTCTTTGTTTCTTCTCATTGTCCATGCCTTGCTCTGCTGCTAGCCATATCATTCCTATAACTATAAAAGTATATCTAGCTATAGCTCATCTTCCTACTTTACCAAACTGTCCTCAGTACTTTTTGTAGCTGCCTTTTCTCCCCTGACACTTTCTGGAGCCTCTCCAAATATTTTACTCTCATGCCCTGTTTTATTTTTCCTTTAAATTGGCTGCCTATAGTTATTACTTTTCAATTCTTTTTAATTTTAAAATTTTTTATTTGAACATTGCCAAAAGTCTCTCTCACACATCTCCCCCCCGCCAAAAAAAAGGTATCAATTGAGTGATCAAGAGACCATTAGGAATTCTTCCCCATTGGGAGGAGGGGTAATTGCAAAAATTTGGGTCTAAATTGTTTGACCTGCTTGACTTCTAAAATGACAAGCCCTTAGGAAGAAGAAAAAAAATCCTGTGTGTTTATTGAAAGTATTGCACAGAATCTAGGACACTCTAGGAGCTGAATTGTCCAAGCAATGGTTTCTTTTTTTTTGTGCTCAAAAAAGGATGGGTGAGTATTTATGAAGCTAATGCTGAAAGGCAGTATAAATCCTTAAATCCTCCTCAACTTAAGACTTTTGAGAAAATAGCTTAGTGAGGACTTACAACCTCGTTTCTGAAATACAGCTCCATTGTCCCAACTGTATTACCTTTACCCTATGTGAAATTTTAGTATTAAACCTTACCCTTATTTGTAATGTTTAATGTCGAAATATAAAGTTTTACTTAAAAGCAGCTGCCTTGAGGCAATTAAGGCTGTGATTTCTGCTTTAAAATTCTAGTCATTAAAACAAACACACACAAAAATAAATTCTCCCTACCCAAACCATTATAAAACCTCTGAAAAGCTGTATTGAACCTATAGATTCTGAGTTTTTTCTCAGTAATTGAAGTTGCCTATATAACTTTCTGCAGACCTTTTCTTGGCACAGGAATGTTCCTAAAGCAGGGAATTGTTCAACTATAGCAGACCTTTAGGAAACAGCAAGGTTGTGTTAAAATGAAAATAGCCAATGGTCACCCACTTTGCACCCCAGGGAAAGATTCATAAAAGATGCACTACACAGTAGTATGCCAGAAGGGAGATGGGAATATAATAGATATTATTAAAGTCACAGTGGAATGTTATCAAAAGTCATAGGAAACCGAAACTTCCCTAAAGGTATCTATAGCTAGAGAATGAGATATGAGAAACTAAAGAAGTATAGACCATTCAGATGGTGCTGTTATGTGATTGCTTTTCTTTCTATCCTTCACCCCAACACCACCAGAATCTTTATTCTAGTCATATTTCTTCATGTTGAAATATGCCCAGTCAAAGGGATCAGCATCAAACAGTGTTATGATCAGTAACTTGTATTTCTTCAATCCATTATTAATTTTTAGGTATGATATGATTTTTTTCCCACAAGGCTAACAAGAAACTAGTACATTTTAGGTAATTTGTGATGAAACCTCAAGTGTGAAGGGTGAAGAAAAAGATCCAAAGTAGTATTATGAAATAATAATACAACTAAAAGTTTTCCTACTAAGGAGTGCAAATTATTGAGTTAAGAATGGATAACTAGGGTCATTTCTACATGGAGGCCATTGGACTTTATCATCAGACATAATGAAACCAATGATTTCAACTGTCTCCACGATTCTTAGCCATGGATGAATCAACCATGTAGAAATCAATACTGATTGAAAATGGAATTGGTAAGATTAGTTGTGCAGTAATTTATTAAATCTGTATCCACAGATGTTGTGTGAAACAAGATCATGCTGTCACTAATAAGACTAAGTTCTATACTACCCCAACTAAGTGTAGAACTTAGTATGGCTGGCACTGCTACTGCTGTATAATTGCACTTTGTGAATAATTTTTAAAAGGGAACAAGAGGGGGCGGCTAGGTGGCGCAGTGAGTAGAGCATTGGCTCTGGAGTCAGAAGGACCTGAGTTTGGATCCGACCTCAGACACTTAATGCACACACAAATAAAAACCTAGCCGTGTGACCTTGGGCAAGTTACTTAACCCCAATTGCCCTCCAAAAAGCAAAAAAAAAAAAAAAAAAAAAAAAAGGGGAACAAGAGCCCAAAGTTCCTTACATTTCCCAAAACAAGAGAGTGCAGTAAGATGGGATAGTGGGTGATGATGTAGGAATAAATTCTCAAATTCGTACAGTCCACACTTTATTTCTTTTTATTGACTGATTTTTAAATTTATTTTTTGTGGTTAAGTAAGCAATCCTTGGTAAAATTGGAGAAGACTGAGGAAACAAAGATCTGAGCAGAATTAAATAACTTCTTTCCTTCCTCTCCCCACATAAAAATCTTGCTCAGAAATTACTTTGCTTTAGAAAGGTATACACTGTTTAATCCTGACGCTATTGAAATTAACCACCCTAAACATGTACCAGTTTGGTTGGTTGAAGAAAAAATCAACTCAAACTGGGTCATTTATTGCATTGATCTATTCAGTTGGAAGCTGTACTTGTAGGAAAGAATGATTTCAGATGACTGCATTATTTAAGAAGTGAATAGTATACTGAAATTGCACACTTAACAGTGAGAGAGCCTGTATAAGTGGATGATATGCAGAAATGCTGCCAACATCCCATACTCAGTTGGACACCTTCACTGATATTTCCAGTACACTGAATAGAAAAGCTGCAATCACAGTTGTGCCCTGCCAAGAGTAACAGAATTGTTAGTTGTTTTAAATCTCTGAAACTAAAAACAAATTAAGTAAAATGATTACTTTCTTCCCTAGCCTGTCAAGAGTTCTGAAGTGTTCCTTCAAATGATACTCAGTGGAATCTGCTCCCACCCCTCCTCAAAAGAAAATCCAAATTATACTGAAATGCTAATGGAGGCATTCAGTTTGCTTCTCACTCCAATATCTTTTTTTTTTTCTAAACCTAAGCTCATACACCTAGAAGCAGCTTTCACTTTCTTGGTATTTATTATTTTACACAATCATTTGTTCCTTGCTTTGTCGGGACATGAAGAGAGCCTGAGGAAAGGTTTATCTTTCCTTCAAAGTTCGTTTTTGTTTTTGTTTTTTCCCAGATTTTGGCTCCATCTCTAAGACAATTGAGTTGAGGGCACCTAGCCCCAAACACTACAACTATTGGTGGTGTGGTCCCTAAAGGATTATAACTTCCTTTTGAAAGAAAATGAGTCATGCATATATCCAGAGAGAACTGCAGAATGTTATAGTCCTAGGAGGTAAGAGGGAAGATATTTTGAAGGTCAATCAGACTCATTGGTTATAGCAGATTCAAAATCAGGCATAGTAGTAAGTCCAAACTCCTCAGTTTGGCTATTCAGGCTTTCACCCTCATTTCACATTATACTTGTACATTTTGAATGTCCTACAAGAAAGGTTGCCTGGATGCTTCACCATGAAAGGAGCTGACCCTGGGTTCTCAAAGGCTATGCTAGTATAGTTCTTAAGCTTTTGCAGGTTCTATCAGCTAGGAAGACTTCAAGTATGGACCTATGTCCAGTCTATGTTAAAAATAGCTAAAAACTGTGTCTCATCACCCGAAAGTTGGCCAATAGGTGATGAATTGTCTGGCCTCAGAAACCTGTGAAATAGATAAAAATCCAAAAGATCGTTCATCCCTCCCCAGGCCCCTTAAAATTCTACAGAGACAATGGCCATAAAAAGGGGGAAAGGGTGCTAAGCATCACACATTTCTTAAGACTATCAGCACACACTGATTTCACTGTTGGTATTCAGTGTGTTACCTTTAATAAACAATGAGTTGATGACAAAATACTAAAAGAACTAAATCATGTGTATATTATCATTGTTGTTTTAAATGAAGCCATAAGACAAAAAGCAGCTTCAGTTAAAAGTAAAGCCAGCTCACAGAATCTCCTTAGAGAGGAAAATAAAGAAATCTGTACATCTAATTTATCTTATATGAATCTTATTTGTATAGAAATACTTCCCTTTTGTCACATGTCCTCTCTCCCTCTCCCTGCATTAGACTGTGAGTCCCTTGAGAACAGGGATTGGGTTTTTTTGCTCTTATTTTTTTTAATATCTGAAGGGGTTATTAGTACAATGCTTAGCATACAGAAGGTGATTGATAAATGCTCCTTGCCTTGATTGTGACACTAGGTAGCATTGCGGATAGAATGTGGGGCCTGGAGTCAGAAAGACTCATCTTCCTGAGTTGAAATGTGGCCTCAGACACCTAGCTGTGTGATCCTAGGCACAACACTTAACCCTGTTTGCTTCAGTTTCCTCATATGTAAAACATGATGTAGGAAATAGAAACCTACTTCTTTATCTTTGCCAAGAAAATCCCAAATGGAGTCACAGAAGTTGGACATTACTAAAAAATGACTGAACAACAAAAGTAAAAACAATAATTCAGTGGCACTTAGTCATGTTGCCTTGAAAGAATATAAACTATGAGTACAAATGAAGAAGGAAATTTTTAGTTGTATTTTTTTAAGTCCTAGAAAATTTCAGCATATTTACAAGTTAATTCCCCACAAGGGAATTTTGAAAAAAAAAAAAAAGAAAGTCAAACAAGACTACTAAAAAAAATTATTTCTGATAGCAACATTATACTTCAGTAGTTTTCCATTTGTTAAAACAGTGCATGTATTGTTAACCAAACATTTTAATGTGAGTTTTGTGGTCACTTAAGGTTATCATCATTTATATGGTTGTGGTAATTGCATGTATCATTCTTTTTGATTCTGGTATATTCACTCTATACTCTTTCATACAAATCTTTCCCAAATTAAAAAAATTTTTTTCATCTTTGTCATTTCTTATGACACCATATCATTACCCTGTATTCATTCATATACCAAAATTTAAGACATTTCCCAACTTTGAGGCAGAGTTTATTTCCAATATTCTTTTGAAGGGGGTGGTGGATCAATATTACAAATTGTGCTTACTGCACATAATATTTTTTTTGTACAGAGAGGTATTTTTTGTTAGTAATAATTTTCTTTGGGCTTAAATCCAAACATTTAATTGTCCACTGGATCAAACAATATATGAAAATTGTGTAACATTTCTTAAATAACTTCAGATTATTGTTCAAAATAGATGGGTGACCTCACAACTCAAATAGCAGTGAATTAGTATTCCTATATATTCTTACCAGAGTTGAAGTTTTCCATCTTTTATCATTTTTCCTACTTTGATTACTGTGAGTTGCTCCTTTAGTTGCTTTAATTTGCATTCCTTTGGCAATTTGCAAATTGAGTAATTTTAAGATGGTTGCTAATAGGTTATGTTTCTTAATCTAAGTGTTTTTTATTCATATAACTATTAAGTGCATGGACCCAATCTAAAAAATTTATGTCAATTCCCTAGAGATTTTAGAGTTAGACTTTTACCAGAGATGCTTCATGAGATACTTTCCAGTCCATATCCATTCTTCTTATTCTGCCTGCCTTGTTTATATTCATGCAAAAGCTTTGTATTATTATTTCACAATTAAAGTAGCCTGTTTTGTCTTGAGTTACATTCCCTATGTGACATCTGGTTACAGATTCATCCTGTGTCTACAGTTATGAGATATATAACCTTCTGCTTTCCTGTAACTTTTAAATGATGTGACTTTAGATTTTGTAAATTTGTCCCTGAGGAATTTATTATGTGATATGAGATACTAGTATACTATCTTGTATTGATTTTGTCAGAAGTTCTTGTTGAATTGGTATTTCCCTAGTGACTTGTGTTCTTTATTTATCTAAGGCTCAACTGATACATGTTTCCTTCTAAGTATTATTTATCTAATCTAATCTAATCTAATCTACTACAACTTTTACTTTTATCCAATACCCCATTGTTTTTATAATTACTGCTTCATAAATTAATGGCAAACATTAAAGTAATGGCAAATACCCTTCATTCATACCTTATTTTTTTTCTCAGATATTCTTGATGTCCTTATTCCTCCCTATATATTTTACTATTGTTTTGCTTAATCTTTTAAATTATTCCTTTGGCCATTTTATTAGCATAGTGTTACCTTTGTAGATTAATTTGTATAGAATCATCCTGTTTATTTACTTAGATTTTCTATTATTTCTTTTAAAACTAGTTGTATATTGTTAAATCTTCTCTTTGTGTATTTTGGGAGATTAACTCCAAAATGTTTAATGCACTGTTATTACTTTAAATGGCATTTCAGTTTCTAGCATTTCTTCTTGTTTTTTGTTAATAATATACTGAAATACTATTAATTATGTGAGTTCACTTTGAAACCTGTTCCTTTGATAAAACAGTGAATTACCATAATTTAAAAATGTTTTCTAGGGTTTTAAAAAATAAATATCATTTACAAATGGGAATCATTTGGTCTCCTATTTACCATTAACTATTTATTTAATTTCTTTCTTTTCCTTTATTTTTAGTTAACATTTCTGTCACAATGTCACATAAGTCAGTGGCCATTGATAATATTCACCCGGATTTTATTGGGAAAGTTTCAATTTTTTTCCTATTTTGAATATTATTAGCTCTTAGTTTTAGATATGTTTTTGATCATATTGAGGAAAATACTTTCCTATGATTTAGTGTATTTTGAATAAATGGGTGATGTATTTTGCTAAAGACCTTTTTTGTTATCTATGAATAAAATCATGTGTTTTTAAAAATAATTAATATGATTTGGTGTGCTAATTATTTTTCTAATGTTAGGCCATTCTTGAATCCTTGGTACAAATGCAACTTGATCATAGTCAATAATTTTTTGGCTATTGTCACCATAATAATTTTGTTAGGATCTTATTTGATTTTTTGCATTAATATTCATTAATGATTCAGAGGTACATTTTCTTTTCTCTACTGTATCCCTCACTGGTTTAAGCATTAGGACTTAACTTGCCCCATAAATGTAATTTGGTAGGATGTTTTCTTCCTCAATATTGAGAATAACTTTTGTAGCACAGATTAATATTGAACTTCAAATATTTAATAGAATTCATCCATAAACTTGTATGGATCACTGTGATTTTTTTTTCATTTTGTAGTTTTTCTGGATACATTACACTTTTTTTTCCTTTTTATTTTTCAACATTCATTTCCACAAGATTTTGAGTTACAATTTTTTCTCCCTTTCTTTCCCCTATCCCCACCCCAAAATAGCAAGCCTACTGAATACCACTTCCCTCAATCTGTTCTTTCTTATACCCTCTCCCATCACCCCCCCTAACTTTCTAGTAAGGCAAGATGGGTTTCTATACTCCAGTACCTGTATATCTTATTTCCCAGTTGCATGTAAAAAACAAATTTTTAAACATTTGTTTTTAAAACTGAGTTCCAAATTTTTTTTCCTTCTTCCCTCCTCACCCACCTCCACTGGGAAAATAAGCAATTCAACATAGGTTGTACATATATAGTTACCCAAATCACTTCCATAGTAGTTATATTGTGAAAGACTAACTATATTTCCCTCCATCCTATCCTGGCCCCCATTTATTCCTTTTTCTCCTTTTCAAAAATGTTTGCTTCTAACCAATCTTCACTCCCTTCTATCATCCCGCCTCTTATCTCATCCCCCCTGCAAATTTTCCTGTAGGGTAAGATACCCAATTGAGTGTGTATGTTATTCCCTCCTTAAGCAAAGTTCAATGAGAATCAGGTTGCCCCATTCCCTTTCACCTTCCTGCTCTTCCCCTCCATCATAACAATTTTTCTTCTCTCTTTTATTTGAGATAATTTATCCTAATCTATCTCTCCCTTTCTCCTACCAATAAATTTCTCTTTCACTTCTTAATTTTATTTTTTAGATATCATCCCTTCATATTCAATTCATCCTGTGCCCTCTATGTATACATGAACATACAAATGCCCACACTCACATACATATTTATATACACATACACCTTCCTATACATACATATATACATATACACATACATATATATATATATATATATATATATTCCTTTCAACTATCCTCATACTGAGAAAAGTCTTATAAGTTACAATTATCATTTTTCCATGTAGAAATGTAAATATTTCAACTTTCATAAGTTCCTTATGATTTCTTTTTCCAGTTTACCTTCTTGTGCTTCTCTTGCTTCTTGTATTTGAAAGTCAAATTTCCTGTTCAGCTCTGGTTTTTTCATCGAGAATGCTTGAAAATCCTCTATTTCATTGAATGACCATATTTTCTCCTGAGGCATTTTACTCAGTTTTGCTGGGTAGGTGATTCTTAGTTTTAGTCCTAGCTCCTTTGACCTCCAGGATATCATATTCCAAGTCCTTCGATCCCTTAATATTGAAGCTGCTATATTATATATATATGCTATATATATCCTGATTGTGTTTCTACAATACTCAAATTGTTTCTTCCTGATTGCTTGCAGCATTTTCTCCTTGACCTGGGAACTCTTGAATTTGGCTATAATATTCCTAGGAGTTGTCTTTTTGGGATCTTTTCCAAGAGGTTATTGATGAATTCTTCCAATTTCTATTTTGCTCCCTGGTTCTAAAATATCAGGCAATTTTGCTTGATAATTTCTTGAAAGATGGTGTCTAGGCTCTTTTTTTTATTGTGACTTTCAGGTAGTACAATAATTTTTAAATTATCTCTCCTGGATCTATTTTCCAGGACAGTGGTTTTTCCAATAAGATATTTCACATTGCCTTCTAATTTTTCATTTGTTTGGATCTGTTTTATAGTATCTTGATTTCTCATAAAGTCATTAGCTTCCAATTGCTCCAGTCTAATTTTGAAGGAGTTATTCTCTTCAGTGAGTTTTTGACATTCCTTTTCTGTCTGGAAAATTTGGCTTTTTAAGGAATTTTCTCCTCATTGGGTTTTGGGGCCTCTTTTGACATTTGAGTTAGTCTATTTTTTAAGGTGTTATTTTCTTCAGTGTATTTTTGGGTCTCCTTTAGCAAGCTTTTGACTTTCTTTTCATGATTTTCTTGTATCATTCTCATTTCTCTTGCCAATTTTTCCTCCACTTTTCTCTTACTTGATTTTCAAAATCCTTCTTGAGCTCCTCCATGGCCTGTAACCAGTTCATATTTTTCTTAGAGGCTTTTGATGCAGGAGTTCTGACTTATCTGTCTTCCTCCCACACCATATTTTGTTCCTTTTTGTCCCCCAAAAAGGATTCTATTGTCTGATTGTGTTTTCATTGCTTGTTCACGTTGCCAGCCAATTACTTGACTTTTGAGCTCTTTGCCATAGTAGAACTCTGCTTCTAGAATGGAGAGCTATGTCCCAAATTGCTGGGGTTTTCCCAGCTGCAGGAGCTATTAGTTGGGTGTCCTCTCTACAGCCCCCAGAAGTTCTGGCTCACTGGTCACACCCCAGGACCACCACCCAAGACCGTGATCCAGATCCTAGCAGGTTAAAGCAAGAGTAATTACCCTCTGAATGGTCACTTGGTCCCCCTACAATCTGCAGGCTAGGAGCTCCTGAGGCAGCCAGGCTGTGGCCACTAAAGTTGCTGTGCCTTTGCCACTTCTTGCCCCCAGGGCAGAAGCCGGACTAGGCTCTTCAGTACCCCCCATTCCAACAGAGTTCCGCACTTACCTTTTACTTTGTCTTTGGTGTTTATGTGTTGAGAAGTCTGGAACCCATGACAGCTACTGAAGATTCATTCTCCTCAAGTTTGCTCCAGTGGCCACTGATCAAGGCCACCCGGGGGCTGGAACCATGTGGCTCATGCCAGACTGCACTTGGCTCCCAGCTTGGTGCAATAGACCCTTCCTGTCTGCCTGCTGGGCTTCCTTCAGCAGGAGATTTGTTTCTCTCTGTCACTTTGTAGGTTCTGTGGCTCTAAAGTTTGTTTAGAGTCATTTTTATATGTATTAGAAGTGATTAGAGCAGGAGCCCATGCCAAGTTTGTGCTTCTGCTCCGCCATCTTGGCTCCCCATGGATACATTACATTTTTGTAGATTAGTCATGCATTTTCTCTAAATTCTTGGTTTTGTTATAACATAATTGTGTATAATAGGGTCTCATAACTATTTATATTTCATTTTGTGAATCCACATTATTAGTTTTTATTATGGTAATTCTTTTTTCCTTTTCCCCCCCTTTCTGGGAATCAGCTTATACAATGGTTTATAGATCAATGTTAGTCTTTACAAAGAAACAAATTTTAGTTTTACCATGTTTAATCATTTCCCCCCTCATTTTATCTATTTCCCTACTTATTTTTAAGGATTTTTTTCTTTTATTTACTTGGAAGTTGTTAATATGTTGATTCACTAGATTTTAAAATTGCCATCTCAGTTTTTCAATGCTCTCTTTTCCCATTTTGTTTATGTATGTTTTCAGAAATATAATAAAAATATTTTTGTTGTGTTGCCTCATTTTTATCATTCCCTTTCCCATGAGTGCTAAATGTTTCTATGATCTTTGACTTACTTATATTTTTGGTCACCTTATTATGTCCCCATTTAAATTTGTATCGATTACTTATGTCCCTTGTATTAATTATTGCTTTATTGAATTATAGTATGTAAAGAATGTATTTAATAGTTCTTTCTTCTAACAATTATTTATTATTTTTTTGGTGTCCTAATACATGGTTTAGTAACATTTTTAAAGGTGGCAAATGATATTGAGAAATATGTATTTCTTAATGTTCTAATTCAAAAAATGCTATGCTTTTCAAACTTCTCTGACAGTTCAGTTCCATATTTTTATTTTAATTTCTCTTGTTAGATTTATCTAACTTTGAGAAAAGTTAAGTTTCCTGAAATTATTGTGTTATTTAATCTATTCTTTTTGATAATGATGATGGGACCACTACATTTAGATTTTTCCTTAGCAGTAACTTATATACTATTAAGGAAATGTCACTACCACTTAAGAGAAGTTAAGAAGTAGCTAAATTCAATTATTCATAGAAGATATCTGAACTGAAGGATCAATAATTTTAAAGATTGTCAGGGATAATTTTTCATTCTATGTAATATTTCATTCAAATATGGGAAGATTCTAAAAGAGTAGAAAAGATCATATATCAAAATATTGTAAATAGGGTGCAGAGTCAAGACAGCAGAGTAGAAAAAGCACTTCTGCAGTGCTCTGGCCCACACTACTTCCAATTTATATGAAAGAAGATTCTGAACAAACTTTGGAGCTACAGAACCCACAAAATGACACAAAGAAGCTAACCTCCTCTTGAGGACAGGCCAGCACCCCGGCAGGGAGTGGCGTTATGGGAGCCGAGCCTAGGCACACGTGAGTCATGAGTTGGAGGTTTTAGCCCCAGGGGGTCCAGACCAGCAGTCAGCTGGAGGGACTCCAGAACTCCAGCAGCTGTGGTGTTTCCAAAATTATCAACACATGGATGCCAAGGACAAAGTGAGAGGTCAGTGAAGTATGGACTTTAGGACTAGTGGGAAGAATGTGTAGGCCTCTTTCCCTGGGGGTGAGAAGCCACTGAGTAGCCACCACACAGCACAATGTTGCAGCTTCAGCTCCTGGCCTGCAGACTGTAGGGGCATCCGTGACCAGTCTGGGGGGGGGGGGGTAATCACTCTTGCTTTAACCTTCTTGGATCTGGATTGTGGTCTGGGGTGGAGGTCTTGGGCTCTGTGACCAGCTTGCCATAGTGTATGGAGGCTTCAGAGAGGGTACCCAACTAATACCTCCAGCAGCTGAGAAAACCCCAATGTTTGGGATGGAAGCTTCCCTGGCTGGTGGCAGAGTCCTACTGTGGCAAAAAGACCAAAAGTTAAGTAATTGAGTGGCAACATGCCTAGGCAAAGGAAACAAAATAAACAGAAAAATTCAACATTAGACTCCTATTTGGGGGGCAAAGAGGATCAAAGCATGGAACAGGAGGAGGACTGGGAGGTCAGAACTCCTGCACCAAAAGCCCCAAATGAAAATACAAGCTTGTTACAGGCCATAGAGGACCTTAAGAAGCAGATAAGAGAAGTGGAGGAAAAATTGGGAAGAGAAATGAGAATGATGCAAGAAAAGTATGAAATGAAAGTCAACAGCCTGACTGAGGAAAATAACACCTTAAAAAATAGACTAACTCAAATGGCAAAAGAGGCTCAAAAAGGCAATAAGGAGAAGAATGCCTTAAAAAGCTGAATTTGCCAGATAGAAAAAGAATCTCAAAAGCTCACTGAGGAGAATCATTCCTTCAGAATTAGACTGGAGCAAAAGGAAGTTAGCGACTTTATGAGAAATCAAGATGCTGTTAAGCAGATCCAAACAAATGAGAGAATAGAAGGCAATGTGAAATATCTCATGGGAAGAACCACTGACCTGGAAAATATATCCAGGAGAGATAATCTAAAAATTATTGGACTACCTAAAAACCATGATCAAAGAATCTAGAAATCATCCTTCTAGAAATTCTCAAGGAAAATTTCCCTCATGTTTAGAACCAGAGGGCAAAATAGAGGTTGAAAGAATCCACTGATTGCCTCCTGAAAAAGATCCCAAAAAGAAAACTCCTAGGAATATTATAGCCAGGTTCCAGAATTCCCAGATCAAGGAGAAAATATTACAAGCAGCCAAGAAGAAACAATTCCAATATTGTGGAAATGCAATCAGGATAGCACAGGATCTGGCAGCTTCTACACTGAGGGATTGAAGGGGATGGAATATAATATTCAGGAGGGCAAAGGAGCTGGGATTAAAACCTAGAATCACCTACCCAGCAAAACTGAGTATCATGTTTCAGGGGAAAATATGGTCATTCAGTGGAATAGAGGACTTTCAAGCATTCTTGATGAAAAAAACAGAACTGAATAGAAAATTTGACATTCAGACACAAGAAGCAAGAGATGCTTGAGAAGGTAAACAGGGAAAGGAAATCATAAGGAACTTATCAAAGTTGAACTATTTACATTCCTACATGGAAAAATGATAACTGTAACTGATAAAATCCTCCTCAGTATAAAAATCATTGAAGAAGGATATATGGGCATATGAATATATATGTGAATGTGTGTGTATATATGTACAGGTATACATAGATAGAGGGCACAGTTCGAATTTAATAGGAAGGGATGATACTTAAAAGGTGAAATTAAGAGGTAAGAGAGGAATATAACAAGAACAGATGGGGAGAGACAGAATAGGGTAAACTCTCATAGAGAAGAGGCAAGGGAAAATGGTTACAAGGGAGGGGAAGAATAGGAAGGCAAAAAGGCAAAACCTTATTCTCATTGAATTTGGCTCAGGGAGAGAATGACATACATACTAAATAGGGTACCTCACCCTACAGGAGATTAGGGGGAAAGGGGATGAGAGGGGGGGGGATGATGGAAGGGAGGGCAGACTTTGGGGGGAAGGAATTTGGAAGCACCCACTTTTGAAAGTGGGACTAAATTATGGAATAGACCAAGTGGGAGATGGGATAGGAGGGAGAGAGGTGTAGTCAGTCTATTACAATATATCTACTATGATAATGTTTTGCATAGCTATACATGTACAACATATACTGAATTGCTTATCTTCCGAGCAAAATGGATGACAAGGGAGGAAGGGAATGAATCTAGAATTCAAAGTTTTAAAATCAAATGTTTTGAAAAATATATAAATACCATTATTAATACTAATTTTACATATAATTGGGAAATAAGATATACAGGCATTGGGGCACAGAGATTCACCTTGCCCTCCTGGAAAAGTTGAAGGGGGTATGGGAGAAGATATGGGAGAGAACAGGTTGGATGAGGGGATATCCTATGGGACTGCTATTCTGGGGTGCTGGGTAGGGGGAAAATGGGGAAAAACTGTAACTCAAAATCTGGAGGAAATGAATGATGTAAACCAGAATTTAATAAAGCCTTTGAAAAAAAAAAACAAAAAAAACAGTGTCAATAAAACATGACCAAGAAGACATTAGCAAGTATAACCAATGTACTTCATCTCTATAAAATAGATGGTACTCCTGATGAAGAAGCATAAGGTGGGCTATAATAGTCTTTTGCAATTTATATTCCATAGCACCTAATATCTTCAGAGTCACAGAACTGATTGCTGATTCCAAAAAAAGTATCTAACAAAAAAGGTGCCCTCCATACATACATTAAGATCAAACAAGATTCTATGACCGATAGAATCATAGAAATAATTCTGTTTAATGATACCCTGAGGACAAATATCAGGTAAGGTATCAAATGTGGAGACAACAAAAGTCAGCAAGTATTTTCTGTGAAAAGTTCAAATTTCTGAGCATCATAGAAGAAATCCTTACTGATGCCATGTTCTATCTGTCCATGGACTAAACAGTGCTTACTGCAACAAGATGTAGCTAGGAGGCACAGAAGAGAGAACACTGGTTTTGGAGTCAGGAAGACCCAGAGTTCAAATTTGACCACATATATTTATTAGCTATGTGACTTTTGGCAAGTCACTTAATCTCTGTTTGCCTCAGTTTCCTTAACTGAAAAATAATATCTATCTCACACAGTTGTTGTGAGGATAAAATGACACATTCGTGAGTACTTAACACAGTGCCAGGTGCATATTAAGTACTATGTGAATTTTATATGTGTGTGTGTGTGTGTGTGTGTTTATGTCAATCATTTTCTTTCCTTTCTCTTCCTCCTAGTACTATAATACAATATTTCCTCAATGAGGATCACAGTCATTCAAAAGACACTGGCCTATCCATGCACATCATAAGAACAAAATGTATGAAGGCATGAAGAATTAAAATTGCTCATATTATTACCAGGATAGCAGTAAATTATAATACTTGTGTTTGTTTATCTCTAACATAGTTAGATGTTGCTAATGAACAATGGACTGATTACAGAACTGAGTAGGGAAAACCAATGGAATCATCACATTAAAGAAATCATACAGTGTCTTCAAACATTCTCAAGCTTATCACTGATGCACAGGTTCATCTTTTTAACATCAATATTCTCTGGATATTTTTGTATGTCTACAAATAATGGAACAACAAGCTTTTGAAAGATTCAAATTTCAGGTACAATGAAAGGCAATGGTCTATCTAAGTAGAAAACAGCATTTCACCAGAGATATCTTTGAGCTGCACTAGGATTCCTCTTTAGGAAATGAGATTTCAGAGTCAGATGAGACCTAAAAAGCCATCTAGATCAACCTGTATCTGAACAACCTGAAAAAGCCTTTCTGCAATATATCCAACAGATGGTGACCTGACTATTGCTTGAAAATCTCAAGTGAGGGAGAGACTACTACATCACAAGGTAGCCATTTGGGTGGCTCTAATTATTAAGAATTTTTTTTCTTTAAAATAAGCCTAAACCTGCTTCTCTGAAATTTCTTCTTAATGTCTGCTAGGTCTGCCCTCTGGAGCTAATTAAAACAAGTCTAATATCACTTTCTTGCCACACATTCAAATACAAGAAGACCACTACATCTTTTCTATTTCTTTCGCAAAACTCACAATATTGCCTCTCAGACTAATAGATTATACCTTCATAAATGGCCTAGCATCCTCTCCAATCCCTCCTATGTTTTACTGGTGTGTTGGGGTGACACTAGCTTCTCAAAAGTCTATGCCAGTGGAGCAGACATAAAGCACTGCATGTTATTCAACTGGAAGAAATCAAAAAAGGTTTTGGGAAGAAGTTCAATTGACTCTGTGGTCTACTGTGCTCTGTTCTATTCTATTAGTGTTATTTTAGTCCTAGACTTTGAAGCTGTATATCAAGGATAAAAATAGCTACTTGACATTCAAGTTTGTTTTGAAATATATTTTAATTGTCTTATTTTAAAGGTA